>JAJMYN010000039.1:0-387216 GCA_023087525.1 Lasiodiplodia sp. KE8368 | reverse complement strand
GGGGGGGGGAGGGGGAATGGGGGGAGTAGCAGGGGATGGTCACAGCGTCCTGCAGTGCCTTTTTCGCTGGGTCAAGCCGCAGGAGGAGGTTAGGAAGTACATGGAAGAGGTCATGGATCGTGCGGAGCCGGCGGAGGAGGTGGAGTTGGCGGCGAGGTTGCCGAGGGAGGGGGTGGTTGTGCAGCAGATGCAGGGGCAGGAGGGGGCGGGGACGGTTGTTGGGGGTGAGGGGGGGAAGGCAGTGGTGAAGGAGAGCGTGGAGAGGGTGGGGACGCCGGTGGGGGAGAGGGATAGGAAGAGGAAGAGGGTGCGCTGAGTGGTGAGTAGTGGGTAGATTGAGAGGATGATGGGGGGTGGAGGTGGTTGGTTTTTGATATGATACCCTGTGAGCAGACAAGACTGGACTGGACTGATTGTGGGTTGGTTGCTCGTGGCTGATTGTTCGGTGGCTTTTGTTTCGTTCACGAAAGTAGTCACATATGTGCACGACGTAGCTGATGTAATCTTTGGAAGTAAGAAAAAAGGAACGTTAATGACTAGTCTAGAGTCGTTTGTCCACGGAACGAATAAGACAACAGAAGAATGCTATGTTAAAAAAAAAAAAAGAAAGAAAGAAAGAAAGTACGTGGAGCCGATCGGTAGTGTCGTTTCCGTTGATATGACAGAGGAGGTAAGTCGAACAGGAAAAAAAAAATGTGAAGTGAGTGTTCACGAATGGGTCTTTCCCGCACCCCGGCGCATTCATCCTTCTCTCGCTCCAATTACGTGGTAATATTACAAGACTTTCTACCCAAAACAACCCTGACTTTTGTTCATTTCCCGATTCATATCCCATTAACCAGCGTCACGTAGATACCCCGAAGACCCAAAGAAGAAATTACTCAAAGAGTGCGTGTACGTGTGAAATAGAGAAAATAGAGAGAATGCGAGATGGTATATAGTACCCACGACCTATGATATAGCCGGTCACGCAAGGATAAAAAAGAAATTTCGAAAATCAAATGCAGGAAAGAGAACGGAACGCGCCATCATCATCGTCATTGTCATCTCCTCACCTCAGCCCCCAAAAGGGTTAAAGTTTATGCCTAATATATTAACACCTCCAGCAGCTCTCGACGACGTCGTCGGTAATGGCGATGCAGAACTTGCCGTTGGCGGCCGCGTCTGCGTTAGCAGCGTCGTCTGTTGCTGTTGCTGAGTCTGCTGAGTCGCCTGCGATGGCTGCTGCCCTCCTCCTAAATTCACACTGACCGCTCCCGACGCCGACGCCGATGCGGATACGACGGGTGTAGCAGCGGCAGCGGCGGTAGATGAGGTAGGAGGAGAAGAGACGGTGTTGACGCTAGATGACACCCGAGAGACGGACGACTGGCTTGCAGCGGGAGATGATTGAGATGACGGTGGCGATGCAGATGGCGGCGATTGAGACGGTGGAGATGCGGATGGAGGTTGAGGAGGAGGAGCGCCGCCGGCAGGGGAAGATACTGAGGCAGCAGGCGAGCTTGCGGCAGAGGCAGAGGCAGAGGGAGTAGCAGATGAAGGCAGTGATGATGCTGGCGGTTGTGATGCCGACGGTGGGGCTGCTGATGGCGGTTGTGGTCCCAGTGAAGGCTGCGACTGGACCGACGGGCTGCTCGGTGGAGCTGCTGCTGATGATGCTGATGCTGCTGGTGCGCTCGCGCTGGGTGCGGCGGGGCTCGGTGCGGCTCCCACTGCGCTGGGTGCTGGTGATGATGATGATGTAGAGGGAGCACTGGCGGATGGCGGGCTTGCCGAGGCAGTAGAGTGAGATGATGGTGAGGCGGACGGTGGTGATGCTGTGCCTGATGATGGCGGCGGCGATGCTGCTCCTGACGGTGGCGACGATGCCGCTGCTGGTGGTATGCTCGGCGGGACTGCAGCAGTAGTAGCAGGCGATGGTAGTGACGCTCCTCCTCCCGGTCCTGTCGAGACCGGCGCAGATGAAGCGACTACCGGAGGCGTGGGAGGAACGGGACCAGGGGCGCCAGAAGCACCAGATGGTAGTGGCGACGGTCCTCCTGGTGCCAGCGGTGCGCTCACCGTGTTGGCGATGGCAGGGCTCGAGGCTGCAGCTGGCGGAAGGCCGGCAGGAGGGGCAGATGGCGTGGCAGCGCTCGGCGCGCTCTGAGCTGCTGATGATACTACTGATGCCATAGGCGAGGCGGCGGATGACGGGTTTCTAGCGCCAGATGGCGATAGTGGTGCGACTAGCGCTACAGGCGCTGTGTTCGCGCTCGGCACGGGGTTGTTGCCGGCGGCGGCGGATGGTTGCACTGCTGCTGGTGTTGCTGCTGTTTGTGCTCCACCGACTGATGCTTGGAGTGATCCGGCCACGTTGATGTTGTTTGCCGGCGCTTGATTGATAGGAGCAGGATTGTTGCCACCCAAGAGACCGGGGAACAAACCGCCTAGGAGGCCGCCGTTGTTGGCAGGGCTGTTCGGAGCAACGGCGGCTGGTGCAGTACTCGAACGTATCGTGGTGGTTGGGGCACTGGTAGGCGTGGCGACAGGTGAGCTACTTGGTGGAACAGTAGTAGCTTGGTTTGACGAGGGGGTATTGAGGCTTCCTGTGGGGCTGTTATTGCTGATCGCTGGAGCAGAGTTGCTGGCTAGAGCAGCAGGCGGCGTTGGAACGATCGAGGGCTGAACGGCAGCCGAAGGTGCATTGCTACTGGCAAGGTTCGTCGAAGAGGTATTGATGCTGCTGCTCGGGGGGGCTGCACTGGGAGAACCGCTCGGCTGAACGGCAGGAGTGTTGCTACCGGGCTGAGCTGGGGCACTTGACTGGGAGGCTTGTGGGTTACTGCTGAGCTGAACGGCGGTGGCCGGGCTGTTGCTGTTTGGGAGAGCAGCGGGAGCATTACTGCTTTGGACCGGGGCACTGCTGCTAGGCCGAACGGCCGCAACGTTGCTGGTCGGCTGTACAGCAGGTGTGGGAGCAGCAGGAGCGGGACCAAACAGGCCGGGCAGGATACCACCAAGAGGATTGTTGTTAACTGGAGCTGCGTTTTGGGCTGCAGGCGCCGAGGTCTGAGCGACGGGCGCAGAAGCTTGAGCTACTGGCGCAGAAGCCTGAGCTACTGGCGCAGAGGACGGAGCCGCTATGGCATTGCTGCTCTGCTGTACAGCAGGAGCGGGAGCAACAGAAGCGGGACTAAGCAGGCCAGGCAGGAGACCACCAAGAGGATTATTGTTCACCGGGACTGCGTTTTGGGCTGCGGGTGCAGAGGACAGAGGTGATAGAACACCCGGCAACAAGCCACTAATACCGAGAGATGCACCCAAGCCAGGCACAGAGACTTGAGCCAGACCTGGCGCAAGTGAGATATCTAAGCCGGGTGTACCTGTGGTAACGGGGCCAGCAATGATATTCAGTCCGAGGCTGACAGCGTTCGCCGCAGCACTCGGGATAGCAGCAGGTTGGCTGATCCCCAAGAGACTTCCCGGCCCTTCGCCGAGCAGCGACGAGATGCCACCCGGGGCAGCGGAAGAAAGGGGTAGCGCCGAGGCGATGTTACCCAGTCCTGGAGCGCTAGGTGCCTGAGGGACAAGGTTCGAGACTGGCAGAGGAGGTAGAATCGAAGCCGCTGGGAGTGAGGCACCAGGTAAGAGGGATGACAACGCCGCGCTCGGCGCCAGATTCGAGACTGGGAGAGGTAGCTCTGGAAGTGGAGCACTCGGACCGAGGGATGGCAACAATTCATTAGGGGCCAGGTTTGACACTGGCAGAGGCAAGCCCGAAAGTGCCGGGAGTGAAGGGCCGAGGCTGACGGGCAGCGCCAGGGACGGAACGACCTCAGTCGGGGCCTGAGGAAGGAGGTTCGAGACTGGAAGTGGCAAGGCTGCGCTCGGGCCGAGAAGACCACCAAGTGGGCCGCCTGTCAGGATGTCGCCAAGGTCGGATTGCAAATCATCGATAGCTGACGGGAGAGCAGCGGCTGGTTCCGTGAGGAGATCTCCTAGTTCTGATAGGATTGGATTGAGGACGCTAGCCGGGATCAAGTTAGATGGGAGTGCAGCGAGATGGGACTCAAGTGCAGCAACGGCAGAAGTTAGTGCGGCTGGTTGCGTGAGCACATCATCCAGGTCATCCAGTTCGTCGACGAGCGAGTTAATCGCGTTGACTCCGGATGGGAGAGCGGCTGAGGGAAGGCCTGCTGTTGGAAGTATTTCTGAAGGAAGAGCAGCAGATGGAAGGCCTGCCGTTGGGAGGCCTACGGATGGGAGAGCTCGTGTAGGCAATTCAACTGATGGAAGACCAGTCGAAGGCAGACCTACCGAAGGCAGAACCTCGGATGGCAGAATACCAGAGGGAATAGCGGACGGCAGACCTGCGGACGGCAACACGCCCGAAGGCAGACCCGGCGAGGGCAGCCCACCAGCAGTCAGCGGCCGCAACAAACCATCCAGCTCCGACCCAACATTAACTCCCAACGCCGACGGCAGCGCAGCCGGGTTCGACAGCACCTCGCCAACCTCTGAAATCAGGGGGTTCACCACATTCGACGGCAAGCCGGCGAGGTTGGAGGCGAGGTTGGACAGCAGCGACGGCACCGCGCTCGGGCCGTGAGTGAGGACCTCACCGACGTCCGACCCGATGTGCGAGAGCAGCGAGGGCACGGCGTTGGCGCTTGTCAGAAGTTCGCCGACTTGCGAGACGATGGTGGCGAGGGGGTGGATGGCGGAGGCGAGGTTGCTCGGCACGGCGGAAGCAATGTTGCTCGGGACGGCGGAGGCAAGGTTGCTGGGGAGAGCGGAGGCAATATTGCTAACTGGGAGCTCGGAGGCAAGATTACTAATCGGGAGGGCTGAGGCAATGTTACTCGGAAGGGCAGACCCGACATTGCTGACCGGTAAGGCGGAGGCAATGTTGCTTGGGAGAGCGGAGGCAAGGTTGCTGACTGGGAGCTCGGACGCAATGTTGCTAACTGGGAGGGCCGAGGGGAGGTTGCTTGGGAGAACGGAGGCAACGTTGCTAACTGGGAGGGCGGAAGCAACATTGCTTGGGAGAACGGAAGCAACATTGCTTGGGAGAACGGAAGCAATGTTGCTCGGGATGGCAGAGGCAATGTTGCTCGGCAGGGCAGAAGCAATGTTGCTTGGGAGAGCGGAGGCAATGTTGCTCGGCAGGGCGGAGGCGACATTGCTAACTGGTGGGAGGGCGGAGGCAACGTTGCTGATCGGCGGCAGGGCAGAGGCGAGATTGCTCACTGGAAGAGCGGAGGCGATGTTGCTGATGGGAAGAGCAGAGCCGACGTTGCTCGGGAGGGCGGAGGCGAGGTTACTGACTGGGAGCGCCGATGCAACGTTGCTGACCGGTAGGGCCGAGGCAATGTTACTCGGTAGGGCAGACGCAATATTGCTCGGCAGGGCAGAAGCAACGTTGCTTGGGAGAGCGGAGCCAATGTTGCTAACTGGAAGAGCAGAAGCGACGTTGCTTGGGAGAGCGGAGGCCAGGTTGCTGACGGGGAGAGCGGAGGCAACATTGCTAATTGGAAGAGCAGAGGCGAGGTTGCTGGGGAGGGCGGAAGCAATATTACTCGGTAGGGCAGAAGCGATGTTGCTCGGTAGGGCGGAAGCGACATTACTAACAGGGAGGGCGGAGGCAATGTTGCTAACTGGAAGAGCGGAAGCAATGTTGCTCGGCAAGGCGGATGCAACGTTGTTGGGGAGAGCGGAGGCGAGGTTACTAACGGGGAGGGCGGATGCGAGGTTGCTCGGGACGGCAGAAGCAATGTTGCTAACTGGAAGAGCAGAGCCAACGTTGCTCACTGGGAGAGCAGAAGCGAGATTGCTAACTGGAAGAGCGGAGGCAACGTTGCTAATTGGGAGAGCGGAGGCTACGTTGCTGACCGGAAGGACAGAGGCAATGTTGCTAACTGGGAGGGCGGAACCAATGTTGCTCGGCAGAGCGGAGGCAACGTTGCTAACTGGAAGAGCGGAGGCGAGGTTGCTAACTGGGAGAGCAGAAGCGACGTTGCTTATCGGGAGAGCGGAGGCAACGTTGCTCGGGAGGGCGTTGCTCAGGCCGGGGACAGCGCTGGGGACAAGGCTGTTGAGGTTGGAGGCGGCGTTGGATAATACTGGCGGGATTGGCGCTGCTTGAGACGGGACCGGTGGTTGCAATGGTGCGAGTGCTGAGAGGACTGGGGGGACAAGACCGCCAGCCGAAGGGTTGAGCAAGCTAGCAACTGGATTCAGAGCGCTGAGGCCTCCTGGAAGGCCGGCCGTCGGAAGAGATGGTACTGCTGAGGCGATGGATCCAAGAGGATTTGAGGACAGCGCAGGCAAGGCAGATCCGAGGCCTGACGCCACTGGATTGAGAGCAGAAGCGATGTTTGATGGCAGAGCTGCGCTTGGCGGGCTGACGACTGTCAGGAGGGTAGTCGGCAGGATGTTGGACGGTAGGATGTTTGATGCCAGATTCGAAACCGGGTTGGGCGGCAGAACACCTGAAGGTACTACACCTGAAGGCACAATACCTGACGGCAGCGCATTCGACGGCAATCCCGAAAGAACATTGCTAACCACCGGCCCCACCCCCACCGACGAAGCAGCCAGCACACTAGGCAGAACCCTAGTAATCGACGCCGGCAAACCCAGCGACGGCGCCGCATTCACCAGACTCGACAGCGCCGACACCAACCTCGGCGGATCGCTTGCAAACGCGCTCACGATACTCGGCAGCGCAGAACTCAATATCGGCGGCGCAAACTCGGGCGGCAGCGCGCCGAAAAATTCAGACAGCGCCGACTGCAGCGGGATGGGCGTCGTGGCGGTCGCGTCGGGCGGGAAGACGGTCGGCAGGCCGAAGGGGCTGTTGAAGAGCTGCGAGTAGAAGGCCTCCAGGTCCGGGATGGACGTCATGATGGCTGTCGGCTCGTCGGGGAACTCGGTTGGGAGGAAGCCTATGCCTAATGGTGCTGAAGAGGCCGCGCTGGAGGGCAAGGCGGAGGCGGGGGCCTGTGCCGCTGATGTCAGGATGTTGAGGCTGGTCAGCCGGGTGGGGAGCGGGTAGAGGCTCTGGGAGCTGGCCGGAGCGGTTGGGTTGAGGAGGGATGATGCGGCTGGAGGTGCGCTGGGGGCTAGGACGCCTGGGAGGAGTCCTCCGAGACTTGGGGCGGCAATGCTGGGCACCGAGACTCCTCCTGGGAGTGAGGCGGACAGTGCGGCGCTCAATGACAGACCCGCCGCTGACGGTATGCTTACGCGGAGGCTGGATGGCAGTGCAGCAAGGCTTGACAGCGCCGCCGACGGGAGACCTGTGCTCGGGAGGCTGATTCCAGGCAGACCGGTACTAGGTAGACCAACGCTTGGAACAGCGCTCAGGAGACCGGTACTTGGGGGACCGACGCTAGGGAGCCCGGAAATGGGAAGGCCACTTGGGAGAGCACTTGGAAGAGCGCTTGGGAGAGCGCTTGGAAGAACGCTTGGGAGAGCGCTTGGAAGAGCGCTTGGAAGACCACTTGGAAGACCACTTGGAAGACCACTTGGAAGACCACTCGGAAGACCGCTCGGAAGCACACCACTAGGAAGGCCGACACTCGGCACAGCAGAACTCGGTAGCACACCGCTAGGCAGACCTGCACCCAGGGAACTGATTCCAGGAAGACCAGCCGAAGGAAGAGCAGCACTCAGGAGGCTACTCGGAAGCACACCGCTGCTTGGAAGCCCAAGGTTCGTAACGACAGGCGGCACCAAACCCGTGCTCTGCGAAAGGATCTGCGGCAGCCCACTGCTCACGATCCCGAGGTTCGAAACAACAGGCGCGACGAGACCCGAGCTCGGCAAGCTGACGGCGCTGGGTAGTACGGAAACGGGGAGCGAAGGAATGCTGGATCCGACGTTGGACAGCAGACTGGCAACGCTCGGCGCAGAGACGCCAGGTACAGAAGCACTGGATAACCGGACGCTGGATACAAAAGTGCTGGGCTGTTGAGGGGCGCTTGGCTGCGGCTGGCCGAGGCCTGGGAGGCCGGGGAGGCCGAGACTGGGCAAGGCTACGCTGGGGAGAGCGGCTGTGGGCAGGCCTAGTAGGCCAGAGCTCGGTAGGCTGAGACCAAGACTGAGAGGCAAGCTGGCGCTGAGGAGGCCGATGCTCGAGAGTGGCAGGCCTGCGCTTGGAAGAATGCTGGACAACACAGCACTGGGTGCAACATTGCTGGGTAGAGCGATGTTGGACAACCCACTGGGAAGGGCGGCGCTTGGAAGCCCGCTGCTCAAGCCGAGGCTAGGAACAGCGGCACTAGGTACGCCGATACTCGGGAGGCCAGTGCTTGGGAGACCAACGCTTGGGAGAGCAGCACTTGGTACACCTACGGAAGGCAGACCGGTGGAAGGAAGGCCAATTGAAGGAGCACCGAGAGATGACACACCAAGAGATGGCAAACCAGAAGGCAAGCCTGCCGAAGGAACACCAACAGACGGTACTCCAACAGAAGGCAGACCTGTACTTGGAAGTGCTACCGGTATACTCGGCGAGCCCACGTTAGGTGACGGGGCGCCCGGTAAACCAAGGCTGGGCAAAGCGATGCTCGAAAGCTGAACGCTTGACAAACCAGGCAAGCTGACGCCAGGAAGGCCAGTGCTCGGTAAGGAAAGGGCTGGAAGGCCGGATCCGATGCTGGGAAGAGCAAGTGACCCCACCGGCGGAACACCAAGGCTCGAAATACCACCAACACTTGGAAGAACTCCGCTTGAGATAGGGAGACCGACGCTCGAAATGCCAATGCTCGACAGGGAAGCAGCACTCGGAAGAACTCCGCTAGGAAGAGCGGCGCTGAGGCTCCGCAACGCACCACTCGACAGACCGACGACACTCGACAACGCACTCGGGAGCGCAACGCTCGGTTGAGAAACACCCGGGACTCCAGGGAGAGCGACGCTCGGCAGAGCACCGCCGCTCGGCGAGCTTCCAATGGGTAGGATGTTAATGCTCGGAAGAAGCCCACTACTCGGCAGGACGCTTTGCAAGCCTCCTCCACTTGGCAAGCCTAGAAGGTTGCTTGGGAGACCCACGCTTGGGAGGGCAGAACTCGGCAGAAGTCCACTCGGAAGACTCAGAGGGTTACTGGGAAGGATGCCACCGCTCGGCAGACTCAAAGGATTACTCGGAAGGATGCCTCCACTAGGCAAACTCAAGGGATTGCTCGGAAGAATCCCTCCGCTCTGAAGACTCAGAGGATTACTGGGAAGCAACCCTCCTCCGCTTGGAAGACTCAGGGGGTTGCTCGGAAGAACAACGCCACTACTCGGCAACAAGCTCCCCACCACGGACGCAACCTGCGACGCCAGCGGCAAGTTCGACGCCAGCTGACTCGCCACCAGCGACGGCCCGCCGGGAACCCCCAGCTGGCTGATGGCCGACGCGAGAGGCGCGTTGGAGGACGCGATGGCAGAGACGAGCGGCGCAAGGTTGCTGAGGGCTGGCGGAGGCAGTACCGAGGGGAGGATGCTGGAGAGCGGCAGTGCCGTGGCGAGGGCAGGGTCGAAAGGCAAGCCGGCGCCGAGAGGGTTGCTCGCGGATGATAGTAGAGCGGATAGGGGGAGTGATGAGCGGAGGAGAGAAGCGGCAGAGGGTAGGAGGCTGGATAGAGGAAGTGCCGTAGCGAGCGCGGGGTCGAAAGGCAGGCCGGCGCCGAGCGGGTTGCTGCCGGATGGGAGCAATGACGATACTGGGGGCAAGGCGCGGGAAAGAGAGGCGGCGGAAGGTAGCAAGCTGGACAAAGGAAGTGCTGTAGCGAGTGCCGGGTCGAAAGGTAGGGCGGCGCCGAGAGGGTTGCTTGCTGATGAGAGTAAAGCGGATATGGGGAGTGATGAGCGAAGGAAAGAAGCGGCGGAGGGCAGCAGGCTGGAGAGCGGGACGGCTGTGCCGAGGGCCGGGTCGAAGGGGAGGGCGGCGCCGAGCGGGTTGCTTGCGGATGAGAGTAAAGCGGATGGCAGTATTGACGATACTGGGATTGAAGCGCGTGAGAGAGAGGCGGCAATGCCGCTCGTGGGGAGTTGCGGGATGGGGCTGGATGGTTGGCCGACGCCGGGGAGGCCGGGGAGGCCGAGTGATGGCAAGCCAAGTGATGATATCCCCAAAGAGAGGGAGAGTGCTGAGGGGATAGCAGCGGAAGGAAGGCCGAGTGAGGATAGGCCAATTGATGGCAGACTCAGTGCGGGAAGGCCGGTAGAAGGCAGAATTGGAGGCGCAAGGTTCGAAACTGGGGGTAGTACGAGACCAAGAGAAGATAGAGCCGCAGATGAAATCCCTACGGAACTCAGGCCCAAAGAGGGAAGGCCAGAGAGTGATGGCAGCGCGGCCGAAGGAAGCCCGGACGGGAGACTCAGAGAGGGCAAACCTGTGGATGGCAATAGGAGCGAAGATAGGGCTTGAGAAAGCGCAGAAGGAAGCCCGGATGGGAGAGCCAGAGAAAGTAGGTTTGACGAGGGCAGGCCTGACGGTAAACCAGACAATGGCTGACCCAACGAGGACAGGGCGACAGAAGGCAATCCAGCCGAAGGCACTCCCAAGGAGGGCACGCCAGAGGGCAAGACAGGCGAAGGCAATGCGACTGATGGTAGGATAGAGCTCAGTGGTAAGCCCTGAGATGGAACACCCACTGGAGGCACACCCAATGACAGCGAGGGCACTCCTAGTGATGATACGCCCAGCGAAGGCACGGCAGACGGTAGACCGGGTGATGGTAAACTCAATGACGGCACACCCAACGAAGGCACGGCCGACGGCAAGCCAACCGATGGCACAGAAGCCGAAAGAGGCAACGCAGAAGGCACAGCAGAGCCACCCAGCGCAGTAGGTAGCAGCGGTGGAATGATCTGAGACGGCAAGCCGAGCGAGGCCAAGACCGAGGACAACTGCGACGGCTGCAGCAGATTCAAAGACGACAGTTGGCTCGGAAGCGCCTGGCTGAGTATCGAGCCGAGGTTGCTCGCAACAGAAGGTAGAGCAGCGCTGAGGATGCTGCTGACGGGTAGCCCGGACGACGGTAGGCCGATCTGGCTTGGGAGTCCGAGGGACGACGGTACGGCGCTCGGCACGCCTGGAAGAAGTGATGAGGGTAGGCCGAGTTGGCTCGGGAGTCCGAGGGATGATGGCAGTAGGCCGGTTGATGGAAGCACGCCAGGAAGCGAGATGGACGGCAGACCAGCAACGCTCGGGAGGCCGGTTGACGGCAGCACGGCGCTGGGTAGGCCGAGCCCGCTCGGAAGCGCGACTGAGGGTAAGCCGCCGCTGCTGAGAGGGTTGAGCGCGCTGGGGACTCCGACTGATGGCAATGCGCTCGGGATTCCAACTGATGATAGTACGCCTGGAAGCCCGACAGACGACAGTCCGCCGCTGGGTAGGTTGAGTCCGCTGGGCAGTCCGAGTGATGACAATCCACCACTGGGCAGGTTGAGCGCGCTCGGCAGCGAGAGTGGTGGCAGAGAGCCAAGACCACTTGGGAGGCCGACGGACGGCAGACCGGTGCTCGGCAGAGAAACGGCGATAGATGGGAGACCGCTGCTTGGAAGTGCCACCGATGGTAATCCGATGGAAGATATGCCAGCACTAGGAAGCCCCAAGGATGACAGTCCAACACTCGGAAGGCCGAGTGATGAAAGCACGGCAGTGGGGAGACCAACTGATGGTAATCCGGAACTGGGAAGACCAAGTGACGGGAGCGCACCGCTCGGAAGCCCGACAGATGGGAGCCCGACGGATGGTAGTCCAGTGCTGGGAAGGCCGGGCACACCTGGAACGCCGGGTGATGGTAGACCTATACTTGGTAGTGGCAACCCGCTTGTTGGGAGAGCAATGGACGGTACGCCGACTGATGGTACTCCTAAGCTGACAGATGGTAATCCTAAGCTGATAGACGGAATTCCTAAGCTAAGAGATGGTACCCCTAGACTAAGAGATGGTACTCCAAGGCTAATAGAGGGTAATCCCAGGCTAAGCGACGGCAACCCTAGGCTAGACGGTAATCCTTGACTGACTATACCAAGATTACTCGGAAGATTGAGAGGCGCCAAGGCGCTGGAAAGAGGGAGGCCAGCTGATGAAAGAACACCGCTTGGAAGAATGCCACTCGGAAGCACTCCACTCGGAACCGAGACGCCGATAGACGACAGCCCCACGCTAGGCAGACTCAAAGAGAGCTGGCCACCCGGAAGCCCACCAGACGGCAGGCCAAGCGACGGCAGCACGGCAGTGGGCAAAGACAGCCCGAGCGAGAGCGAAGGAATCCCTGCGCTCGGCAGACCCAAACTGATCGAAGGGAGCTGCACGCTTGGCAGCACACCCGAAGGCAGGCCGATGGACGGCAATCCAGCACTGGGGAGGCTTATAGACGGCAATCCCGCACTGGGCAGGCCAAGCGAAGGCAGACTCAGAGACAATTCCCCAAGCGGACCACCGCTCGGCAGCGCCAGCGACGGCAGGCTGAGCCCAGGCACCTCCAGAGAAAGCGACGGGAGCCCGCCGCCGCCGCCCGGCAGTCCTCCACTCGGCAAGGGCAAACCTACGCTCGGCAAAGACAGACCGACACTAGGCAGCGAAAGGCTGAGCGCACCCACGCCCGGCAGCCCTCCACTCGGCAACGGCAGCCCTCCATTCGACGGTACTCCCAGCGGCAAGCTTTCCAACAGCGCCGTCGGTAGGCCCAGGCTGATCGACGGCAGGCTCAGCAGCTGGCCGCCGAGGCCGGACAGGACCGAGCTCAGCACCGGCGGGTTGCTGAAGATGGACTCGAGCGGGCCGGGTGGGAGGAGCGACGACAGGGCAGGGATCTGAGAAATAAGAGATGCGAGGTCGGCGGGGCTGGATGGCAGCGCCGATGGGAGGATGATGCTGGGCGTGATCAGGGGTAATGAGGCGGAGGGGAGGCCGAGGGAGAGGCTGATGCCGTCGAGTGAGAGGGATGGGAGACCACCGCCGATCGGAGGTGATGGAAGCCCGGCGGAGGGGAGACCGATGGATAGAGATGGGAGTCCGGCAGTTGGGAGACCGACGGACAGGGACGGAAGGCCGAGACTGAGGCTACCAACCGGCAATGATGGCAGGCCGCCAACTGAAAGAGATGGGAGACCACCGAGAGACAGAGGTGGGAGTTCAGCAGTTGGAAGAGACGGAATTCCAGGACCTGCTAACGATGGAAGACCGCCGAGAGAGAGCGAGGGGAGACCACCCAAAGAAAGCGACCCCAATCCACCGACTGAGAGCGACGGTAAACCGAGCGACGGCGCACTAATCGCCGGCGCGAGCAAGCTCGGAAGAACCGAAGGAATGACCAGCAGTTCCGAGAGCTGACTCTGCAGAGCTCCTCCCGTCGGGAGTGGCAGGTTCGAAAGAACACTGCCGAGGCCAGGATCGGCAAGAACCGAAGAAAGGACTTCTGGAACTTGTGCCGGGTTAGTCGGAAGGGGGATACCCAGGCTCGGCAGCACTGAGTTGAGCACAGAAACCAAGTCGCCCGGGTTTGAAGGCACCGGTAAACTGGGCAGCAGTGATGGAAGCTCCGATGGCAATCCGGTGGGAAGACCGGATGGCAAGCTGAGTGGGAGGGGTGGAATGCCTGTTGGTGGGTGGAGCACGTCCGAGAGCAGGTGCGAAATAACCGGCGCTACGGCGCTTGGTAAGATGCTACCAACGTTACCGATCTCCGAGAGAAGCGACGGCAGCACGGCGGAGTTGCTGAGAAGAGCGCTAGGCAGAGATTCAAGGTCTCTGATGAGAGACGTCAGTTGCGCAGGCGCTGACGGCAAGAGGCTTTCAAGGTCGGCAATATCACTCAGAACCGGGAGAGGAAGTTCAGAGGGTAGTCCAATTGGAGGCAGCCCTGGAAGGCCTTGGCTTGGTCCGGGAAGACCAAGGGAAGGTAATTCAAGAGACGGGATTCCAAGGCCGATCGATGGCAGTCCCAGGCTCAATGATGGAAGTGCAAGACTCAGGGAAGGCAACCCAGCAGTGGGGAGGCTGAGGGGAGGCAATTCAACACTGGGAAGACCAAGCGAAGGCAGTCCGGCAGTAGGAAGACCGAGAGAGGGTAGACCAGTAGTTGGGAGACCAAGGCTCGGGAGGAGGGTCTGAATAGCGGAAAGCGCTCCACCGGGATTGGTAGGGAACAAGCTCTGAAGAATATCTTCCACGTTCGACAAAAGACCGCTTGCAATAGCAGGAGCTGTTTGCAGTATGCCATCCAGAACACTTTCGACACCATCGATAGCACTTTCGATGCCACCCAGTGCGCTTGACAAGCCGGGCGCGTCGGTGGGAAGAGGAGGCAAGCTTATTTGCAGCGACGGTAGGCCGACTGTTGGCAGGGACAGCGGTGGTACGCTCAGCGAGACATCAACGGATAACGGTAAGCCAGCGGTTGGGATAGGGAGGAGGTTGCTGACGGGCAGCGGGGGAAGAAGGTTCGTAGGGAGTGAGAGAGCCGTCGGGAGGCCCCCTAAGCCGCTTGTGCCTCCAAGCAGGTTTGAAAGAGCGGAATCGAGCGGAACGTTAGTGGGCAAATTACCCAAGAGACTTGTAGCTCCTCCAAGCAACTCAGATACCGGCAGGGACCTCAGCAACTCAGATACGGCCGACTCCAGAGGTACATTTGTCGGAAGCGGTCCAAGCAAGTCTGACAAGGCCGACTGAAGGGGTACATTGGTTGGCAAGCCGCTTAGCAAGTTCGACACCACTGATTCAAGCGGAAGGTTACTTGGCAGTGGTAACGAAAGGCTAAGAGGAAGACCCAAAGACACACTCGGCAGCGGAAGAGAGATGCCAGGCAGAGCGGTGGCAATTCCAAGCAGCTCTGACACAAGCGACTCAGCGGCCAGGTTTGACGGTAGACTCGGAAGAGCGGTGACGACGCCCAGCAACTCCGACACAAGCGTTTCAAGAGGCGCATTAGTGGGCAGTGGGAAGGGCAGAGAAAGCCCCGGCAAAACCGAAGTGATTCCTAGAAGATCCGAGACGATTGAATTGATCGGCAAGTTCGTCGGAAGACTGACCGGGAGAGACAGACTTGGAAGCGCAGTGGGAAGGCTCAGAAGCTGTGATACGAGCGAGTCCAGCGGGACGTTGGTTGGGAGAGAAAGGCTTGGGAGCGCAGTGGGGAGTCCCAACAACTGCGACACGAGCGAGTCCACCGCGACGTTGGTAGGTAGGAGGCTAGGAACATTCGTGACGATGCCCAAAATCTCCGAGACAAGTGATTGGACCGGCAACCCACTAGGGAGTGCAGAAGTAAGTCCCAGAAGCTCCGACACGAGCTCGTTAGGCGACAAATTCGTAGGCAGGGGCAACGGGAGGGAAAGTCCTTGAAGAGCACTTGTGATACCCAAAAGCTCGGACAAGGCCGAATCCACGGGCAGGTTAGTCGGCAATGAGATGGGAAGAGAAACACTAGGAAGAGGAAGGGAGACACTAGGGAGAGGGAGAGAGACACTAGGTAGAGGAAGAGAGACACTGGGAAGAGGAAGAGAGAGACTGGGGAGAGGAAGAGAAACACTAGGGAGAGGAATAGAAACACTGGGGAGAGGGAGAGAAACACTAGGCAGAGCCAAACTTGGCAATGAGAGCGACAATGAGAGACCGGGAAGCACACTGGTGATTCCAAGAATCTCCGAAACAAGTGAGTTGAGTGGCAGATTCGTGGGAAGAACGCTTTCAAGATGCAATAGCTCGGACACCAGCTGGCCAGGGTCTGTAGGCAACGGAAGCGGCAACGAGAGACCCGGAAGTGCGGTAGTGATTCCGAGAAGTTCCGAGATGAGTGGGTTCAGTGGCAGATTTGTAGGAAGAGGTAGGCTGGGTAGAGCCGACGTGATCCCCAAAAGCTCCGACAGAATCGTGTTAAGAGGAAGATTCGTCGGGAGGGCAGTCCTTATATCCAAAATCTCCGATATCAACGAGTTGAGTGGTAGATTCGTCGGTAATGCCAGCGACAGACTTGGAAGGCCAGTCAGGATCCCTAATATCTCAGATACTAATGTGTCGGCAGGGATATTTGTCGGCAGCGTCAGTGGCAGACTTTGTAAAGCACTCGTGATCCCCAAAAGCTCAGACACGAGTGATTGAACCGGTAGATCTGTTGGCAGCGTCAAAGGCAAACTCGGGAGAGCAGTCGTGATTCCCAAGATCTCTGAGATGAGCGTGTCTAGCGGAAGATTTGTCGGCAATGACAGTGAGAGACTTGGAAGAGCAGTGGCAACTCCCAGAAGCTCCGAAACGACATTGGTTGGCAGTGACAGGCTTGGGAGAGCAGTGGTGATTCCAAGAAGCTGCGAAACTACAGAATCAATCGGGACAATATTGCTCGGCAAAGGCAGCTCGGTCGGTAGCGTGAGAGGAAGCGATAATGATAGAGGCAGCGACAGCGAGAGACCAGGCAAAAGTGATGTGATTCCGAGCAAGTTCGACACCAAAGAGTCAACAGGCACGCCGGTTGGTAAGCCACTTGGAAGAGAGAGAGGTGGTAACAAACTCGTGATTCCCAATATATCCGACACGAGAGAGTTCAGAGGGACGTTTGTCGGTAAGCCATTCGGTAGGGTGAGTGGAATTGAAATGCTTGGTAAGGGAAGGGATAGACCAGGCAAAACCGTGGTGAGCCCCAGCACATCCGAGATTATCTCGCTGAGCGGAATACCTGTAGGCAACCCATTCGGAAGAGAGAGAGGGATTGTAAGACTTGGCAGTAGAGTCTGAACGCCGAGCAAGTCTGAGATTACCGAGTCCAGAGGAATATTCGTTGGCAGACCGCTCGGCAGTGTCAGAGGGAGAGTGAGACTTGGTAGCGCCAAAGAGATGGAAGGTGTTGGCAATGGTAGAGACAGCGACGGCAAGGCGGAGGTGATTCCAAGAAGTTGGGAGACTAACGAATCTACCGGGAGATTTGTCGGTAGGCCATTGGGAAGAGTGATCGGAAGGCTGAGGCTCGGCAAGACACCAGACAGGAGTGAGTCCAGGGGAACGTTGGTTGGAAGCGGCAGTGACAGAGAAAGTCCAGGCAACACCGATGTGATTCCAAGAATTTGTGAGATCAGAGATTCTACGGGAATGCTGGTTGCGAGCGGTGGCAATGCCGTGGTAATACCCAGGATCTGCGAAAGGAGAGTATCAACCGGAAGATTGGTGGGCAGAGATGGCAACGCCGATGTGATTCCAAGCAGTTGAGACACGACTGAGTCGACAGGAAGATTCGTAGGCAAAGATTGCAGTGCCGAGGTAATGCCCAGAAGTTGGGATACCAGAGAGTCGACAGGGATGTTCGTGGGTAACGCGGAAGTGATCCCCAGAATTTCCGAAACAAGCGAATTGACGGGAAGATTCGTGGGCAAAGATTGCAACGCGCTAGTAACTCCCAAAAGCTGCGAGACGAGCGAATCAACCGGAAGATTGGTAGGCAACGCCGAAGTGACTCCCAGAAGCTGTGAGACGAGGGAATTAATTTGGAGATTCGTGGGCAATGCGGTAGTGATTCCAAGAATTTGCGATACGAGAGAGTCGACCGGGACGTTCGTAGGCAGCGCCGAAGTGATTCCAAGCAGTTGCGAGATAACCGAGTCAACCGGGACGTTTGTGGGCAATGCCGACGTGATTCCCAGAAGTTGAGATACAAGAGAGTTGACCGGGAGACTTGTAGGCAGAGACGGCAAAGCACTTGTAATCCCAAGAATTTGAGATAGTAGGGTGTCGACTGGGACATTGGTCGGCAATGCGCTTGTAATTCCCAACAGTTGAGATACTAAAGAGTCGACGGGGACATTCGTAGGTAATGCCGTGGTAATCCCCAGAATCTGTGAGACAAGCGACTGAACCGGGAGATTCGTAGGCAACGCCGAGGTAATCCCCAAAACCTGAGACAAGAGGCTATCCACCGGAACGTTCGTTGGCAATGCTGAAGTAACCCCCAGAAGTTGAGATACCAAGGACTCGACTGGGACGGAAGGCAAAGCAGTCGTAATCCCGAGAATCTGAGAAACCAAAGACTGGATCGGGACATCCGTTGGCAGACCTGGCAATGCGCTGGTGATACCAAGAAGTTGAGAGACCAGAGAGTCAACTGGAACATTGGTCGGCAATGCCGAAGTTATACCCAGTACCTGAGACAAGAGACTATTTACTGGAAGGTTTGTTGGCAACGCTGAGGTTATCCCCAAAATCTGAGACAACAGGCTTTCCACAGGAAGACTGGTCGGCAACGCCGTAGTGATACCCAAAACCTGAGATAAGAGGCTGTCCACTGGAATATTCGTCGGCAACGCCGTAGTGATACCTAGGACTTGAGACAAGAGGCTATTCACCGGAAGGTTAGTCGGCAACGCTGAGGTTATACCTAAAATCTGGGACAGAAGGCTATCCACTGGAAGACTCGTCGGCAAAGCTGAAGTTATTCCTAGAACTTGGGACAGGAGGCTATCCACTGGAATACTGGTCGGTAACGCTGAAGTTATCCCCAGGATCTGCGATAAAAGGCTTTCCACTGGAATACTGGTCGGTAGCGCTGAGGTTATCCCCAAAACTTGGGATAGGAGGCTATCCACTGGGAGATTAGTCGGCAACGCCGACGTTATTCCCAGAACCTGCGATAAGAGGGTATCCAGTGGAAGCGACACCGAAGGAAGTGCAATTATGTTCGAAACAAGTGTTGAAATTAGCGGGGGCGGCAGGATACTCGTCAAACCCCCAATCTGCGAAAGTGCCGAAGATAGCTGTGGGCCCAGCGATTCGAGCGGGATAGAAATCGGAGGCTGGGTGATAGTTGGCAGGGTAAGAGATGGCACGCTGAGCGAGGGTCCAGTAACCCCAGGCAGGGTAGGCGTCGGAAGTGTGAGTGACGGTATGTTGATCGAAAGGGAAAGTGACGGGCTAGACAGCAGAGGCCCAGATGGCAGGGAAACTGAGGGCAGCAAACTTGACAATAACGATGAAAGTGAAACCAAGGGAAGTGAGGCCGATGGTAGCGAAAGCGATGGTAGTGAAGCCGATGGTAGTGAAGCCGATGGCAGTGAAACTGGTGGTAGTGAAGCCGATGGCAGTGAAACTGGTGGCAGCGAAGCCGAAAGCGAAGCTAAGGAAAGTGAAGCTGAGGGAAGCGAAAGAGAAACTGCCAATGAGAGCGACGGTTGCGGAAGTGATACTCCGGAAAGTGTTGGCAGCGAGACTGACTGGAGAGAGATCGATGGCTGGGAAATTGACGGCAGCGAAGCGGACAGCTGCACACTGGACAGCTGTGAGCCCAACGACGGGGAGCTCAATATTTGAGAGACGGATGGCAGCGGGATCGATGACAAAGAAACAGATAAAAGTGAGCCCGACGTCGGCAAAGATGGTCCCGAAACAGACGGCAACGATACAGATGGAAGCGGTATCGACGGCACCGAGACCGATAGCTGCGATTGCGACAGGAGTGTATCGAAGGAAGCAGACTGAGACAGAGAAATAGGCGGCAGCGAAACGGTAGGTGCAGAGATTGACGGCACCGTAACTGACAGCGATACCGGCAAGGAAAGCGATGGCAAGGAAAATGACGGCAAAGAAGGCGACGGCAGGGAAGGTGATGGCACAGAAAGTGAAGGTACCGAAAGCGAAGGCACAGAGAGTGAAGGCGCTGAAAGCGTAGGCACCGAAAGTGACGGCAAAGAAAGCGACGGTGCCGAGAGCGATGGTGGCGTCAGGCTTCCTGATGACGGCAATCCGCTGTTCGAGGATTGTTCAGGCACCAAGGCGCTTGGAATCAAGCTTGGAATAATCACCAACTGAGAACTAGACCCTGGCAATAGACTTGAAGGGCTCGGCGAACTCAACCCAGGAATGGAGATTCCTATGGAGATACCGGCAGACACAGACACAGACGCACCCAACTGTGGGCTGGAGCTGGGGGCATTGGGGCCTGAGGGACTGAGTGTCGTGACTGGCTGCGAGAATCCTGGTGAAGTCGAGGCGGACGACAGCAAGAGCGTGGAGCCTATCGAGACAGTACCGATGCTTGGAGATGCGAGTGACTGAATTGAACTTGGACTCGTGCCGAATAAGACAGAAGAGATGCTCGATAAGATTCCTGGTGATGAAATACTTGGTGCCACGGAAAACAGAATACTTGAAGGAATTCCAGAACCGGACCCGACAGACCCAGCACTAATGCTTATCGAGGTGAACCCGCTCGGCGATAATGATTGCTGAGCACTGCTTAGAAGCGCAGTACCGCCCGAGATTACGCTGCTGAGGACGGACGACAGGGGACTAGCACTCGATCCGGAGATAATGGTTGAAAAGCCTGATGGGATGGATTGCGCGCCACTCTGAGAGAAGCTGGGCAGCGAAGACGGTCCGGAAAGTACGCTTGAGAAGCCACTGCTGATTGAAACGAAGCTGCTTGCCGAAAGAGTGGGCGAACCAACCGGCGGGCCGCTGACAGAAAGGCTGTTCGACAATAATGACCTCGATACAACGTTTGATGAGACAATGCTACCAGGAGAAAAGCTACTCGGCGAGGAAGCGATGCTCGATGGGGTGCTCCTGCTCAAGCCAGGATTAAGCTGTGTAACCATTGGGAGGCTGAATGACGCGCTACTGGCGGTACTGACGATCCCGGGACTGCTGAGAGAAGGCCCTGAAGAACCAAGCGGCACACTGCTGGCAGCCAAACTGTTCGATAAGGCGCTGATGCTTGAAATATAGCTGCTGATTGAGGACTGCACCGCACTAGGTAGGACGCTACTGAGAGAACTTCTGCTAAGCGTAACCGATCCAGAGAGAATGCTTGACGGCCCAGAAAGCACAGGTCCAGAGCTGCTCAACGAGAGAGCTCTTGAAAGGCTACTCAAGATGGAATTAATACTGGCTTGCGAGCTGACAGCCGGCAACCCTGAAGAGACAACAGATGGTAACCCGGAGCTAGCGGATGGCAGTCCTACGGAGCTTACAGATGGTAACCCCGCGGAGGATCCCTGTGAACTCAAGGAAGAAAGTCCAGGGGCAAGATTGGTTGGCAAATTCAGTAAGCTGGACCCAAGAATTACGAGGGTAGAGGAAGAGGACACAGGAGATAGTGTTGATCCGAGGAGGCTGCTGGAACCGAGGGAAACCCGCGAAGTGCTGGGAAGGCCGACAGTGGGGAGGCTTGAAGAGCTGGGGGTGCTGAGTCCAATTCCCAAGGAAGCGGACACTCCCAAAGAAGCAGAAATTCCAACGGCCAAAGAGGGGCTCGTGGAGCCGCTTGGACGAGCTATGATGGATGTATAGCTGCTTGGAGAAATGGATATTCCAGGGCTTGAAAGCACGCTCGAAAGACTGGATAACCCATTTGAGCTGAGAGTTGGCTGTTGAACCGAAATCCTACTTGTCGTCGGGAGAAAAACACTCGGGCTAACAGAGAGGGTAGCACTTGGTTCTAAAGTCGGTAAGGAGCCAACAGAACTCAACAGTCTACTGAGACTGTTTGTGTCGATCAAAGAACTGCCGATTGAGCTCCCAGCACTGGGAACAAGAGCTGTAGGGATTGGCAGGCTGTTGACCAATTCACTTAAGCTCGAAATTATGACTGAAAACAGGTCTTGAGAACTCGAAGGACTGGGAAACCCGGTCAAGCTGGCGGTGCTGGGTCCAATGTTGGATGGGAATGTCGTTGGCAGGGACAGGGCACTAGAGAGATCCGACGGATTGATTGTTACGTCAAACCCCTCGGTGCTAGCCGACGGATTGATAGTCAACTCAAATCCCTCGGTACTAGCCGACGGGTTGATGGTTATCTCAAATCCTTCGGTACTGGCTGACTGGTCAATGGTTATCTCGAATCCTTCGGTGCTGGCTGATGGGTCAATGGTAATCTCAAACCCCTCGGTACTGGCTGACGGATCAATGGTAATCTCGAAGCCCTCGGTACTGAGTGATGGGTTAATGGTTATCTCAAACCCCTCAGTACTGGTCGGCGGTTCAATGGTTATCTCAAATCCCTCGGTACTGGTTGGCGGGAGAATAGTTATATCAAACCCCTCGGTACTGGCCGTAGGGAGTGAAATTTCGGTTGAGATTGAAGTACTTGTTTCGCCAATAATGATGCTAAAATCTTCGAGCGAATTGCTAGATGCAGTCGATACGTTTTCTTGCAGCGACGAATCGCTTGATGATTCTGTCGGTGCACCTTCCAGCGAGGTTTCACTGATGCTGTCCGATGGAGATTGATTAGAGGTCGGCAGTTCTGCGTTGGTCGACGGGAATAAAGCAGATACGGCCGGTGGAAGCTCAGTCATACCCGACGGAAAGACGTTGGTCTCCGACGAGGGGAGCTCGCTGGACGATGAAGTTGAAACATCAGTCCTTGTGGATGAAGTCTCACTACTACGTGACGGGAATAGGGCAGTTACTGCCGGTGGAAGCTGTCTGGAGGTCGATGTTGACACACGAGTACTGGTCGATGAACGTGTGCTCTCTTTCGGCGGAGCTAAAAGACTCTGTCCAGGTGGAAGCTGGGCAAGAGTCGACGATGACGACACAGAAGAAGATGACGTAGCAGTCGAGGATGTCGAAGACCTTGTGGACGATGCTCTGGAAGTCGAGGTTGATGATGACGTAGAACTTGAGGATGATCGCACGCTGGACGAAACCTTGGAGGATGTCGTAGATGATGACGTCGAAGTTTTAGAGGGCGACGTTGAAGATGATGATCTAGAACTTGAAGATGATGACGTCGAAGTTGTAGAAGATCTTGTTGAAGACGTCGAAGTCGGGGATGGTCTCACGCTAGAAGTTGAAGACCGTTCCACCGTAGTTAAAATTTCAGATGGTTCCACGCCGCTAGATGAAACCTCAGAAACAGTCGTAGATGACGACGTAGAAGATGACGATACGGACCAAGGCAGTTGAGAAGATACGGTGAGTTCATCCTCAGAGAAGCTGAAAGTAAAATCGGATGAGTCGTCGCTCGCAGAAATAATGGAGCTAGGGAATGGGAGACGGGTGGGCAGAGCAATCGAAATAGAAGGCGGAAAGGTTGCGCTTGGAAGAATGAAGGTCGCGTTTGGAAGCGTCGAGGAACCAGTAGGGGGCGGAGACCGCGTACCCTCCGGTCTTTTCGTAACTATTGTCCGATACGATGTGATGTGGGTTATCGTAGTACCGGTAACGGTGGTATCGACAAGCGTCGGGGCGTCAGTGACAGGGATGGTAAGACCGGGAAAGATAGCTAGTTCGGTTGGTCGCCGCACGAACGTGTCGACAACGATGGGTTGCAGCAATATTCTGGCTTGAACATCGATCTGAAGAATTCGGTAAGGGCGAGTGTCTTCATCTTGTCGGGGCCGGAGGGCGGCGGCAGCCACGAGTGGCACCAACAGGCCTCCAGCGAGGCCCCGTAAGATCATCGCCACCTGCTATTAGCACCAGTCCAATCAAAAGTTACCTACAGGTGTTGGATCAGAAACGACAGGATATTCCAACGAAAGCGGAAAGCCGAACGATTGACAAAAACGAAAGGACGGGTGTGCGCTGGAGGAGCAACCCAAGAGTTCCGGTACGAGTGGAGCCGGACAAGGCTCGTCGTCCAGGGGAATTGGCAGGATTTTACATCTTAACACAACCGCTTTGTGACTTCACGGTTAGCGAGAAATGCGATCTTCAAAACAATGCAGTGTGCATTGGCATGGCATGGCCAGATGAGCTGTGTTTACAAACGAGAAGGCGATGTCGGGGGTCAGGCTCCTTCACGGCGGTTTGGGACGAGCCATAGTCATTTTGGGATAGATTTCCCACGATGTGGAATGCAGGCAAGAAGGCAAGAAGGCGATGGAGAAATGATGTACAATCATTGTCCACTATGCACGTCAATCATTGGAGAACCAATGGACAGCGTTCCCTCGTCGGTTAAGATGCCGTGCGAAGTGGCGAGACACGGACGGATGGGTTGGATGCAGAGTGGAGAGGCAGCGGGCAGCGTTGTCGTCGTGTGCAAGGACAAGCAGCCCCACGTGTCTTAGCGAGCTTGGCAGAGATTCCCGGGCAGTTGTGCGGGCGGGTGCTCCCGCACCTTCTTCCCTTTCTGGTTCGAGTCGGCCCACTTGCCTCTTTGCCGTCCATCCCTTCGCTCATCGCGAGCATTCTTACCAACCCATTGGCTTCTACTCTGTCGGCATGTTTACTTTCAATTGAGTTCCAGGCCACGAGTGGCACGGACATGTCGCCTGTTTTCCACCCTTATCATGTATTTAACAATTCCATTGAGGAATAGCTTTGTACTACGCTCGACTTTCCGGACCGCAGCCTGTTTGTACTACAGTGAGCTTTTGGTACCACAATCGGCTGCAGAAGAATTTTCTAGTTCCCCAGTTGAAACCAGCCAGCATTCTACGCCCTACGTCGAAAATCCATGGGGGATGCTTTTAGAAAGTCTTAACCTTTAGGCTTATTTCTGCGTATCTTATTTAGTTAGCTATGTAGGGAAAGTTCAATGTCTCCACAAGCGACAAAGGGCATACTGATCTCCACCAGATCACTCTGTTACAATCTTTACTGATCCACTGCAGTCCAGGGGGCTTACACACCGTCACTCCTGGATCTATCTCAGCTCAGCGGAATGCATGAGTATCTCCGTCCGCATCTCCGAGCGGTTTGTTAAAGGCTAGGGCTTCACAGTCAATTAAAAGTCCCTGTCTCTACACTTGCAATTTCTACTTTCTTCGTTGGGATTCCTCTGTGAGAGAAGTCATGTTTATTTCATAATTCTTTCCACGCCACTCAACTCTACACTGCACATTCGGTGCGGAACAGCCTTGAACACAAACAAGATATTCAACATACAGCTCGACTTATATTAGGTTCTTCTGGCTCATTACGGTGAGTCAAGTTTTGGGGTGCGCAGTGATGACTTTGCAGCTATCGGCTGCCTCCTTTATTCCTCAGACGCGTCTGTTAAGCATCATTTACGCGTGAAGGCTCTTCTTCTATTCTACTCATGGCTTTAATCTTGGCACTCTTCGCAGGACGGTGGGCAGAAAAACGGTGAGTGAGCGGCGTGGCAAGATACCCGATGAAGAGACATCGGCATTGTGGGGGACCAGTTCATGTAGGCAGGTGCGGGCGCGTCAAAGCCGGCACTGAGTCGCACGGTCGCCTGTTGGGGCAAGAGCATTTTCCTGGGGTGTATAGAAGGAAAGAGCCAGCATTCCTGGTAACATCTTGGGAACAGGCCGGTTTGCCGTGAGCCGCTTTTGATGTAGCACGGCATCGTGGTCTAGTGATAGGTCACCTTGTCGCCAACCGAAAGGCGCGGTAGGAGCTTGAACCGAGTGGTAACCCTTGTGGAGGTCACGTAACAGGGCCATATCCGGGTGCGAGTGGTTAGCTCCTACATTCAAGTCCATTGGTCCTTGGTTCAAATCCGGGGTGCGCACCCAATGGCCTTTTTTTTTCTTTGTTGCTCCTTTGGGATATCAACTTCTCCCCAATGCGCACCACCACCAACGCGAGGCCAGCGCTACCAACACTGCTTGGATCCCATCACGGTACGCCTAGTATTTCTAACTCCCGACAATGTAATTGCTGTGCGATTGCTGTTCGCGCTTCGCGAGAGCGGGTGAGGCGATGTCTTACTGGAGAGGACGCGTGGTGAGGTCGGGGCAGGGTAACATGGTGAATGACATGCCACGTGAATTGATAACTACTTACTCACTACTATCGAGGTATTTTAAGCTAACAATTGGACACTAACTGCAATATGGTGAGTCCGGGTACAACACCAAAAAGGCTGCGACAGATATCTGTTTTAGTTAGTCCGCCTGAGGTTCTGGCAACCTCACCTCGCTTGGAACTCCACCATAGGCCGGCAACAAGGTATTCTCCCTCTATTGGGATGTAAGTGACATGACTACGTGACCAGAGAGACCTCGATCCTAGTAGCTCACAGAGGCCATGGAAGTGAAGAAGCAGACACGTCGCGTTCACATGTCAACAGAGCCCGTACGGCGTGGACCTCACTTTATTGATATTCTTTCCCTTTCTGAGATTTTCCATTTGAAAGTGCACCTTCTTCATTTGTCCAGCAGCTACCCTCCTCAATCGGGTGGAGCTGCGGGCTATAAGAAGCTTACCTTGCCGGCTTCGCACAATTCTTCTTCCTCTTCGTCTTCCTCCAACGACGACCACAACAGCGCCCCACCACAGGGTCGCTTTGCGTTTGGCTCATCACATCAGGTTGCGCCAGACAGCCAGAACATAGTGGCCGACGTCCGCATTGCGCGCGACTTGCCCGCTATGGCGTCGTCACCCTCACCCTCCGAGGTGTCTGTCACCAACCATCCCCACAGCACCATCAAAATTGCTCCCGATCCCGACCTCACCGTCCGCATTTACGAGTACGAGGACGTCTACTTGGCACCCGGCCAGCTCCGTCCCATCAAGCGCGTCACCGACTACGCCGTCTCGGAAGCGGTCTTGCGCGCCAACTCTGACCCCTTCGATAAGATGCTTGGCGGCGGCTGGAAGGAATCAAGGACCAATTTCGTGGAGCTGAAGGAAGATGACAGGTTCATGAATTTGGCCATGGAGATCTGGTTTCGCGCCTTTCATGGTGTGCCCATGACTGAGGAATGCCATAATGGGGAAATTGCGGTGGTTTGGAGCATTATCCGAGCGGGAGACTTGTGGGGTCTCAAGAGAGAGGGCCTGACCAAATGGTTCAGAGACTGGTTCAAGCAATGGTGGGACAAGAATGGTAAGGGAAAGGACTTGGGCAAGTCAACGAAGAGGTCAACGGGAATCTGCGGCGGCACACTCGCACAGATGATTCTGTACCCGTGCTGGGCCTTTGACCATGCGCCGGGATTCGCGGCGGCGACGAAATGGCTCGTCTACAACTCAAAGTCGCACATCACCGAGTTCAATCCAACCACGCACAGGGACTTGCACCTTCCTCCCCGTGTCATTCGTAAGTGCATACATCTATTCTTAAGGACGGGATGTCCGTGCTGACAACGAGACAGAGCAGCTCAATAGCGCCAGAGGCCGTCTCAAGGGCTTGATGCACGACACGCTTTGGAGTCCGATCGAACGCCCGCTTAAGACTGGCAGTTGTGACTGCAAAGAGAAGACTCTTTTCCTATACCAGAAGGCTTTACTTGATATCGGGGTCTGGCCGCTCGAGCGCACCTTCTCACAGACGAGCGTCGCAGGTCTTCTGGACCAGCTGAAGACGTTCAAATACAAGTCGGAGCACCAGCCTTGTCCCAAGTGCGCGATCGATTGCGAAGGCGTGGTTGAGGATACCATAAACAAGGTGAAAAGATACTTCGATGGTCTTTGTCTAGTTTGCATGGCCAAGACTGAGCCCGGCGCATCCAAGAAAGAACAAGACTCCTACTGGAACCATGACAAACTCAAGGACTGGGATAGGGATTGTCGCAAGATAGGAGTCAGCCATGGCGAGCCTACCTGGTACTACTCCTACATGAGCAATCACAACTACAAAGACGCACGCGAGAACTGGTACCAGCGACAACACTGCTTCGACGACGACGATGACGACTTCTTTTGAGATCTCTGGCGAATTGCAGGACTGAAGGTGCGTCGATTTGGCAAATCATCTCAAAAGACGACGAAAGGACAGCCAAATCTCAAGAAAGAAAGAAGCTCAGATGCCAGAAAAGGAAATTTGAACAGGTATAACACCAAAAAAGTCATTGGGCGGAGGTACAGAAAAAGGGTCATAATTTCAAGGTCTTTAGCTAGCACTGAAGATAGTGCGTCGTCGTACTTCCGGTTCGGCAAAAAGACGTGCAAGAACAGCGACAAGTCGGGGGGCGGCGATGATGATTCAGGGTTCATAGCTGTTCATTCTGCGTCAAAATTTCATACGGTGAGGTAAAAATTAGTTGCGTAGCTATAATGCAGAAAGGGCGCAACCTCTGGTAGACAGATATGAAAGGCTCAATTACTTTTCGACACACGATGTAGTTTTTCTTTGTGCAGCAGGGCGGCTGACGAGCTTCACCACCATGTCTCAGCTGAAGGTACAACCCCGTAGCGGCGGAGCGCAGCGGAGGGAAGCACCATGACTCGCATTGACTGAATATGTATCAGGGCAGTCCATGCCTGTTAGCTTTATTTTCACGTGTTGACGCGCGTGGAACGGACGGATGGACGGGAAGGATGATGAAGATGACGGAAGAAAACATGCCGAGTCATGATTTGCGGAGTGTCAAGTTGAATGATGATAGACGCTCACCTGCCGCAGACCAGCGGTGAGAGGGGAATTTGGGTGCAGAAATGAGGGCTCGCCGGGTGCATCGGCTGCAGAATCGAAGGGCGGCCCGCAGCGGTTCTTATCGATAAGCATCGGCGGCCTGGAGGCGTTGCGTCAGTTGCTCGCACCCTCTTCCTCGCCTGCGCCTGCGACCCTCTTGTGCTTGCTCGCTCCGTCAGCTCCACCGTCCGCCGTCTGCAAAAGATCCAGCTCGCCGGTGCGCCTAGCGATGCGTCTCCAGCACTGCGACACCAATTTCCTTCCGGATTGAGCTTCCGCGCCACTCCAACGAGCTCCAGACCGTTCGACCGAGCGACGCTTCCGCCACTGGCTCGTCACTCCGCGCCGATCACCAAGCCGCCCTTGTTCTTGTCCTCGATTTGCATTCCGCGCCGCTGTGCGCCGCTCCAGCATGAAGTATCCTCTCTACAGCAAGCTGCTCAATCGCGAGCTGGGCCTGCGCGACACCAAGTACGAACGCGTGCACGACATCTACGGCGACAAACAATGGATTCGTGATCTGGACATTGTCAACGAGCTCTCGGGCCACTCGGGCTGCGTCAACGCCCTTTGGTGAGAACACCTCCATCAAACCAGTCGACCCCGCCTTGCTGACGTTTGATTCCTCATAGTTGGTCCAAATCCGGCCAGCTGCTGGCCTCGGGCTCGGATGACCAGCACGTCAACATCCATTCATACATGCCCCAGTCTCCCGATAAGCAATTCGACTTCACCACAACCATATCCACTGGACACCGCGCCAACATTTTCTCCGTCAAGTTTATGCCCTTCACCAATGACCGTACAATCGTGACCGCTGCCGGAGACGCCGAAGTGCGCATCTTCGATATCGAATATGCTGGAAGCTCTACCGTTCCTTCTGCGCCGTCGAACACTTCTGGTCGCGCCAGGGGATTTAACACGGTATATGATGGTGTACGCTACCTCAGCGATAACTCTGCGAATTGCAAGGTCTTCCGTTCGCACAGCGATAGGGTCAAGAGAATTGTCACTGAATCCTCGCCCTGGCTCTTCCTGACATGCTCCGAAGATGGCGAAGTGCGGCAGTGGGATATTCGCCAACCTGCGTCCAACTATCCGGGATCTAGCTCATTGGCCAGGCGCACCTCCAACGACGATAACGTTCCACCACCTCTTATCTCCTACAAGCGCTACCACCTCGATCTGAATACAATCTCATGCTCGCCCAGTCAGCCGCATTACATTGCGCTAGGAGGTGCTCACCTGCACTGCTTTTTGCACGACCGGCGTATGACTGGCCGTGACAAGCTTCGTGAGAGGGGCGCCCCTCTCTCTCCGGGAAAGCTCTCCGAGCACGACAATGAGATGATGAGGCAGGCTACTCAATGCGTTCGGAAGTTTGCACCGCACGGTCAGAAGCGTATGAAGCGTACAGACAGCGGCCACATCACGGCCTGCAAGATCAGTGACCATAATCCGAATGAAATGATCGTGAGTTGGTCGGGAGAGTTAATTTACAGCTTTGATCTTGTTCATAGCCCCGACGTTGCTGAACAAGAAGATGAGACCACGCCGAAGTCTACTAGGGCTAGCAGCAGGGCAAAGGAGTCAAAGGACCGCAAGAGGAAGAGGGCTAGGACGGGCGTTTCTCAGGAGAGTACAGAACGGGCTGGGTCGAGACCGCGAACTGGCGATGGTTCGGCGGAAGAGGACGAGGAAATGTCGCTCATGGTCCACTATGAGAACGGACAGCGCGAAGAGATTCCCATCGATCCTCCTCATGCACGCAGCCCCATCTCAGAAGCTCGCGAGGCTGTCCTTCCCGAGGCTCAGAAGCAAAGCTTCCGCATCGCCAAGAATGTAGTTGCCATGCGCAAGAACCTCTTCACGCTGGGAAATCGCGGTTCTACTTCAGACTCCGATCCTACCGGCTACGCCGTTCCCTTGACGACAGTCCTTGGCTATGCTGCTGCCTTCTTGCCGCAGATGGACGAGATCTCGCGCGACTGGCGCTATCCGGTCAATCCTTTGGATGTCGACGTGAGGTTCCAGAACAATCTGCGAGAGAGACGCGGATCAGCTAGGCGCTTTGTTCAGGCCGCAGGAACGTTGTCCAGAGTTCTTGGTGGAAGGCTACGCACAGCTGGCGGTAACACAAGTGCCGCCTTAGCTAACTTCGAGAAGATCGTCCCGGCTCCTCGTGAAGCCAATGAGATACCCCGCCACGAACACTTTGGATACGACTTCTTGAAGGCTATTCTACTTTGGTTGGATAGTGGCGTTGGAGCAGTACTAGAAGGGTTCACCAGGCCTTCGGATGTGGCTCGCACTCACCCTCGTTACCCTGTCCCTAGAGACTCCGGTATCGATGCTATCGATGAGGTTCTTATTCCTTATCTGCTGGAGTTGGCCAGCGAAACACCAATCCTCAACATTGAAGCCTCTCCTTTCGAGACAGACCAAAATCGTGTCGTCTTCCCCACTGAGAAAGCAGCTGTCATTGCGTTCGCACAAGCACTCAAGATACCCTTTGCAGATCTATCGAGCGCAGTTGTCCCAGTTTCCCAAGGTGCTGAAGGCGGTAGCTCTGCTCCTGAGGCTATCGGAGCGCAAGACCGCAAGGCTGCTCTCAGGTTCTGGGGATTCAAGGTTGGTAGGGGTGTTCTGATGAATGCCGGCCAGAATGTCGACTTTGCATTCGTAGACCGCGCTTTCGGTGGTCTGGGAAGGGGTGACACGAACATACGACAGGACGAAGCCAGAATTCGCAGGGCTTTGCAGACCATCGACCCTGATGAAGACGAGGAGGTCGTGGAAAGAGCGCGTCTTGTCCGCCGCGCCAGAGAATCAGCTTCTGGAAACGAAGGAACTGCGGATGGTGACGAAGCAATGGAAAGCGACGGCGAGCAGTTGGCTCTGGAGGAGCTTACCGAGATCATCACTGAGCATCGAGATGACGATGAGGACGAAGACGAAGACGATGATGATGCGGGCGATGACGGCGATGACTCGGAAGATGACAGCGAGGATGATGATGACGATGACGACGAACCTACCAGCATTCTCTTCCGTTCTGCTTTCGAGCGTTCGAGGTTGAAAGAGAAAGTTGAAGTCGACAAGCCTTGCTTACCGCACACTCGCCAGTACCGTGGTCACTGTAACGTGAAGACCGTCAAAGATGTCAACTTCTTTGGCTTGGAGGATGAGTACGTCGTTAGCGGTAGTGACTCAGGCCACTTCTTCATCTGGGACAAGAAGACTATGCAGATCGTCAACATTCTCGAAGGCGACGGAGAGGTTGTCAATGTGGTTCAAGGTAACGAAAATCCTCTTTCCCCTTTTATTTTGATACTTCTAACTGGTTTAGGCCATCCCTACGAGCCCATGATTGCTGTATCTGGCATCGACCATACTGTCAAGATCTTCAGTCCCGACGCTCGCGCTCGCCGCAACGCCCGCCTTGGAATTGGCGTAACCCCCGGTGACGCTTCGCAATTCTCGTCCATCTCCTTCGGTCGCTTACGCCGTGCCCGTCCTTCTCGTTCTCAGCCACCCGCTGATGAGGTTGATACCACTACCGTCCCCGAAGGCGATGAAGACGAAGATGAGCGCGCCACACGCAACGGACTTGCAAGTCGCCGCCGTATGCATGATGAATATCGCATCACGTCCGAGAACGATGTCAACCGCGCCGGTGGAAGCCGTGAGAACTACATTACCGTGAGTATCCGTCATTTGCCAGACACCGCCTACATTTTCTTTGTTAGTATCACAGACGCTCTTGGCCTGCGCTTGAGGCACGCCTAAGAGCCGTCTTTCCTCAACTCATCTCTTTCATCAACAAAGGAGAGACACTGATCTACGTCTCCACAGCGCGGAATGCTGGCCGAGCTGGCCCAACGCTTCTACATGAACCCGGACGGCGACGATGACGATGTCGAAGGCGGTCCACACCAGATAATTGTCAGTGAAGAAAACTGCACGGTGATGTGAAGGAGAGGTTCGAGCTTGCATAGGACGAAGTCAGAGAAAAGGAACATACTCGAAAGCCGGACAAAAAATGCTATACCCTCCTTCATTTCCTCTTTTTGCATCCATAAGCACTTCTGTTTTTTTTTTCCTGTTATTTGGTTCACGACATCTACACTTATCTGGATGTCGTTCTTTTCCACAGGGTCGGACCGCTTCTGAAAGGATCCTCAGGATCGCTCTACGCAACGTCGGATACCGCCTCCTGCCTGGTCCCACCGGGCTCAAGCTCGAATTGAGCGGACCCACCAACGGAATCTGGACGCGTCGTCTCCGTCTCGGCCAGGCGGACAGGAGATTGCTGCGCGTACTGCACTGGCACTCCGGCTACAGGCTCAGGCGTAGGCTGGGCGACAGCCCGGGCGCCACACCGCGAGTGCAGTTTACTACCAGGGATCTGGACGAGATCATTTGTGGCTTGGTTAACTGACTGGTTTGGCTTTATTTGCTTCTCGTGAATTCGGGTTCAAGTGTGTTGGGCGGGGATTTTCACGGCGGCTTCTTCTTCTCCATCTTCTTCTCTCTTTTCGGGGAGTTTCGAGGGGTAGCATCTGGTGGTGGCCGGTTGGCTTAGATACATACAGATCGGAGGACAGCGATGATGATTCAGATCAATGAACATTTTGTTTTTCAGGCTGGGCCGCCGGAAGTATCATATTACGATCGTTTGGCTAGTCTAGGGAAACGTGCTGTTCAGCCACCATCACCGCATTGATTTACAAGCAGCTGCTCGGTTTCAAAAACATTCGATTCTGTCTCTGGCCATTCACGATATGGAAAGCGCCTTCCCAAGCCGTCTGACCCGATTTTCCAATCCCACAAAAAGACACGGTATCACGCATTTCCACTCTCTCCTTCTACTCCTTACCAACAAGCACGCCCTTCTCATACAACCCAACAACCAGCACAACGCCCTCCTTCGTGTCCCTCGCCGCGGTGGTGCTGGAGCCGAACTCAGTTCCGACATACACCTCCTTCCACCCAGGCACGCCGGTCTGCTCGTCGAAGACCAGCTCGCCGACCCAGCTGGGCGACGTGTTGTCGTACTCGACGGCGCAGCGCTGCAGCAGCGCCTTTTCTTCCTCGGCCATGACGACCTCGACCGTCTTCTTAGCCGTCGCGTCCGCGATATCGTCCATCAGCGGCTTCTGCTCCTCGTCATCGCCGAGCTTCTTCTCGACCTCCTGCTCGGCGGCCAGAGCGATGGCCTGCGCCTTGGCGCGCAGCTGCAGGCACGAGGCGCGGAAGGCGACGGTGCCGGTCAGGGCGCCGGGCCGGGGGTGGCCGCCGGCGAGCAGGCGGCCCTGAGAGTCGACGGAGAGGTTGTCGAGGAGGGCCGGGGCGCGGACGTCGGTTCTGAACGTCAGCGAGACGATGCCGTCTTCGGTGGCGTTGGTGGTGGAGAGGTCGAAGAGCTTCACGCTGTGGCCGTTGGTCGAGACGACGGCCAGGGTCGTGCTGTTGAGCAGCGCGACGCCGTTGGCGAAGGGGATGCCGCTAGCGACGGTCTTGACGCTCACGTCGTCAGGGCCGAGGGCCAGGGGGATCCGGTTGCCGTCGTCGTCTTCCTGGGCGGTGGGTAGTTCGGCGGGCAGCGTGACCTGCACGACGTTGCCGAGCGGCAGCGCGGCGTACGTCTCGAGCTTGTTCAGCACGAAGCGCTCGCGCGCGCGGAAGCCGTGGTCGTTGGTCAGCAGGAAGCTGGTCGCGTTGAGGGCGTGGATGCTGTTCGGCGTCCACACGTCCGGGTGCGCCACGCTCGCCCGGTGCTGCGCCGACGCGCGGCCGAAACCGCCCCACGGCACGTAGTCGAAGACCTCGATCGTCGGGCCGGTCGACGCGTGGTTGACGATGTAGAGGGTGGACGAGTCCGAGTGGTACTCGATGCCCAGCGGGTGGAAGTCGGCGCCGGCGCGCCCGCCGAAGCCTTCGAGCGCGAGCGGCTGCGGGAAGGCGGTCGGGTCGCTGTAGAACCATTGGAAGATGGCGCCCGGTTGCGAGGGGTCGATGAAGGTGCCCTGGTGGGGAGAAATGGTGTGTGAGCGTTTTGGTTCATTTTTCTTGTTTGTATGACGGCCTGGTCCCCTCGGCGGTGCGTAATCATAACCAATTGCTTGCAATTAAGCTTGAAATTTGCAAATTCGCAAATTCAATGGCCTCCTTTCTTCTTCATCCTGACCTCTCCGTCCGAAGGGTAATTGGGGAGTTGAGTTATCTCACCATGACCGTATTCCACGCATCGCGCTGCGGGTCGCAGCTCAAGATCGCGACGCCCTGGTCCTCGAGCACGATGACATCCTCGCAGTTCTTGAGGATGTCCTGGTGCTTGATCTGCTGCTCCTTGAAGGTCGTGACGCTCTGCAGGGTCGCGACGTCCGCGATGACGAGCTTGAGCGTGTCGACGCGCCACGACAGCTCCGGCCAGAGGAGGGCGACGCCGCCGCCGAGGGCCTGTTGTGCGGTCCAATGTCAGCGCTTGTTTTTGTCAGAGGGGCCTAATTCGTCGAGGAGCAATCGCGGTGGCATGACCGCAGCGAACGGGGGGCCGTGTGAGCTGTAGTTCGGTCACCGACGGGGTGGAAAGACGCGTGGAACCTACCACTGCAGGAAGAATCTTGCCCAACATTGCTGATGCTTCTGCAGCTTTCTTAGGGCAAAGCCTGCAGTATAAGGAGGGAGAAGGGAATAGAGGACACGAGGACAAACATGGCGGGGCAGCCGATCAGTGCGTTTAAGTACGTTAGAGGGAGCTCTGACGGTGGGGATCTGCACATGGTAGCAACCTCCGTTGTTCCCGGTGGCTGATTCAGAGAGGCCGCTGGCGCGGGGAAGGCCAAGGGCCCATGAACTTAATACCCTGCTCTCTTATCAGCAGCTGAATCATCTGAGGTCCATTACTCATGATGCACGTGGAATGCGGAAAGAATGTTGTCCGAGCAAAGGTATCTCTGAATTAATTTCTACTGCTCTGCACGCTAGCGCTAGCTTCTAGAAGCCGGCGCTCGCTTCCACGGAGCTCTGAACCCTGAAACCCGCCTCAGCTCCCCATCACCGCCCTATCAGCGCCCGGCAATTTCCCTAATTCCACCATTCATCGCTAAACGGCCAATTTGCTTCCTTCAGCCCTGTACTTTTTTACACGAAACTCCTCATATCCCATATATTTACAAGTAATCGCTAGCCCTCGCCCGGCTCTTTCCCGCGTCTTCTCTCCTCGCCGGGCTTCCGCTCCGGCTTCTGCTCCTGCTCCTCGAAACGCTGACAGACGGACTCCTGCGCCTTCCACTACTAGCTTTCGCCCTAGGTGGTGGAGAAGCCTCCACCGAGCTAGTGTTCCGTCTGCGTGAGTACCGGTCATCTTTGCCGCCACGAGAGCTCTTGTCATCGCGGCTGACCGGAGACCTGCGTCTCGGCGGCGGCGACCGGCTGGGGCTCCGTGAGGGCGATGTGCTGTACCGGCGGCCCTTGCCCTTGGGGGCAGGGCTACGCGAACGCGAAGAGTAGCTCGGGCTACGGTTCCTGCGGCGAGGCGGGCTGCGTGAACGAGACGCAGAGGGGCTACGACCCTTGCGTGCTGTGCGCGGAGGCGTGGGCGAACGTGACAGCGATTCCCTCGCGCGCCCGTTCCTCTTTGGCGACGGAGAACGAGACATCGATGACGTAGCTCGTCTGCGTCGGGGCGGCGGGGATCGTGAAACAGAGCCACTGTATGAGCGGTCTGTACGGCGACGAGCGGGAGTGGCCGACCGGCTGCGAGAGACAGACTCTGAATAGCTTCTATCACGCCTACGGCGAGGCGGGGGAGTGTACGACTCCGACCTTGACCGACTCCTTCCACGAGGACTTCTCGACCGAGACGCTGAGTAGCTGTCCCTGCGTCTCCGCGACCTGGATGGCGAGCGCGATCTCGAGTAAGACCTTGATCGAGAGCTGTAGCTCGAGTAGCTCGAGTATGACGAAGCGCTTTCCGAGTCGCTTTCCGGCTCCGGCAAAGCTGGAGGAGGGGCTGGCTTCGGCATGTTCTTGAGGTACTCGCGCATGTCCTCCGTGAGCATACCCATTCCGATAGCCGTGAAGAAGTTGATAGCAAATCTGGTGTTCCTGCTCTCGTCCTTGGGGAAAATGCCGTCGAAGTAGGGTTGCAGAACATCCTCTCTCATACGCTCGGCAAGCTTCTTCATGCCCATGGACTGAGCCAAATCCTCAAAGAGGATCTTAATGAAGATACGGCTCGATGAAGTAGTCTCGTTCTCGTTCAAGCGAATGGCTGACAGTACGTGCCACCCAATGGCATCGCTAGCAAGAAGGTGGCCGCAAAACTGCGCGATAATACGCAGTCTGTTGGTCTCGTATCGATGGATCGTGTTGTAGTACTTGATGAACGACTCTTCAAACAGGTCCCTCCAGAGCCTGTTCAGCTTGGCGAAACGCTCGCCGATGAGACCATAGAACTTGTCGTACGTGCGCTCTTGGGATGCGCACTCCACGACCATCGAAGGAAGTTCGCTTTCGTAGCCCGCTGGTAGGTTGATTTTCATCAACTTGTGACAACACTCTTCGAATCCACCACTCGACTTGATGGTGAGGTAGATGGTACGGCGAAGGTTGACGAGATCTGTGTTCGTCTGGTCCTTGATTTCAAGCTCGCGGTCTTTCTTCTCCTCTTCCTCATCTGAACTGTCGTCTGACTCATATTCATCGTCGTCATCGCTTCCCTCGGCCTCGCCCAAGATCTCAGCCTTCAATTGCTTGTAGGCATCTTCGTGCTCCTGCCACTCAGAATCGAACTTGAAGATGTTGAGGCCATCCTGCACTTCCAGCTCATCATCGAGGCCAATCTTGTGGGTAATCTGGTCCTCCTCTTCAACCAAGTCCAGCTCCTCCCGGATGGCGGGGTTGTCCTTGTACTTGTCTTTCCTGACCTGGAACAGAACCTCAACCATGTACTGCGTTCGCTTATCGATGTCGGCCTCGTGGAGGATGTTCCGGAACTGGTCGAAGACAGCCAGGGCAATAGGCTGCGACATTTCCTCCAGATGCTGGCCAACCTCCCTCGTCAACCCCACCGCAATCTCGACACTGTCGTCCGTCGGTTTATGGAGAAGCAGAAGGAGTATCTGAGCAGCCAACATCTCATGCACAACCTGCTGATTGACAAGATGGGCGAGAAAAGTTGTTGAGGACAGACAGACGGCTTTGTCGTTGCGCTTGAAAGCCTTCCTGAACTGCACGACCAATCTGCTGACAAGCAGCTCGCCGACCTGCGGAAGCTTCGTATTGACAATAGCTACCATAGCAGCATAAATCGGGGTGAACGGCAAAGAAGCTGCTTGGGCCTTCATGATACTCCGGCAAAACAGGCCGCGTCCACGGATCAGGTTCTCGTTGAACAGTTCCGGCACGATGAACTTAATGTTGGACACGTTGACCTTGTTGATCAGACCGTTGACCGACTTCTTGAGGGCCTCCCACGCCATACGCTGGTACTCCTTGCTGGTCTTATCCGTGATCTGGGCCTGCAGCGCGCGCAGCCTGGCGGGCGGAATGTAGGTGCCTCCGGAACGCATGTTGAGCAGCTTCTCATACTCAGCCTTGGCGGCAGCCTGCTTCTGCTCCTCCGTCACCGGCTTTGGCGGCGACGGCTGTCTGGCGCGGAACTCCAGGTCGCGCTGGCGGTCGCGTGTTCGGTCGTCATCGCGGCGATCGGGGGATATGGTGCGCGACCGTCCTCGCGGAGGGGAGCGGTAGCGCCTGGGAGACGGCGAGCGCGACGGAGGCGAGCGCTTCCTCGGGCGTTCGGGCTCGGGCGACGGAATGCGGACGGCGGATTCGATCTCCATGGTTGTTGGAGTTGATGTCGCGACGGGGGAGGATTGAGCGGGCTCTTCGCGAGGAGACTGACGTCGAGCCACAGCCACAAACGCGTAGCTGAGCGGATGACGGCAGGCGCACGGCGGGAGGCGACCGAATCCGCTGAGGGGCGAGTCGGAAGATTCAAGGAGGGTGGATAGATGGCGACTGCAGCTGATAGTGGCAGGCACGCAAGCAGGCAAAAGTCGCAGCAGCGCGGCAAAACGAATCGCCGTCAAAGCTCCAGCCACAAATGTGGTCTGTGCGCAACGCCTGCTATGCTCCACATATGCTTCACTTTTTGCGCTTGCTTTTCATGACTACATTAAGTGGTCTTGTTCAAATGCTTGAAGCCGATATGACCAAGTAAAAGGTTTTGAGGCCGTTCAATACTTCTCACACCAGCGTGGCAGAGACAATTGACGCAAAAGCAGCTTAATGCGTTCCTTACATATGATTGTTTGTAGTGTCTATGCCGACCGCTAACAAAATTAAACAATTCCTTTACAGCCAGTATAGCAGGGATAAGCCCGGTGAAATCGTGTGCCAGAACACATGAGCAAAAAGGAAAAACTATACGAGACCAGAAAGAGCCCCATCCCGATAGTGCAGCAGCCGCAAAATTGCCTCCCATTCTCTTAAAGATTTCAGCAAGCCCTCGGAAGATCCGAGGGGGGTATCGATACAACCAAACCATATACGTTTTGCCTCTTTCAACATTAGTCTCATGCGTCTCTTGCAGCCCAGCCTCTTTTGTTTTTCTCAAGCCCGATATGCAGCAACCTGCATTCATGACGGCTCGTCAACCTCGCTGCCGTCTGTCTGGACCATCCGCAATTAGTTAGGAGTCCACCATCTACTGGCTCTGGTCATGGAGGTAGTTCCAGACAGCATTGTACACTTCGCCGTGCTGTGGCTCATCACCGAGTCCAGCGGCGTGAACATTCACCGGTGGTCCGGCATTGAAGATTCCAGCTCTGCGATCCAGCTCTTGCTGTGCTTGTATATCTTCTTCGTCCCACTCGTAGTGTGCTCCCATTGGCTGTCCCATAACTTCATCCAAACCGCCGATCCAGAAGTTTCCGCCTTCGTCGGCGGCGCGTTCTTTGATAGCTTCCACTGCCTCTGCGCCATCCATGCCATGCGCCGCTTCCAAATGGACCTGAAGATCGTAGTCACGGTAAAAGCGGTTCTCGCAATCATCAAACAAGCAAGTAATCCCGCGACCAGTGGCGTCGTTGTAGTCGATACCAGTGAGACGGGTGGCCATCGGAACCTTTGCTTCGCGGGAGCGGGACGTCTTCGGTGCGTTGGGGTCTTTTGCTGGCTTCTTCTTCTTTCGGGTGGCCTTCATGCCGAGATGTTGCGTTTGAATGTGCTCTTCCAAATTACCCTTGGAAGAGAAACCGCGTCCACAGCCGTCGCCATTCCACTCCTTGATGTGATCCTTCTTACTGCTGCTCATGTCCGTCTCACCGCAAATCCATTTGTCGGCGTCCTCGTGAGCATGCCTGATGTGCATATTAAGGTTCCCTTGCCTCGTAAAGCTGGACTCACAATCGGGATAAGGACAAGGGAACTTCTTCTTGCGGTCCGCCAGGGTGAGGCCGCTGTGAAAGAGTTCGATATGCGCCTCGAGTTGCTTCCAGGTAGACACAACAAGGTCACAGTGTTCGCACGTGGGAGGATGTGCTTCCTTGACGTGAACCTGTAAGGCTGTGTAAGTCGGAAAGCCCGGCGAGCTCTCGAATGGGTTGTCAGGATCAGTTGCACATTGAGTACAGTAGTGCTTGATGCCCCCATGAACACGTCCTTCATGAGCCTTCAGACTTGAGGGGGAGTCGTAGGCCTGATCGCAGGGCTTGCCAGTGTCGGGGTCAATGTGTGGGCATTGGTATTTCTTCTGGCCCAGGTGGGCCGAACGAATGTGCTTCTGCAAAGTAGAATGTTTGCGGAAAACCTCGCGGCAAGGAGGGTAGTCGGTGCAGTGGAATTTGCTTTCGTGGGCTTCGGTGTGTCTCTTCAACCGGGTCGCATTTGCAAACGTCTTGTCACAGCCCGGCCAATTGCAAACATGCTCTCGAACATTCTCGTGCTCATCCCTAACATGGCGATTCAGGTGCGTCTGGCGAATGAAGGTCTTGCTGCATCCATCGTATGTGCAGGAGAAGGGACGTTCGTTGGTATGCGATCGGAGGTGTTCCTCGAGGCGACACGGGCGATTGAAAGACCTTCCACAGCCATCCACAGTGCAGTGATATTTGTTCGGTCGAAAGGGCTTCTTCTTGGGTTGGGACGGCGCCGGAGATGGCGGAGTGTCGGCGGTCGCAGCATCATCGTCTACTGTAGATGTCCTGTCGGAGGCGGCTTGCGAATAGCTCGAGGCTGCGTCAGACTCTTGTGGTGTAGGATCTGCCTAGCCTGTTAGTGACGTCTTCGGCAACACGCGCACCAGCGAAATTGCTGACCTTGACGAGCCTTCTTAGACTGAGGCAGCTGAGTGCCAGAAGGCGGAGCTGCCCTCTTGCGCAGTGTCAGAGTCTCAGCCATGGCGACCGCGACGACAATTCCAGCACCTCTGGCAGAGAGAAGGGGAAGAAAGGTGTCGCGGAGGTGAGCCGTCGCCCGTTGTGCCTAGAAAAATTGGGCGGTGTGGAGCGGCAAAATCTGAAATCTTGGCGCGCTAGTGAATTCTTGACGCGGCTCCCGTCAAGTCGCGCTTTCTCTTTCACCTGTCGACGGCTGCGCGCCCCGATCTCCCAAGCTCCACCTGCCACCTCGAACGCCTCCGCGTTCTGTCGCTGCCTTTCACGAACACCTCTCTACCGGTTCCCCCGCAAGATGTCTGACTACGGCGGCGACGACGACGGTGGACTCGACAAGTAAGTGCCTGACATGTTCCTGCCGTACTCCCCGCTGCTGCGTATGTGCCGCGCTCTGTGGAATACAGGCGGCAAACGTACGCATTTTGTGCGCTCATTGTTCCCTGGGCTTTTTTATTACCTCAAGCATTATGCTTTATATTAGCAAGTACTTTGTTATTGACGTGGCCCCCTTCAAAAGCGTCCAGGACGAGGTCTACGAGGACTTCGACGAACCCGAAGAGCCCGGCGCGTACTACGATGACGAAGAGGATGTCGCTGGCGGCCAGGAGGACCCGGATCAGCACAGGCGCGAAGGGGAGAACGTTGTTGTTGCTGGGGATGTTAGCGCCGCCGCGGCAGCAAAAATCAACTCGGTCCAAGAGCAAAGCAAGAAAAAGGTCCCGGATGACCAGCGCACCACGACTCCCTACATGACAAAGTACGAGAAGGCCAGAGTGCTGGGTACACGGGCTTTGCAGATCAGGTACGCCACAGGATGGAACATGGCGGATTCGTGGTGGGCATGAGTGGACTGACAAGGCAATAGCATGAACGCGCCTGTCCTTGTCGACTTGGAGGGCGAGACGGACCCGTTGCAGATCGCGCTCAAGGAACTTCGGGAAAAGAAGATTCCTCTCGTCGTGCGGAGGTACCTCCCTGATGGATTGTGAGTTTCCGGCACGTCAGAGATGGCAAGTGACAAGGGCTAATGATTCATGACAGCTACGAGGATTGGACGTGCGAGGAGCTCCTATAGTTGCCGATAGCAACTGGGACGGGCATATGACGCGGAGTTTTCTGGGCGGCATTGAATGGTTTCTTGGAATGGCGATGGGAGTTTTACAGGATGAAAAACGCATCGCGAGCAATTGCGGGTCGATGCTGAGTAATAGCTAGACAAAATTCCATGAGTTGGCTGCAAAGGGCATTTTTCTCCACGACTCGGAATATGTTGCTGTTCGCGGCAATGCGGAGAAGTGGGCTGGGCACTAACAGACGTCACGAATCGGCGGCGCGACCCCTCCTTCGAGCTTGAATGTTGACCCCACTAACCGGAGCTCCGACTGGGCCAGCCTTCAAAACACCACGCCCGCGCTCATTCCTCGCCAATTCTCTTCATTGATACCCTCTTTCATTACGACTGACTTGATTGGGCTCGAAACACACCACACAATGGCCTTCACCACGACTGCGACCATCGCCTCGTTTGGCGGCAAGCTTCTGAAGCTCACCCACGAGGCGAAGGCGACCAACTGCAAGATGGCGCTGAACCTCTACCTGCCCCCGCAGGCCTTCTCTGCACAGAAGATGACGCAGAAGGTCCCCGTTCTCTTCTACCTCTCCGGCCTGACGTGCACCGGCGACAACTGCTCCGAGAAGGGCTTCTTCCAGCACAAGGCCAGCGAGAAGGGTATCGCCGTCGTCTACCCCGACACCAGCCCTCGTAAGGACAACCCCGCATTTTGCTCTCGGCAGTTGCCCATCGGGTGATCTCGCAACCCCAATTGACCTGGAACAATGGCTGACCGGTGCTTCCGCAATCCCTATAGGTGGTCTGGGCATCCAGGGCGAAGACGATGCCTACGATTTTGGCAGCGGTGCCGGTTTCTACGTTGACGCGACCAACGCGCCGTATGACAAGGGCTACAACATGTACACCTACATCACGAAGGAGCTGCCCGAGACGCTTTTCGCAAACTTCGAGGTTTTGGACAGCAGCCGGGTCAGCATCACCGGCCACAGCATGGGCGGTCACGGTGCTTTGACGCTGGTATGTTAATCTCAACAAGAAACGTGACCATAGCCGTCGCGAGCCTATAGGTCAGTTGATTAACAATTGCACTTGCAGTTCCTGAAGAACCCGGGCAAGTACAAGTCTTGCTCCGCCTTCGCGCCCATTTCCAACCCCATCAACTGCCCATGGGGTCAAAAGGCCTTCAAGGGCTACTTCGGCGAGAACGAGGCCAAGTGGAAGGAGCACGACGCGTCGGAGTTGGTGAAGCAGTGGAAGGGCCCGCTGGAGCTGCTGATCGACGTGGTGAGTTTAGCCACCCTCCCTTCGTTCCGTTCTACCGCACCTCTTATCTAACCACCTTCTCTCCTATCTAGGGTACCGGCGACAACTTCTACAAGCAGAAGCAGCTGCTTCCGGAGAACTTCATTGCCGCGGCCAAGGAGGCAGGCAACGACAAGGGCATCAACTTGCGCATGCAGCCCGACTACGACCACAGCTACTACTTCATGGCCACCTTCGCGGACGAGCACGTGGAATGGGCCGCGAAGCACCTTTTTGCCTAGTACGTCTGCCAGACTACAGTTGTCGGCTGAAGTATAGGAGCTCACGATCACAGAAGCGACGTGATAAAACAAAAATTGTGACTGTCAACATGTAGACCTTCGTACGAATTCAAATATTTCAATCAAATCGGCGGCACGCGTTCAACTATCCAGTGAATCTACAACTAGCAGATTAGCGTATCACGATTCAAATCGCACCCTCAAATTCCATTCTTGAACCTTTAGCTCCTCTCAATGGAATGTCTCGTCACCAAGCGCGACCCAGCTAAAATTTTATGGCATCGATAACCCCCACTCCTACAATCCTGCTAACCACAACACCAGCCCTCATGCATACCCATCCACGCCTCCCGCAAACTGCACCAAAGCCTCCACCGGAAATGCCTCGGCCATGGCCCGATACCCAGCCGGATTCAGATGCAAATAATCCCCCGAATCGTACTCGGCCCGCAACCTCGTCTCATCCTCCGGATCCCTAACCGCAGCATCGAAATCCACAACCGCATCGAACACCCCAGTACCGCTATCCCGAATAAACGCATTGACGCGCTGCCTCGTCCGCTCCCTCTCCTGCCCCGAGTACGGCTGCAGCGAAGCGTCGAAATTGAAGGCGCTGAACGGCGTGATGGTGGCGCCGAACAGCGGCAGCCCCGCGGCGTGCGCGCGCAGGCCGAACTGTGTGTACGCGGCGATCAGGGCGTCGCCGACGGCGCGCTGCGCGCCGGCCTCGTCGGCCGCGCTGCCGATGTCGTTGACGCCCTCGAAGACCACCGCGTACCGCACGCCCGGCTGCGCCAGCACGTCGCGGTCGAAGCGGCCCAGCGCGTTCGGGCCCAGGCCGTCGGCGAGCACGCGGTTGCCGCCGGCGGCTTGGTTGGCAATGGCGATGCGGGAGAGGAGCGGGGAGGAAGAAGAGGAGGAGGAGTTGGAGTTTTGCAGGCGGGAGAGCAGCGCGTCGGGCCAGCGGTCGTTGGCGTCGGTCGTGCTGCCGCGGCCGTCGGTGATGCTGTCGCCGACGATGGCGAGCGTGCCGGGAGGAGGAGTGGTGGAAGGAGGAGACGTCACCCACGCGTCCAGAGTGCTGATGAAGTACCAGTGCGCGACGCTGGCGGCGTCCGCGGCTGCGCTCAGGTCGTCGGACGAGGTCTGGTCGCCGGACGCCAGCCACGACGTCGTGCGCGAGCCCGGGTGCGAGGTGATGGCGCCGCCCGTCTGGCCCTCGGCCAGATAGATGCTGATGCTCAGGTCGTCGCCCGGCGCGACGTCGACGTCAACGGCGTCGGACACGACCAGCGCCCCGTTCGGCACCGTGAAGTTGGGCGAGCCGGAGAACGTCAGCGTCTGCAGTGTCGCGACGTCGACGGCCGGCGAACCGGCGCCGGTGTTGTTGGGCGAGGCGGGCGTGGACAGCGCGACGGGCTTGCCGATGGTGACGGCGGTGATGGGCAGCGGCGTCAGGCCGAAGGCGTTGGACAGGCGCAGCCGGATGCGCGTCGATGCGGCCGTCACCCGGATCGTCTGGCGGATGGTCGTGTTCTGGAAGACGAGGCCGCTGCTGGTGTTGAAGGGTGCGGGTGGCAGGTTGGCCGGCTCCGTTAGCTGCGGCATCGACGTCCAGGCGGCGAGCCAACGGCCTGCTGTATGGTTGGTGCCATCCTGCCGCCGGTTGACAGACTCGTGGAAAGTGGGCTCGTAGGGAGAGGGCGTGCTGGTGGCATGCTGCGTGAGAATTGCAATGCAGAGCAACAGCAAGCGAGAGATAGCCGGGAGCAGCATCTTGTGCGACTATCGGGCACACCAAAATCACGAGGATTACGACGTGATTGCAAGCAGTGACACTCGGGGATCCACAGTATATAGCTATCTCTTGTTCCGTATTCCTGGGGTATATTTACGGGGGTGATGATGCGGCGGTCAAGCGGGTGTTGTCCGAATCGCAATCAGGCTAAATTGGCGAGCGATGATGTAGGCAGGCGGACGGCGGCGGATGTGCTAGGTAGTACATTTCGGCTGTTTCGAATCAATTACTTGTCAGGAACAGGAAATGGTGAAGTTGGAAACAAGCGAGCTTCCCCGCATTTGGAGAAGGAGTTGCGCGTCATCATTATGGGTTTAGAGTACCCCGCCATCTGTCATAGCCCCGGATAATTAGCACTGGTGGGAGTTGGCGGTGGTGAGAGATGAGCGACCGTATGTTAGGACTCAAGGATGCTCCATGTGGAAATGCTGCGTGGTGAGCTTGCGCGTGCTTTTGTGTTTGGTCAGTGTAGGAGCCCTAAGGAATCAGAAGAGCCGCCGACGAGACTGTGAACCGGCCGCTCACAAGGACAATTCCAAAGAAATACTGAGCCATAGGCATATGCATTCGGACCAAGACTTCGGCTTCAGGCATCATAAGGTAAAAAGGAGAAATCATAGTGTGGTGGAAAAAAAATAAAAGATGGACATAAACGCACACCAAGCAAATATGCTGGGCTACAAGTCCTGTTCAGCGACAGTGAAGAGGTAGGAGGCAAGTCGCTCCCCAACTGCGCCGCACTATCGTTACCGGGAAGGTCTCCTGCCCTTCAACTCCAACCCGTGCATATCACCATACTCCAGGCTCTTGAATTGTGGATATTTCTAGAACTCGGTAACATGAACACGGTGGTCTGATCCCAAAAATAGACGGAGGGAGGATCGCATGTGCCAGTGGCAGGCCGTAGGACGCACTCGGAAGGAGAGGGAGATTCGAGGAGGATGGCGCGAAGGACCAGAGTGTAGAGAGCACGCGAGCAGTGGAACTTGGGCGGTTCTAGGCATTGGTCTGCAGTTGTTCGCGGACGGAGCAAGCGAATGCGAGATTCGAGACCGTGAAGGCTGAAAGAAAAGTATGCGTTGCTAAGGCTGGCTTGTGAGCATGACTGGAAGACGACATATTAGTCGTATATTCGCAAGCGTCAGCTGCAACGCTGGACATTGCGGTTGGTCTGTTGGCGCGGGATGACTGCAACGCCCAGTCGCGCAATTGCCTCAAAGTGGAATGATGCGGCTTCTAGAAGGGCTTGCCGTAGGGCTGAGGCATCGCAAGCGGCGCGGGCGGCAGGCTGTGTGGCGTCGCGGATGTTGTGATGTGGACCGAGAGTGACGATGCGGCATATTTTAGTCGTGGCCGTTCTATAGAGCGGCTATTGCGGAGCCGCCGGCCATCTAGGTGGCGCATCGGAAGGCTTGCAGCGGCTAGATGCGGCCTCCAAGATTTTCGTACCAAACTTTGGAAACTGCCCAGGGACATCCCGCCAACGAAAGCAGAAGCATACAACAGCTTGCTCTCGCTCCCACGCTCTCTAACCTGTGATTCTATCTACACTTGAATGTTGCGAGCGTACCGACGATTCGGCCGAGACGTTCTCCACGCTTCGTTATGGTCTGACCAAAAGCGGACCAAGCTCCTCCGCCGAGATATTGAACGCGACGGGGCGCAACTGGTCGCTGCCAAGACCGCGGGATGCTTGACCTCAGAGGACCTTTGTTCCGCCCTTGGCTGCTCCGCTTATCTCTCTAGTAGAGCGGAAAAGGTAGGTGTCAACAGCATGTAGCTGTGCGCAGGAGCGGCTGGGCAAAGGCGACATGCTGTGGCTGTTTTGCGCCGCGGCCGGTCCATGCACGGGGTTTTCTAGGATTTTTGTTACCTCAGATTTTGCAGAAACCGGCCAAAATAGCCCACTTGGCGTATGACGCCTTCTAGAGGCGAATTGCACAATCTTGCCCACGGAAAACTCTGCACACTGCCGCCCAGTATGTATCTAGAGCACCGGCTCCGCCCTTCTAGAGACCGAGACTTGTTGTTCCAACTGCTGTTGTCCCGCTCCCGCCGGCAAACTACTGGAAGGTAGCCGCCCGCCTACCCACCCGGCTCTTTTTTCGGCCTAGTACCACCAAGGGAACCTTGAACACTATCGTTGCCCTTTTTATCACCATGTTCTCGTTCAAGGGCAAGGGGGATATCGCTCCCGTCGAGGAGCAAGCTCCTCCCTACGCTGAGTCTGATAAGGACAGCGAGCATGGCGGTGAGATCTATCAGACCAGTGATTCGAGAAGAACCATTGGTCTCACCAGCGCCATCTTCCTGTAAGCATTTAGTCCCACCACCGTGGTTACACCCCAGCAATTAGTCTGATCGACCCTGCAGCATCTTTAACCGTATGATCGGCACTGGTATTTTCTCCACTCCTTCCAGCATCGTGGCTCTCAGTGGAAGTGTGGGTCTGGCCCTGTTCATTTGGGTTGCTGGTATGGTCATTGCTGCCGCCGGTATGGCCGTGTACCTTGAATTCGGAACTGGCCTGCCTCGCAACGGTGGTGAGAAGAACTACCTCGAATACGTGTACACGAAGCCGAAGTTCCTCGTTACTGGTTTCTACGTAAGTCGTCCGTATTTTGGATGAAGTTAACTTACTGACTTCTCCGTGTAGACCGGCTATGTTATTCTTCTTGGTTGGGCGGGCTCTAACTCCGTCGCCTTCGGCGAGTACATCCTGAACGCCGCCAACGTCGAAGTCAACCGCTGGAACCAGCGTGGTATCGGTCTTGCCTGCATCACCACTGCCTTCCTAATCCACGGTCTGGCACTGAAGTGGGGTCTGCGCCTGCAGAACCTGCTGGGCGTGATCAAGCTCATCATCATCCTTATCATCATCTTTTCTGGTTTCGCGGCTCTTGGTGGCCACCTCAAGATCGAGAACAAGCCCGACAACTTCTCAAACGCTTTTGAGGGCACGACCGGCTCTTCGTACGGTGTCGTGACGGCGCTTTACAACGTCATCTGGTCGTACATCGGCTACAGCAACGCCAACTACGCCATGTCCGAGATGAAGAACCCCGTCCGCACCCTCAAGCGCGCCGCACCGATCGCCATCATCTCCGTTGGCATCATGTACATGCTTGTCAACATTGCCTACTTCGCCGCCGTTCCCCGCGATGAGATTGCCAACAGTGGCCGCATCCTTGCCGCCTCTTTCTTCCGCAACGTCTTCGGCCCCAAGGCTGAGCGTGCTCTCTCCGTCTTCGTCGCTCTCTCTGCTTTCGGCAACGTCATGTCTGTCATCTTCTCGCAGGGTCGTATCGTTCAGGAGTTGGGCCGTGAGGGTATCCTGCCTTTCTCCAGCTTCTTCGCCAGCAACAAGCCGTTCAACGCGCCCCTGGCTGGCCTGTTCGAGCACTGGGTCGTCTCCGTTATCATCATGCTCGCGCCCCCTCCTGGTGATGCCTACAACTTCAGTAAGTTCTTTGCGATTCGTACCTATTCACACATCTTCCTAACACTCCGGCAGTCCTCAACGTCATCTCCTACCCGCTGGCTATCGTCAACGTCTTCGTCTCGGGCGGCCTCGTGCACCTCTACCTGAACCGCGACAAGTACAACTGGCACCCGCCGATCAAGGCCACGCTGCCCGTCACCATCTTCTTCCTGCTGTCCAACATCTACCTCGTCATCGCGCCGTACATCCCGCCGGAGACGGCCGACCAGAACGTCTACAATGACCTGCCCTACTACCTGCACTGCGTCGTCGGCACCGCCATCATCATCGCCGGCGGTATTTACTGGCTGTTCTGGGCCCAGCTGCTGCCCAAGCTCGGCGGCTACAAGCTGCGCAAGGAGGTCTTCGTCGACGACGATGGCTGGTCGCGGAGCATCTTCGTCAAGGTCAAGGACGACGAGTAAGGGAATGGGTCGATTGGTGTTTTTAAAAGTTTTTCGTCCGGTGTTTGGTGCGGTTATGGCGATGATACCCGCGGGAACGTAATGATTAGTTAGATTCAACATCTCAGGCTTGTTTATTCAAACGAGCACAATTTAATGACAAATAATGATTCAACTGCTGAAATTGCGCTCCCTCTTGATGTAAGCGATTGTGTATTGACTCGTCCTAATGTAGCGTCTGAGACGTGACGGTGGAAGGCTCTGCATGTTAGCGTGAAAGTAAAGCTCTCCACCACAAGCACGAAGCAGGTAGGACAGCCTGTAGAACACGCTTGAGAAAAGGTTCGTTCTTGGGACCATAGGACCAATGCGAAATTGTAGGAGTTCGTACAGGTTTTCAACAGGTCCCGTTGAAAAGATATGTCGCACCGCGATCGTCTACGATTGACTTCCACTGGAAGCGATACCACTGTGTAACCCAGACTTCAGCCGTTCATTTTACTGAAGCATAGAGGGGATTGGGAGCACGCGAGGTGTTTGTGACGCTGCTGGATGATCCAAGACCAGGATGTGCAAACCCTTGCGCATGTTGAAGCAAAAGAGGAAAGAAAAAGTGGGAAGAAGCAGAACTTCAGTTTCCCACAGCGGAAGTCACCGAGACCACGGCGAGCGGCGAAACAGAAGCGCCGCGAGTGGTGGTCCAAGCTCCCGGCCCAAGCAAGCAAGCCTGGGCTCCGCGTCGGCGCAAGGCCAGGGCAGGCGGCGGGAGCGTAGAGTAGTGCGTTCGCTCATCAGCCCTCCGTGTCCTCTCCCCCAGAAACGCTGCTGTTTCCGCCCACGAAAGCCTACCACACACCCCGGTCGCCAATCACCATCCGCTCTTTCCTTGCTCTCCGTTTACCTTCTTCCGCTCCTTTTGTTCCGTCCTCGTAATCGCGCTACGCAACTCTACTTCACAATGGCAAGTTCTGTCTGTAGAAGCCCTTTCGCAAGCTTCAACAAAGTAAACGAAGGACGCGAACGCTGATGTGAGGACCTCCGCAGCTCGATCGCCTCGTCGGACTCAGCATGCTCATCGTAGCAACCGCCGTCTTCACCTACTACACCGTCTGGACCCTGTTGATGGTAAAGCGGCCCCCTCACCATCCCTCGCCCAAAACGGAACATATACTCCAACCCCACCAAGACCTCCGTATAGTAAATCAAGTCATGCGAATTGGCATTAACCGTCTGCAACAGCCCTTCGTCGACGAGGACCACCCCCTGCAGTCCCTCTTCCCGCCGCGCGTCTGGGCCATCCGCATCCCCGTCATCCTCATCCTCCTCGGCAGCACCGTCGTCGGCAGCTTCCTGGCCAGCGTTATGATCCGCAGCAACAGGAAGAAGGCCCTGAAGGCGGCGCAGGCGAAGAAGTCGACATAAATGAGAGCGAACCAAAGCCACAGCGTGCAGGCGATCGCGCCCTACTACAGCACGCTACAACCCTCTCGCGATTTGCAGAATCGGCGCTGGAGAAATCAATAAGCGTTACCTTTTCTGGAATCCATTGGAGATAGCTGGGCGGATTACGAGCGGTGAAAGCTTGGTGGAAGTGAGGGAACCTGACTTGCTTTGCAGCGCGAGTTGGCGTGGATTTTACAGCGGATTAATCAATCAGCAAAAGACAATTGAACGAGGTTATAAGCGACTACTCACGGCGTATGTGACAAGAGCTACGCCTGCCTTATCCAGGTCAACAAATAATATTATTTACGTCATGATCGCATAGCACTCCAGACACTGAGGGTGCGCGATCACAGTGATCAGCCAGCGCCCTTGCATAAAGGCTATTTGGAAAGCTTCGGTCCATGTGGCTCTTTGTAGCATTTCTCCCGCCACCACTGCGGTGATACGCAAACTAACGACAAAAAGCTTTCTCAGGTGCTGCAAGGCAATAGCCCGAGATCGCCACGGTCGGGGACTCCGTATTTCGTAAGCTCGACGTTGTCCTTGCAGCGTAAACTTTCCTTCAACGGTGATCCGCGTCCCTTGGCGCGACTCGAGGATAGCTTTGTTGTTGGGAAAACGCGAGAGTCGAACGAAGTGAACGCGTATGAACTTGAAACCCAAAATAGCAAGGAGAGGCGCGAACCCCCAGTAGGCAGAAACGGGATTAGCGGAGTTTGGATCGCAGGGCTGAGCTCCACAAATAGAGTACCTGTTAGAGAGCAATGACATAGTGGGAGCATAACGTATGCTGGTTTGATGATCTCATCGCAGGTTCGGGTATCCAGTATTCAGCCGGACACCTTGATGTCCAGGGAGGTGCTCATTATATCGGCTTTTTATTCCACAATCCATCACGAGACAGCGTTGTTGATTTCTATCGAAACCCCGAAGTTGCGTTATTTGCGTTTCTTTTCTCATTTGCTCATACTATTTTCATGACACATGAAGTCCAGATCCAAAATCTAATCCACCAGAATCTTCTTCTCCAGCTCGGCGAAGTGGACGAAGAAACTCTCAAACAGGTTGATCGCATGCTCAACATCGTGAGCACCACCGGTCTCGCGAATACTGTGCATGCTCAGTTGCGGGTTACCCAGATCCAGGGTTCTAGCGCCCATCTTCGCTGCCAGCATCGGGCCAATGGTGCTGCCGCAGCTGCTGTCATTCCTGACAACGAACAGCTGCAGAGGAACACCATCGTCTGAAGTGGTGTTGACGTTGGTAGACGCCTTCTTCGCCCGGCGGGCCGACTCTTGCAGGAGGACAATGCCAGGCGAGTTCGTGGCATAGCGAGCGTTGGCGTTGATCTTGATGACTGTACCCTTGTTCATCTCAGGGCGATGGCTAGCCTCGTACTTTGCGGGGTAGTTAGGGTGGACGGAGTGGGCCATGTCGGCAGAGATAAGGAAAGAGGTAGCCAGGGTCTGCTCAAACGCGGTGGCTGCGTCAACATCCAGCCTGTCATAGGACTTCTCGCTGTTGGACTCAGACGGGGCGAGCACGGAGAGACGACGGATCACTGCAGGCAGGAGGTTAGAGTCGGCACCTTGCGCGGTCTGACTGCCGATCTCCTCGTGGTCGAAGAGGGCGATGAGACGAATAGTGGTGTCGTTGTCGAGGGCAGACGGCGAGGAGAGCGAGTGGATGAGACCCTCGACACTGCAGAAGGACATCATCAGGTTGTCAAGGCGGGCAGAGAAGATGAGCTCGTTGTTCAGGCCGCCGATGACTGACTTCTGAGTATCGTACAGAACGACCTCAAAGTCTTGGATATCAACAGGCTTAACACCGGCCTCCTCGGCAATGATCTCAACGATGTACGGGTGATGTCTCTCCGAAACCGTCTTCAGAGGCTCATACTGCCCAGTCTCCTCAACCTTGTCCGTGTTTTCACCCTCCGTCTTGCCCTGACGGTTGAGCTCCGCGGCAACGAGGCCGGCGATAGGGAAGAGCTGGGTCTCCTTGTTGAAAATGAAGTCCTGCTGGCGGTCGAGGTGGATAGCAAGCGTGGGCACGCGGAGGATAGGGCGGTCCACCTTGATGAGCTTCTGCTCAAAGGTGCCGTCACTGGTCTTAACCATCACACGACCAGCGATGCTAAGATCGCGATCGAACCAGGTGTGCCACAAACCACCGCCATACGTCTCGACACCCACCTGCAGGAAGCCGTCGCTCTGCTTCTTAGATACAGGCTTGATGCGAAGGCACGGCGAGTCCGTGTGGGCTCCGATCATGCCGATCGGGTTGCCGGTCTTCCATTGCTTGCCGATAGCGAAGGCGACGAGGGACGAGCCGTTACGAGTGAGGTAGTACTTGCCGCCAGGCTTAAGCGTTGAGGACCACGAGTCCCGTTCCTGCAGATGCGAGTCAATTCCGCGTGTTGACGTGCATGAGGAATGGCATGTGTCAGACCTTGATCTGGGTAAAACCAGCCTTCTCCAACCGCTCTTTCGCAGACTTGACGGCATGGAAGGCTGGAGTAGCACATTAGCGCCGGGGTCTTCGCTCCTAGCGGTGTAGCAGGGATTCCTCACGGGTGGGCGAGGCATTCACAAAGGACAGAAAGTCGTCGGCATGCTGCAAGGTGGGGGCCATGGTTGCGACAGAGCGTGTGAAGCTGTGGGCAAAGGTGAAGATCGCGGGGATGCGCTGCGGGGAAGTTTTCAGGACGAGTGACGCAGCGGGCATAGAAGTGCGGTGCGGGTGAGGTTCGATAAGCTGGCGGCACGAGATGCAGGGGAACGTGACGTTGGATGACGAATGCGGTCAAGGGCGGCGCGGTGCGCAGCGCCGGGCGGGAGCTGTTGCAAAGCAGCGTGGGCTATCGGCCTAGTGGCCAATTAAGTCGCGTTTCACCCACGCGACCGAGAGCACAACAAAGGCGCAAAGGCGCGTCTTGGACGTGTCGACAACAACAGAGCCGGGCTTCGGAGCGACCAGAGCGTCTCCTCTCGCAGCTCCCTTCCCAGCGCCCTGCATCGTGCTGCTCACCGTCCTTACCTCCTGCCCGCCCTCTGCTCGCCCAGAAGTCGATTCGTGCCTTTGTTGCGTTTGCTGTTCTTGTTGCTGTGGTGAGGTAGCGCGCCTCAGGCAGTCCATTAGTGTGCGCGGCTCCACGGTGCGGGCGAAGATCAGCTTCCGTCAGGGCAACCCAGCCGGGCCCGCATCGACAACGAGCAACACTCCACGACGCTCCTCCGCCGACGCGACTCATCATCACCCACCACGCCCCGCCCGAAACCCGCCCCGCCGTGCAATGCGCAGCAATCGCAATCGCTGAACGTCGACCCTGGCCCCCCGCGCCCGTCTCCGACGCCGCCGCCGCCGCTTCCGTTCGCCGCCTTGCTGCTCGCCCACCAATCCACCACAAGGGGTGGCTGGTTGTCGCATTCACTCCCAAAACCGCCCACCACGGCCGCATTCTCCCCAACCTCGCGACATTCTCGCGCAGATCCGCCCGTGTCGCTGCTTAATTCGTCGCCTGTATCTCCGTGCCCCGCCGCGAACGCCGTCCCGACTCGATCTGGCGGTCGACCATGAGGCACGCAGAGGCCGACCTTGGCCTCACCGAAGGCGCGGGCACTGCAAATGATGACGTCCACACGCCGACTTTAATATCGCCCCCGGAGTCCAAGACGCCCCCGACCGCGCGCAACAAGCGCAACATCACCGCTCCCGGCGCAATTGGAAATGGAAAGAGCACGGAAACTTTGGACGCCAGTGCATTGAGCAAAGCCTTGGAATCCTTCCAGGCCGGCAGACAGCGCGATCCCACGCCTGGTCTGAGCCCCAGCAGGAAGAGACAGAGGGTCTATGGCGACAGGTCAGTAGGCTGAAGTGAGGTTGCGGGACCTTGTCCCGGGCTATCGCGCAACGCCCACAGGCTTTGAGGCTTTTGCTGACTTGGGGTGGTGTAGATTTATTCCCAATCGGTCAGGCCAGGACTTTCCTGCAAGTTTTAGCTTGTTGCACGAGGATGGCTCTCCCGCAACTCCGTCGAAGTCGGCGAAAAGAACGCCTCATAACGAGCTTCACTTTCAGAAAAGTACGTGCATAATTCACCCCAACAAAACTGTCAATTTGACTCTAATTGCTCTACAGCTGAAGAAGCCAATCGGACATACTCGAGTCTACTCCGCTCTGAGATGTTCGATGATAGTATTCCTCAAAGCATCTCCCTCAATGAGGGTACCACTTACCATGACCCCTCACGGTCCAAAACACCACCGGGACGCTCGTCATTGCCTGCTACTAGTCTCACACCGTCAACCCCACACAAGAACCTCTTCTCTTACATGTCCCCTCGCCATGCCAGCGCCTCGGGGCATCCCACCCCGCACAAGACCCCGCACCGTCATGGGCCAAACTTGAACGCTCGGTCTGAGCTTTACAGCCTTTCGCCAGTGAAGCGAAGTAGTCAAGTCATGCTCCTTAGCCCTAGGAAAACACCTAGGGCCGTCAGCAAGGTGCCGTACAAGGTGCTTGATGCGCCGGATCTTGCCGACGACTTCTACCTTAATCTCGTAGACTGGGGCAGCCAAAACATTCTTGGTGTGGGTCTTGGTCAATGCGTATATATGTGGAACTCGAGTTCTGGCCGGGTAACGAAGCTCTGTGAGCTCCCAGATGACACGGTCACCAGCGTCAACTGGATCCAGAGAGTATGATTTCTATTCATTTTTATTTTTGAGCACGGACGCTAACTATCGCAGGGTTCGCACGTCGCCATTGGCACAAACAAAGGGTTTGTCCAGATTTGGGATGCGCAAACGCAGCGTCGTCTCCGAACCATGACTGGCCACACAGCCAGGGTTGGCGCTCTTGCGTGGAACGAGCATATCCTGACATCAGGTTCGCGGGATCGACTGATTTACCACAGAGATGTGCGCCAGCCCGATCAGTGGCTGCGGAAACTCGTCGGTCACAAGCAGGAGGTCTGCGGTCTCAAGTGGAACTCCGAAGACGGCCAGCTTGCATCCGGCGGTAATGACAACAAGCTCATGGTATGGGAGAAGCTGAACGCAGAACCCACCTTCAAGTGGGGCGAGCACGTAGCTGCTGTCAAAGCCATCTCATGGAGTCCGCATCAGCGTGGTCTTCTCGCTTCCGGCGGAGGTACTGCAGACCGTACGATCAAGTTCTGGAATACCCAGATATCACCTCATGGACCGTCATCGGCTGCCATGGCTGCCCAGGCTTACCAACACTCGAACCCTGCATCTCCCACCAACACGACTACTCCTGCGAACTTGATCAGCAGCCTCGACACAGGATCCCAGGTCTGCAACCTTGCATGGTCCCGCAACAGCAACGAAATCGTCTCAACGCACGGTTACAGCCAGAACCAAATCATCGTCTGGAAATATCCGTCCATGCAGCAAGTTGTCAGTCTCACTGGCCATACCTATCGTGTTCTGTACCTTGCCATGAGTCCCGATGGCCAAGTCATTGTCACTGGAGCAGGCGACGAAACGCTCAGGTTCTGGAATGCTTTCAAGAAAAAGGAGAGGGCCGGAGGACTTGGTATTGTTGAGGATTGGGGTGTTATCAGATGAAGAGGCGACACAGGATCTCTATTGACCTTTGCCTCCGCATTGCCAAAGAGTTGCAGCAACTTTGGGCAATCTCACACCAGGCACCTTGACTTGGACTCACCAACAGCGGCATTTGCATGCCGACATTTTGCAGCAATACCTCGGTCGAGCGACCTACGCATGGCCCTCTGGGGACTACGGTCCTCGCTTTGCTCGCAACATTTCTTGCCGGACTTCTTGGCTTCCGTGAGACGAGCGGCATGGAGCTCTAGCGCGACACTACGGAGCGCAATCTCCTGTCAACTGGGAATGGCAACTGTCTTCCCACACTCGTCTACGACATCTTGCCAATGGCAAAGTCCGTAGCTCCACCACTAAAGCGACTCTACGCATACGATTTGCCTCACAATTTGCGTGGCCAAATCTTACGGCAACCTCAGCATTTGCGATGCAAATTTGTCGATGGCTGTGGTGGATCAACACCTTTATCGCTTGATCCAAAATTGAAGCGGGGCTCTAGCGTTCTAGCTTACGAAGATAGGAGTTGATTGGGGGGTTGTTTTCGAAGCGGAAGATGGGAGCATGGAGCATGCGGAGTTCTGGGGTGGCGAGCACGAATTTCTTTTTGATGAGAACGAAGCTTGAACATGGCATGTATAGAAGAACTTGTGATGAATTAAGATGGTGGGCGAGGAATGGGTAAAGAAGATAGCTCTGAGGTTGCTGAATATATCCCTGTGTGTTGTGGCGACTGCGTGCAAGTGAGACAGGCCCATGAGAAGCGCCGAGAAAACGAGGCAGCCACGGGCGCTGGGCTCTGGGCCCTGGTGGGTTCACTTTGTGCGGCTGAGTGGCGAACGATTGGCCGGCCGGCACTGGGCAGCCGCGCTGTTCTCCCCACCACGCGCCGACTCATACCGTGCCTTCACGATCCCTGAGTCGAGCAACGATCTGCGCCCGTTTCCTTTGCCTTCCCGCCAGCCCAAAAGCTCTTTTATAAGAGCTACCAACGACCGCCCACCACGGCAAACCACACATCCCGCTCCTCCGCTTCCCGCTCATCAACCGCGCCTCCCTCGCCGTTGGCCATCGCCGAGCAGCTTACTACCGCAGGCGCAATCCTCTTTAACCCCAAGTACACCCGACGCCCGCCGCCCACCCGCCTCCGGCCCACTCACGTCGGCACCCTCGCCGTCAACAACCGCACCGACTCCACCATCAGCGTCCGCAACCTCGGTGACGGACAAAGCCTGCCCACCATGGACAAGAGACACCCTAGCTCGTTCCAGCAGCTGGAGAAGTTGGGTGAGGGTACCTATGCAACGGTAAGACGCCCCGCATCCATGCGCTCCAGCGCCGTCGCTGATCGCCCCTCAGGTCTTCAAAGGTCGCAACCGCCAGACGGGCGAATTCGTCGCGCTGAAAGAGATCCACCTCGACTCCGAAGAAGGCACTCCATCGACGGCCATCCGCGAAATTTCGCTCATGAAGGAGCTCAAGCACGAGAACATCGTGTCGCTACACGATGTCATCCACACCGAGAACAAGCTCATGCTCGTGTTTGAGTACATGGACAAGGACCTGAAGAAATACATGGACTCGCGCGGCGACAGAGGCCAGCTGGATCCCGTGACCATCAAGTCGTTCATGTACCAGTTGCTGCGCGGCATCGCTTTTTGCCACGAGAACCGCGTCTTGCACCGTGATCTCAAGCCCCAGAACTTGCTCATCAACAACAAGGGCCAGCTGAAGCTCGCCGATTTTGGTCTTGCCCGCGCCTTCGGAATCCCGGTCAACACCTTCTCCAACGAGGTCGTCACGCTGTGGTACCGCGCGCCCGACGTTCTGCTCGGCAGCCGCACCTACAACACCAGCATCGACATCTGGTCCGCAGGCTGCATCATGGCCGAGATGTATACCGGCCGCCCGCTCTTCCCCGGCACCACCAACGAGGACCAGCTGCAGCGCATCTTCCGCCTGATGGGCACTCCCTCGGAGCGCTCGTGGCCCGGCATCAGCCAGTTCCCGGAATACAAGCCCAACTTCCACGTCTACGCGACGCAGGATCTCCGCCTCATCCTCCCGCAGATCGACTCGCTCGGCCTCAGCCTTCTGAGCAGCATGCTGCAGCTGCGCCCGGAGATGCGCATCAGTGCGACGCAGGCGCTGCAGCACCCGTGGTTCAACGACATCGCTCAGGCGCGCCAGCAGCAGCAGCTGAACGCCCAGCAGATCGCGGCGCAACAGCAGGCGCAGCAGGCGCAGATGGGTGGCGGTTATTCGATGGCGCAAGGTGCTTACTAGACTTGAGTTTCCCATCACTTGAGATAATGAGCATCATGACCAGCCATTTGGATTACCTCTTTCTCATTCCGCTGCCCTGCCACCTGCCCTTGTCCGCGTTCTGCTAATTGACTGAGGGGCACAGGTGCAACCAGTCTCCCCAATCTTCATCAGTCACATCCGCGACAGATGCCTCTAGTGTTCGGCGAGAGGCCGCTCAGCACTTCCTCGCTGCCTTTCGAGTTCCGGTCGAACAACCGTAGCCGCCACAGCCTCGCGCACGTGTGGAATGCCGAACAGTCGTATTTCTCCAACACCACTCCCATCGATCCGGCACTGCTGGCTTCTTCGCATTCAACCCCCCACGGCCTTCCTCTGGCTGACGTCACGGATACTTCCCACGTGGCCACGCCGAGACCGCTGGGCCGACGGCTCATCCGTTCGGTGGACATTCCGCCCCCTCCGCAAGCCGCATCTGCGCCTCAACAGAACACGTTTGCGCACATGGACCCGAATGACCCGGATTATCCGTTTTCGGTAGTTCCGCCGCGGAAGTAGACAAGTTGTTGTTGGGGACTGGAAGACCTGCAGGCGGCACGCGTTCATCTTTTTCCTCGGTCTTGAGTTGAGTTTTAATGAGATTCTTTTTTTGGGGGGAGGGCACGTTGATTTTTTTTTTTTTTTAATTCCTAAGTAAAAGTAGAGAGCGGCGTTATTTTGTTGTATCGCTCTGGCTAAGCGAAGGCGTAGGGGGGTTTAGTCTGGATATGAGATAGGAACCTGACGACGCTTAAGAATCGCATATATTTCGCGACGAGGTTTTGAGAAGTTTCCGGCTCTCGGGTCTCTTCTTTGCGTGCTTTTGTTTTGCGTGGGTGAGCTTGATCGGCCACGGAATTTCGTTGGCTTTCACCTTTTCTGGTTGGGTACATTCAGCCAGGAGCTCATTCGGTGTTTGTGATAAGCGCTCTCGATCCACAGAGGGGGTTTGCAGCGGAAAGCTAGCGTGAATGTATTTTTCTTGTTGGGTGTAGTTGAGGCTATCGTCCGGACGTAAATGTCGACTTGACAATTGTATGTACATCCAACGTCCAGACGATGGTTTCTACCGCCTACACATGTTATCCTTGGTGAATATACATTCACATCCGGACGATTGCTTCAGGTACCCATGACACGAATCTGGCATTTTCGTCTAGATGATAGTTTCGATTTCCCACGCATTTTAATGGCTGGGCCATACTTGCCCCCTATTCTAGGGCCTGTGGTTCTTCAGCAACAGTGCCCCTCTAGACTAAAATGTGAATATTCAAGCTAGTGAACCCCACCATCATTACGTGATGGTGATCCGATGCATGATTCACTTTTTGAAGGACATCAGCTTTGCGCTGCTTCACGGTAGTTTACTATATTCCATCCGCTAGCTAGTAGTGTACATGCGAAGTCAACCGCGAAACAGACACAAGGGCCAGTGTTTCATTCAACTATCTGGTCTAAATGCTCGCCGCAAAAAAGACAATCTCTTTATCCGAGCGTAGAGTTTTCGGAGGACTTTTCGGAGGTGGGATCCCATTTTAAAGCCACGCTTCACGCTGAGGGAGAAGCCATCGGGGACGTCTGTCACGAGCCAGCTGGCGTCAGCTGCACCAAGGTGACGAGCGTCGGGTCAGCTGACCGGCGCTCTGAGGTGGTCCGGTGCGCTTGCGCGAAGGCAGCAGAGTGACACACTGTGGCACATGCTCGGACCTCTGAGTTCTTTGGGTATATTTACTGCCTGCTTCTTCTGCCTGCTTCGAGTTGACGGACAACATCTTCTGAGGCTTCCTTTGAGACCGACAAGCTACCATAATTACTCTGGGCGCTCTTTCGGGGGGCTCCTCATGACTGCCTGTCGCTAGTGGATGCAGGGAGCTGGTCTTGACGGTATAGCAATAATTGCTTGATGATGGAGAGCATTATTATCGTTCGATGCTTAGTTTCACGATTGAGGAACACTGATGTGAAAGCAAGTTTTTGTGGCGTCGAGATTGCGTGATTGACTCAGAGAAATAGTAACATAGCACTTGTCCAAGGCGAAAGCACAAGAGCTGTGATACTGAAAAGGGAAAATCCAAGTCGTACTCCTTGTAGAGCGTATTCCAATAACCAGCTTGAAATTTCTGCTTGCTGCGTAGAAAAGGAAGCTTCGAGAGATTATAAAGGTTGCAGAATCTTTCAGTTTACGTACCTCGTTCATGACTACAATCTTGACAGCTGACGTGCATCGAAATTGTTGGCAAGAGATGCGTTGGCCCCATGACTTTGACTCTCGTCTTACTTCTATTCATTATATTATGCGTGTCACTTTCGAGAAATGGTTTTACCAAGCAAATCTGCTCCACAGTGCCACACATGAAGTCAGGAAGCGGAAAGTTCCACTGTTTTTTTTTTTTTTTTCCTTTTCGTCCCGTATCAAATAAGAACCATAGATTACTTCAAGTCTACAATCAAGCATGGCTAATAAGTGAGGAAGGATCACTCATATAAGATTTATGTTATAATCATTTTCATCGATGAATAGGCGTCAGCATCATCAAAAGGTGCTCAAGACTTCGATCAAATCTCGTTCAAGACTTGAGATTTCTTAGTGAAGAAACATTTCTGTTTTTGAAAGCGCATTATAGTAGGGCAACATCGCCATCTATAATAGTCCCAGTGATGCTTTCCCCTCCTGGTGGCCTGTTCAAGGCGGACAAATAAATGAGGGCCCGGGACCCCTGGAAAATTGAACCCCAAATCAGCCCGATAACTGTGTAGAAGGACCTTCACCATTTCTGGTAGCGGTAGATTTTTATGTATACTCTGCCGTCGTCCGGCTCCGACAGCGAGATCAAGTTCCCAGTGGTTTTTGCCAAGAGTGCCCTGATAGAGTCTCAAATAGAGCGCCGTCATTGGCGAATGGGATGAATAAAAAAGCCGTGTATGCGATAAAGATGACCACGGAAATGAGGGCCCAGAGGGAGAATTTGCGAAGGAAATGCCTGGTTCCTGTCATGGCCATTGCTAAAAAATTCTCAAAATGAGCAACCGGTCCGATGAGAGTGAGCAAACCACTTACAGGGCTTATAGTCCGAGCCCGGGGAACATTCGGACAGATCAATGATGAATGGATTGCTGGACATGTAAGATGATGCTCCCACGGGAATCCTAGAGGGATTCGAGGTCAGAACATGGTCGGTAGCACTCATGGAGGCGGTTTGCGTGAGAAGTATGGGTAGTTGTGGCCGGTAGTATATATTCAATGCCTACTTGGGTACCGTCCCCACTTCTTCCTCCAGCCTACCCACGGTACGCAGTTGAACCAAGCGTCGGGACGTGAGTGTAGCCTTTACCATGGAAGATTTCGCAGATATATCCAGACCATGGAGTCGACTCCCCACAGAAGTAAGGTGCTATGGTTTTTTTTCTTTCCTATCGATTTTCGGAGAGGCCGAAGTGGGATATGGTCATGCACTATACAGCAACTGCATGCATGCTACAGATGTATGCACATATTGTCACTTCTAAAGCTCCTCCCACACCTCGCATTCTGTCCGTGACTCCATGCGTGCGACAAGGCCACGTTTTCCTGAAGGTGCGCCGGAATGTCGGTTTTAAGGCAGTGCAGCTCAACCATTGGTGCGGCTCAAGCACGATGACTGGTCCCAGAAGACCCTACAAAAGTAAAAGCTGACGCAGAACTGAATTTTCGGGAAGCCATCGTCCCAACTCTTAATGGTTGAGCTCATGTCCAGACGCATCGGCATCATGGATCAACGGTGCTATCGTCAACGTATCACACACGGATCGAAAGCGCACAGCCCACGTGCATGGTATTGGTAATCAAGTGAGTAACCAGACCCAGAATAAGCAGCGCTGTAGACGGCACCAGCTCCCAATCGGAGTAATGAGTTCGGGAAAAATCTTGCAAATTCTGCAACGCTCCTTAGACTTCGCGCGAGACCGGAGTATTACGAAAGACTGGCGGATCGAGGTGCAGCAGCCGCAGCTTAAAAAGTGGGCGATATCGCGTGCCTGCACGGGCATTGCACTGCCTCGTGTCTCCCGCTTCCGCATGCCTGCAGGGTAGATTGAGATTCTCCTGAAGGGGAAATAGGACGCAAGTGTCGCGTGTTGGGATGTACAGTACATACGTGCCGCTAGCGCTCTGCATGCACCGGCTCTCCTCCTTTCGTATCCATTAGCCTGGTTTCAAACTATCCGAACACACTATACGAACGTTGCTAATTATTAAACCCCGAGGAGGGTACGTATATTCGGACTTACGAGCGAATCACCAAAAACGACGCATTGGACAAGGGCATCACCTTCGGCAGCAAACAGTGTGGAGCAAGTACCCCATCAGGAATCTCTGGAGAAGGAGCTGCATCGATGCCAACGTTCCTCCTCTATTGCAAGCCCGAACAGGATTGGAGAAGAGGAGAAAAATCAATCGGTGTTTATTCAGCAACAAAGAACTCTCGCCACCTGGACCATCTATCAGTGCCTTTCCTACGATGAAGATGATGCTTTGGCTGCTCGTTAGCGGAGTAAGAGCTGAGGGTTCGTTAGAGCTGAGGGGTCGTAAGCGTTCGGGTTTGGATTACAAGGTTTGTTTGCTTCGACCTGCGGCAGAAGCAAAAGCGCACACATTCCGAGAAAGCGATAATTGAAAGCGATAGGAGGGCCGGAGAAGGCGGCGCTATCGTCGGGTGCTGATCATGATGGGAATATCGTCGGGCGTTTTGAAGAGCGAGGGGCTAACCGGAGAAAAGAACACAACGCGGGTGAGTGGGTGATCCAAGTCGGTGGAGCTTGAATACGTGGGGCCAGGGTTGAGTGGGGAGAAGGCGCCGGGTGAAAGCGGCAGCTAGAAGACTGTGCAGGTGGCGGGAGAGGTACGGGTAGATGAGCAGAATTGATCTGTCTCCACTCCCTCACTGCATCGTTAACGAGCAACGGGAATGTTTGCCACCGTAAACCTTCAAACATCCTACTGCCAGGGCTCCTTGACAACAAATGGTTATCCGAGCGCGTTGTTGGCTGGTATTTAGGGATAGCGCGTATACGAGCATCGGGGTGGCTATGCTGACCACGCAGTTCCGAGTGAAGCCCCCCTTTGTTATCGCACGGAATGCTTTGCGAGAAGACTTCGGGTGTGAATTACGAGAGTCAAGATGCAGCGAGAATGGCATGAGGGAAGGATTGGCAGTGAAGGAGGGTGGGTGGTGGTTCCTAGGTGGAGCGGAGCCGCTCAATGGTTATTGTACGTATGCGTAGCTGATATCCCGGTTGAATGTGGACGATGTTTATGTTTTAGTGGACTTTCCTAAACAGGGAGAGGGGCGGGAGGTATGGGAGTCGGATTCTGTGAGACCACATGCTCAGGACCGCGAATGGGTATGAAATGTTCATGAGATAGACATGCCAAGGACAATGAGACATTGGTGGAGAGATAGGCCGACAAGACTACCGTAACGGCACAAAGTCTGTTGTACGAAGTAGCGTGACGGTGATCTCATAGTTCAAGATTCGACGAAACAAACTGTAACCTTGGGATGCGTCTAGAATGGGGCCTGATTAGCCGCGAGTCGTGCAGTTAATTTGGGAAGCCGGGTTGAATGCAGCTAGACCCTGGACGCTTTAATGTATAGATGCATAACGTCAAGGTTAGTAGAGAGCCAATGGGGCACGAATAGGTGGGGAATAGGTGGCTTGGCCCGTGATATTAGATGGCATTCTTCTCACAAAGCCTGGATGTTGGTGGTGGCTAGGGATGTTTCTGGACGCCTCAGCCGGGACAGCCGGTTTGAAACATGTTGATGGCTTGCATGGAGCTACCTGGTCACTTGCGTAGCTCAACGCATGTCGCACCCGCAACGGTACTGATCTCAGCTAGGTAGTTGGAGTCCATTGGGGTCACCATTCGAGCGATTGACGAGAGGTTTCTCCTGCAAGTGGTATCGATAGACTTGGTCCTCCCACACTGAATCGGCAATCCGTTGCGGGCGCCGTCGGCTGTTGGCTTCTCGATGAATGGCTGAAACTCGATGCACCAAGCCGCATGCGGCACGGACGCCAGCGGTTTTCTGCCATTCTTCCAACTCCCGCACGCGACAGCGGCAGATGGGGCGCAGGTGCCGGGATATTTTTTTGGGCCAACAGGCGCAGTCAGCAGCACGTCGACGGGAGCCCGCGGGGAGTCGACACCAAAGATCGTGGAGCACGCAGGCAGCATGCAGCTACAGGCAGCCGGATTCGAGGGGGCGGGAGTGTCGGTGTGATTTCAGCGGTGGTTGCGCATTGGGAAACACTGCTGTGCAACTGAGTTTCGCGCCGCCAACTGACTCAAGCCGCCGTTGGGCGCGGGGCGCTAAATTTGGGCGGCGCTTCTCCTTCGAGGTGCGTCGTTGCAACTTTATTGTGACCGTGTTGCACAACAGCTCGGGGAAGACAGCGGAGCCTGGAATGACGGTGGTAGGGAACCGTTGGCTGACAGCTGGCTGTGCCGGGAGCTCAGCGGCGAGCGCGCTTAGAGCAGTATCGAGGCCGGAGTCGAGGGCGGCGTTCAGTCATGGAGAATTCGAGGGCGGTCTCGTGAGACGGAAAGTTGAAGCTGACGGGCCGTGTTTCCTGAGAAAATCGGGGAGACCCAAGGCGGACTGGAACAAGTCCCGGGCTCGGCAAGGCGGCAAGGCGGCAGCACGGCTGGATTGGGGATGTGTGCGAGACTGGGGTCGGTCGTGGAGGCGGGGACCGGCTGAATTGCGCCTGCCTCTCTCCACCTCCGCCCTCGCCGCTTCCTCAGCGAACGACCCGCCGCGCCGGCTCAATGCCTCTCGCTCCGTGCCTCAATCCCTCGTTTTCCGTGCAACATGGAGCCAACCACCGCTCGCCTGACTGTGCTGCGCATTGCCTATTGCGCCGTCGCTACGGCGGGGTTTTGACTCGACACGAACCACCGTCGCGATTCGCAGAACACGGGCCGGCATTGCGCAAGCAGCCGGCGCATTGATTGAGCAGAAACGCTCGCGAAACCCGGACGCTGGGCCGGGTGATCCAAGCCATGTCCCTACACGAGCCTCCGTGTCCATCTCCGCAAGCCCGGAGCACCCCTGTCGCCCTAGGCAAGATGCGCCGCATGCGCCGCCAGCTCTCCTCCGCCATCAGGTCACACATGCAAATGGGATCGCGAGCAGGGTCTGCGGGAAGGCGCCTCTAGCTGCCGCCTAGACCTCAACTCTATGCAGCTGACGCTCCAATATTATATCTACCCCGGCCCACCGCCAACGCCCGCGCGCACCACCACCTGCTGTCTGATCTTGATAGCATTCCTTTCTTTTTCGAGTCCATGTCAACTTATTGCTCGACTTCCCAAACGCTTCTGCTGCCAACATAACCCAACACCATGGCTCACCCTCGGGATTCGGCGCAGGACTACGGCTGGGGAACTGCTGTGTCACAGGAGGCCTACTGCTGGCACGACAAAGAGGATGAGCTGCAAACCGTTGCCGTCGCCAATGTCGCTTTCGCCTCTGCCGAAGCCCAGGCGAAAGTATTTCCGTGGACGAAGCGCATGTTCCTCGTATGATCCCAGAAACAGAATCTATCTTTAGGCCGCCTTCTCACCATCCGCGCAGCTCTACCTCTGTCTCCTCGTTGCGACAGTCAACAGCGTGATCAACGGCTACGATGGCACCCTCATGTCCTCCATCAACTCATACCCCCAGTATCGCGAATACTTTGGTTTCGATCCGGTCAACGGTACGCCAACTACCAGTCTAGCATATGCCATCTACCAGATCGGCAACCTCGTAGGGAGCTTCGCCGCCGGGCCCGCCGCCGACTGGCGCGGCCGCAGATGGGGCATGTTTTTCGGAGCCGCAATCATAGTCCTGGGAACTTGTGTGCAAGCAACATCGGCTAGCTTGGGTGCCTTCATGGGCGGCCGTTTTACCCTTGGCTTCGGAGTCTCCATTTGCGCCACAGCCGGCCCCGCTTACGCCAGTGAGATGGCACATCCGGCCTACAGAGGCATACTAACTGGCTTATTTAACACGTTCTGGTACGTGGGTGCCATTCCCGGCACTTTCGTCCCGTATGCTACCAGTATGTTGGACGGCACCCGCGCTTGGCGCATCCCCACGTGGTTACAGTTGATCTTTGCCGGAATTGTCCTCCTCGGCGCACCCTGGCTACCCGAGACTCCTCGGTGGTTGATCGCCAATGACAGGCACGAGGAGGCTTTGAACGTTATGGTACGTGGTGCATGGCTTGTGCATCAGGGCAGAGAGACTGACATTGACGCAGGCCAAGTACCACGGAGAGGGCAACAGAGACTCTGCAATTGTCCAACTCGAGTACAAGGAGATGGTCGAGGACATTTCCATTACCGGTGCTGACAAGCGCTGGTGGGACTACCGCGAGCTCTTCAGCACCCGCGAAACCCGCTACCGCACCTTCATCGTTGTTACATTTGCCTTCTTCAGTCAAGTTCGTACCCTTTCTCCGAGCATTCTCCCACCTAGCTGACTGATCCGTGCTCCAGTGGGTTGGCAACGGTCCCATCTCCTACTACTATCCCACTGTCCTTCAAGGGGCCGGCATAACCAACAACCACACGCGTCTGCTCCTCAATGGCTTCCAGACTCTCGTTTCACTCACAGGCGCCCTGATTGGCGCTGCCTTCACCGACAAATGGGGCCGGCGCAAGCAACTCATGACCTCGACCTTCGTCATCGCCCTCATCTTCGTCGCCGTCACCGCCCTCAACGCCACCAACATTCTCACCGATCCAGAAACCGGCCTCCCCGTCACTGACGACAGCGGCACGCCCATTGCCATCTCCCAGGCGCGATCTAGGGGCGTCATTGCTGTTGTCTTCGTTTTCGGCTTCGTGTACTCGGCGGGCTTTACGCCGCTGCAGGCGCTGTACCCGGTCGAGTGTCTGCGGTACGAGAGCAGGGCGAAGGGAATGGCCATGTACAATTTCTTCGTCAACGTGGCTAACTTCTACAACGTGAGTTGCGCCTGCATAACCACAGCTATCCTTTCATGTTACCCCTAAGCAGACGATGCTAATAGTGACAGACCTTCGTGACCGGCATCGCCTTCACACACCTCGCTTGGAAGTACTACTTCCTCTTCATCGCATGGGACAGCCTTCAGCTCATCATCATCTACTTCACTTACGTCGAGACCAAGCGCCGCACTCTCGAGGAACTCAGCGAGATCTTCAAATCCGCTCGTCCCGTCAAGATGAGCTTAGGGACCACGGTCGTCGTGGTCAGGGAGGGAAGGGGTGTGGAGGTTGTGGAGGAGGATGACCGGATGGCTGCGAAAGAGAATAAGGAGGTTAGGTGGAGTTGGGAGTAGAACTCACGGCGGTAAGAGGAGAGGCGAGGGTGTTGTGAGGTAAGGACTGCGCTCTCTCGACGTTTCTTTTGTTCTTTTCTCCCAGATGATTTCCGTTGCTCTTTTGATACCTACGCTTTTAGGCATCGCTGGACGAAGGTTAGTGCGGAATGGCGTTTTTGATGGCTCACAGGCGTTCTCTTCTGGCTGGCACGGAATACCCCCAAAGAACTCTACACAATATCTTCATCATTTGTTGTTTTTTTATACCATTTTTCGGTTGTGGTTTGGGAGTTTTGGACTTTGGCGTCTTCTCCGGAAAAGATTTGGGATTTGGGGTTTCAAACGAAAACATACACGATGGACGACGAGCTCCACGGCTGCCGGCATCTACTGGAGGAAATCATGATGACGATGAATCATTTTACTTACGACGGAAATACTCTATACCCCCGGGGATCTCGGATGGTTGGATCGCCCCATATCAAGGAAATAGGGAACAGGGTAGGAGGTAGGAGGGAGGTTAATATCTTTAGTTTATGCGCATATAGGGAGAGGAGGAGATGAAGTAGAGGTACGAATGAGAAAGATCACTCGACTTGTAATCTGTGCTGGTAAAGTACCGCGAAAGTAGACTATTCCCACACGCGGCCACCAGTTTTCCAACTTCGTCCTCTCTTGTTGAACGGCTTGAGCTACCAATCCTTCATCTGGAGCACCCTGCGTCCCAGTCTTTTGCCGGAGAGCCGTTGCATCAGTGCGTGTGTCATTTCAGCCTGCGGCAAAAAAGGCGAACCACGAGCTGAAAGCCTTTCTCTCTCTCTGTCTCTCTCTGTCTGTCTGTCTGCACTGCCCTGATCTCCGGTCGTACAAAAAGACACTTCCAGACCTGCGCCATTTCCTTTTTCCTTATTCATCTGTCCCAGGGAAAATCCTGTAAAGATTTAGATTGCGTAATGTACCACCTACTGCGCCAACTGCGCCCAAACTGCTGCAGCTGCCCGTTGGAAACGTGGCGCCGCGTCCCTGCTGATTATTGCCCCCCCGATTCCTTGGAAAACGAGATTTGGGGCTTGCATACTGCATGATGGTAGTAATAATGTAAAATGTAGGGATCCGGGCCGGCCGAGAGCCCTGCATTGGTGCGGCGGCACGCAGCCGTGTGTGTGTACTGTAATGTATGTATGCGTTGGTGGGCTTTCGGTCCATGGTACTGTGCCCCTCAACGTGCATATTTCTTGGACTTGGAATTGTATGCTGACACACACAGCCGGAATATGCAATGCGACACACACACCAACGATCCTTCCCTTCCTAAAGGATAAGTCGGCTGGGTGTAATCGATAAGAGAGATAAGGGTGTGTGTGAGACGTCGATTGGTTACGCAGGGAGTAACATAGGGCAGGCAAAATAAGGTGAGACCTCTGCTGTCTTGATTCAGCCTGGGCTCGTACTCGGTACCAGGGCTGTGTGCGCGACGTCAGGATGACTTCTGCCTAGGGTGTACGCGTTTGCAGTGGGAATGCTCTGGCGGAGTTAGCGGGTGGCGACGCGAGGAGCCGGGCGAGATATGGAGCGTGTTGGTTGCTGGGTAAGTTGGCCGTGGCTAGCGTTTATTTTTTTTTTTTCTCTTCACCCTGATAGAGCGGCGGGAGAGCAGCAGCAACCGAGTCCGAGGGTCAGGGTTTTCCAGGTGGCGTAACAGTTTGCTTGTTTTCTCTTGGAACATGTGCTTGTCCGACTGGACGAACCCGGTGGCACCTTGCAGCACTAGACGGGAGATGGACAGGCACCTGACGATCTGGAAAAGAATTTTCTTTCCCACCGGGTTTGTGATCTACGGTCTAAGAAACCCCTCACCCACCTCTCAGGATACGCTACTGCGTGGCCAAACCCGACTGACAAATGCTCTAGCTGACGTGGGATTCTGAAGCGTTTCTTGGATGCTCTTATGCGCTCAATTTCCGCATTCGGCATGGTGCTGCGAGACGGTTGTTCTCGACATTCCATCTTGGGTAAGGCGCTTTGCTTCTAACGGTTAGTCTGCATACCTCGGCTTGTGCTTACTATCAATTACTCCTCGAGACATCCTGCCGTGATCGCCACGGAACCAAGGAGAAGGGAGTGCAACGAGTCATTAGCAGCACGAGAGCAAAACAATAGTGAAGTGAGATGGTTATTATGAATTCGACGATGGTATAACAATCGTAAACAGCCTAGTCTAAAGTGCCTGTTGGGGGGTGTCGACAGTCTGTCCGTAATCCTACACCAGACTGGATAGCCAATAAAACCTGGGAGAAAAAGGAAACGATGCAGTGTTGTGAGGGAATGTTCAACAAGAAAGGCTCGTTGAAGGAAAAAGAAGAAGAGAATCAAAAAACACGCTCAGCCATCATTTCAGCCCATTACTATTCGCCACGCCCACCCATCCATACTCCTTGTTATCCTCAGTCTTCCAATAATCCTTGCCGTCAGGGAACTCGCCCTCAGCGCGCTTCTGCTGGAACAGCTCCTCGACGAGGTGTTTCCGCCTGTCCATGCCCTCGCGCACCGTCAGGCTGAACTCGAACGGCACGGGCTTCGCGATGAGCAGGTGCGTGTAGTCGAGCGTCGGATCAACCTTCTTCGCCGCCTTCTTACCAGCCTCAACGGCTGCGGCCGCGGCGGCCGCCGTCTTCTGCTCCTGCTCCCAGGCCTCATGCTCCTGGGCGTCGGCGGTGCGGATGGGCCACGCGCCGGGCGCCTTGGTCTCGGTCGGGCTGGTCAGGATGGGGTGGGTTTCGGGGGCGGCAGCGGCGGCGGCGTACTCGGTCGACGTGGCGACGACGGAGGCGTCGCCGGGCTTGACGGGCAGGGCTTGGGGCGAGCCGATGACGCTGTCGTTGCGGTCGCGCTCGATGCCGGTGCTGAGCTCCTCGCTCGAGATGCTGGCCTTTTCGTTCAGGTATGCGCTGCCGATGGGGGACGAGGGGGTGGGTTCGTTGGTGGCGCCGTTCTTTTTAATGTCGAAGAGCCAGGCCAGCGCGCCGAGGCCGATCAGAAGGTCCTCGTCGGCGACCTGCTGGCCTTGGCAGAGACGACGGCCGTAGCCGAACTGGGTGATGTTGATGATGCTCGGGTGCTCAGTCAGCGGCTCGCGGTAGACGGGCGACTCGGGGTCCAGCCAGCGCATGGGGTTGAAGGTGTCCGGGTCCGGGAAGAGTTCGGGGTCGCGGGCGATGCCCCTGTTTTAGGTGGTTAGCTGGTTGTTTTTTTTTTGGGGGGAAACTTGAGGACTGGGCTATTAGAAAACTTACCACTCGAGAGGGTGCATGACGCTGCCGGCGGGGATGTGGTATCCCTTGTACTCGTCGTCCTGGATCAGGAAGTGCGGGATGCCAGTGGGGACCGGGGGACGCCAGCGCATGACTTCGCGGATGAAGGCGCGTAGAACAGGCAGGTTGGGACGGTCCTCGGCGCGCGGCAGACGGTCGCCACACACACGGTCCAGTTCCTCGTGCAGGATGTGCAGATACTGCGGGTAGTGGCACATGGCGAGACAGAAGGTCTGCATGGGGGCGGCGATGGTGAGGGCACCGGCGATGCCGTGCATGCCAACGCAGAAAGCACCCTCAAGCTCGTAAGAGAAATCCCACTTGTTCCAGGTTCCGAGGAGGATCTTCATCCAGCTGGGGGCGGCGCGCTTCTCGGCGACGTCTTGCTTGACCTGGTTCTGCATGATTTCAAACCACCTGCGCTCGGTCCGCTGTCTCTTGCGCTCCCATGCCTTAACAGGGGAGATCCAGTCAGGCAAGCTCATGAGGAAGGGAAGCTTGTTGGCGAGATGGCCGGTGGGAGAGACGGAGATCAGCAGTTCACGGGCACGCTGCTTGAGCTCGTCGCTGGCCTCAGCGTGGCCCCATGCCAGTCTGCAGGTAACGCGTGAGATGAAAGACTCGAGGGCGTGGTTGTACTTGTGCGGCTCGTCGATGAGCTCCTTCAGTAGGCGGATCGACTCAAGCTCGGGGTAGTGGTAGAAAGTGTTCTGCTTTGCTTCACGCATGATGTATGTCGCAACCTTGCGCTGACGAGACCAGTGCGCTGTGAGACGTTAGCTAGTGCCCGGTTGGAGAGAAGTGAATACCTACGGTTCTTACTCATCAGCGGCAGGTATTCGGCGCTTGTGCGGTTGTCATGGAGAAGCGCGGGAATGTGAGGGCGATCGGAGTAGATGGCGGCCTTCTTGGAGAGAAGATCGCGCGCAATCTCGTCGGTAGAAATCCAGACATGATTGCTGCCAGCCAGATTCACGTTGTAAATCGGGCCGTACTCCTTTGACCACTCGTAAAACTTGATATAACTGTTCTGCTCGGGGACGTCGGGGACGGAGCCGAGGACGGGGTAGCCTATATCCCTTGTTAACTATGTGGCTGCGGTCAGTTGAAGGGGCGGCACCAACCTTTGGGACCGGGAAGGGGCTTCAAGCCCTTGGGTATCTTTTGTTTCGCAGGGAAAAAGACAGCTTTAATTAATGCAACCAGAGCGACGAGGCCAATAGCCGCAGCCAGGGTGAGGAGAGCCATGCTGAAAGGGAAGGGTAGGCGTTACGCCCAGAAGATGGTACAAAGTAAAGGCCAGTAAGGGCAGGGTCGGGGGTGTAACTAGGCGGCACAAGAGAGATGGAAGCGTAATGGATTATATGTCGATGGAGGCAAGCGGCATGTGACGCGCATGAATAAATATGGGAGCCGCTTGGGTGGTTCGGACATTCGGGAGACCCCAAGAGCTTGGGAGGATGCGGGCGCGCTCTTCTGACCAGTTCGGGGGCATGGCATGGATTTGTCTCGTCAAAGTCTCACCTTTTTCGGGGAAGCGCTACGGCGAGCAAGGCATACAGAGTGAACAGGGCCCAGCATGACTTCAGCTTAGAGCAGTCCCTCCGCCCCGCGACCCGAAGTCCGGGCTCGTCGGTGACAGGCGGAGACTATCTCTGCTGAGTGAGAGGATCTGCAGGTGGAGCAGGGATGCGTGCGCGAGACGGCGATCTGATGGTGGGACGACACTCACAGTTGTTTCACAGTCAGCGCTTGGAGCCGTTGCATGCCGCGATATGTGCAATTGGACTTGAAGTGCCGACATGCTAGTTTAGCGCTGGCAGACATGTGTCGAAAGGCTGGCTGATGGTGTTGACGGCGAAGGCGCAACGAGGCGTACGCGGCGGCCGTCAATACTTGGCTCCTAGTTGGCGCCTCAGCCGTGGGAAAATTCATGGCTGGAGTCGACACTGCGGTCGACGCCCGGCCCGCTAGCGACACGCGCTAGGCCCCCCTAGGCCTAGCGTAGTGTGGAGAGCCGACAGCCCAACTCCGGCTGCCAACTTCACTCCATCCACCGCGACCCTCCCGCCGCTCGCCTCTCTCTCAACCAATCTTCGGCCGACGCTTCCCCGTCACTTCAGATTGGCTTTGAATTTCGCTGCGCCTATTCATAGCCACATTCGCGCTTTCGTCATCGCCGCCCCGAGAATTCGACACCCCCAGCTCGCCCTGCGACTTTCCACATGGCTCACTTGTCCCTGAATTCCTCGTGGCTTCATGCTATGGAACAATGAAGCAGCAACACTCTAATTCCCCATTCCAACCGATCCACCTTCGTGCCTGCTGATCGCCTCACGATCGGAGATGGGAACACCGCTCTACTGCATGAAGATCCTGCATCGCGACGTCCGACGATACACTTCGGCCGAGCTTGTTCGCTCCGTGGTAAATTTCGTGCTTCCTCTCGTTGTGTTGGTGCGCGGAACCTAACCGAGCCCAACCTTCGCTACCAAACGGGAGCGTACATCTGCCCGTCCGCCACTCAACCCTCTCACACCCGCCCACTAGTTCCCCAAGGGGAAAAAATCCGCCCGCCCTATCGCTTGGCTTCCTGCACCAAAACGTCACGCCACCGACTCGAAGCTTTTATGTCCAGTCCGGTACTCTAGCCGGCAAGGCTGAAGTCAAGCCTCGAGTGGTTAGGCCTTCCCGCTATTCCGCCATGTAGAAGGTGTGGCTGGTTGAGTGGCCAACGTCCGGATACACGTATCAAGGCCAAGGCCATCATCCTACGGGTCCCCTCAGTTTGAGTCAACCACTCATGCTTGCCTGATGAACCAGTCAAGTATATGCCTCCTGCCAACCGTCTGCCGCAGACAACCGTTCACGCCATTCAGTCCAGACCCCTTAACAACCTTACAGTCGCTGGGCTAAAAGTGCAACCGAGGAGCAATGCCCCAGTCATGCCTTTAACTCTGAGACGGGGGTTGCTTTGGCCCCCTTGCATCAGATCCGCGCAAGAATAGACTGGGCCCGCTTTTTTGGCTCGACCGTGGTCCGCCTGGTGCCTAACGGGGGAATACCGACCGCCAGGTTCTTCCAGTCGATACAATCTGACCACGTGGGGCTGCTCCGAGAGTTGTCTCGTGAGATTCACGCCAGTTGTCAGGCACGTCAGCTTCTAGATTCGATACACGTTTTATCTTGTCTAGAGGTTAGGTGAGAACTCAACTCAGGATTCTGTTGCTTGCAAATGTCACTGCTCATCAGGCGCTACATTCTACCTTTTGGTACCCCTTCTCCGCAACTACGCAATAGCGCGAATACGCAATTGCAGCCGGAGTATGCCGCTGGGCTCTAGAAGCGCCAGCAGATCGACAACGGAACCTAAATCTGCAAGGAATCCGCAAAAAGCTTGGCCGATCCCGAGCATGCCCCCGTCAATTCGTCGCGATGCTTGGCGCCAACTCTCCGAACTCGCGGGAAATCATAAAGCCCAGCATTGGCACAATCGCGCGCTCAATAACACTTTCTCCCGCTGTCTTGGTCGCTCTCGCTGCCCCGCAAACTTCCCTCTCGGCATCTGGTCTCGATTCACGCACGCTTCGTACGACGTGCATGCCGATGGAAAATCACTTGATTGGAGGCCAGAAAACTCGAGAAAGCCTCAAATGAGCCCTCGTACCAGCGTTCAAGCTCTCCGATCATTGGGTGGCTCGGAAGCGGTCGGTTGGTCGATAGCCTGCTCACCGAAAGAAAGGGATATCTCCACTACTACTCTCGTGGGCGCCTACTACTGCAATGCAAGATTTGCGAAACCGAAAAAACCTGCATAGCCTCCGACGAGTCTAGAGCCCCGGATTGCCCGGCGGCTTTCTTTTTCCTTATTCCCCCCGATCCTGGAAAGTCACGGGCTCGGCTACACCGTCCCGTCCGTCAGCATTTGCCAAAGATAACCCCCGAGCGGCAATCGCTGACGCACTTTCTATTTTGGCCCCCGTGTCTCACTCTATTTGGCGATCGTCAGGGCATCGCTGACTAAAAGCCCACGCAGAGGGGTGATGATTACATCACAATCTCGTGAGAGTGAGCATAGCCACGCCGCACCGCGCGCCGTGGTCGTCGTCGTCCCAACCCTCTGGTTCCCGTCTCTCCAAAGGGTCGTGATAAGGTTGTGCTTTAGAGTTATCCCGTCCATCTTTTTTCGTTCTGTTCGTTCGGCTTTTTCGTTAATGCGGGGGCCGGGTGTTGCACGCGAGTGTGTTAACTACCCTGTTGGGGAATTCCCCGATGCGCACGCCTGTCAGTATGCGGATAGTGACGGCTTCTACCGTCTTCTTATCCCCCCATTTCTCTCTCTCCTTTGAGTTTCTGCGATGTTGTGAGATGCCGGACACGCCTGCTGCTGCTTTGGCTGGTACCCGGGATGACCGAGCTCCGAAAACCCCGAGCTCCGAAGAGTGCATGCAAGCGACGACCTTCTTTTTTCGTCCGCAACTTCGTGTTGTTCAGACTTTGGGTTAGTTATTGGGCATTTCTGTGGAACGCTTACCGGTAAAGCCGGTCGATCGGTTCGGGACTTGTGGTGGGGGTTGTTGTGGGGTTGGTGGGTGTGAATGTGGGTCTGGTCAGCGGCTGATCAGCGACTGGGGGCGATTCGAATGCCGGTTCGCATGGGAACGTACTCGTTCTCTTTCGCAAGGTCACGGGGTCGATAGGGAAACTAGACTATAAATTCATGAAGGTCCGAGGCTGAGATAGTTGAGAATTCATTGCCGGGATCCTTTCTTGAGAAAGGCTTCTTGAGAGAGCATTAAAGCCAAATCAAAAAACTCTTTTGCGTTTTCGTGTGGAAGGCTTCTTCTCTGACGGCAAATCTTTCATGCGCACTTTTTGGTCAACTCACATCGGTTTTCGTAAATCAAACCTGACATTAACGCTGGATAATGATGAAGATCATCGGTATGTGTGGAAGTCGGTCTCGAATGAAGCCTTAGCCCAGCTTTTACAACACGAAGGTCCGAGGAAGGCAGCGGGACACGACACAGTGCGCCTTTATCTTACTGAGTGGAGCTAGCCACGAAGTTCCTCCCGCTCCTTCTTCAGAGACTGCGAAAGACGACAATGATGAACCAGCATCCGACGCCACTCCCGTCTGCTTTATATCCCAGGTCGAAAGTCTCCCAAGCAGCTCGCCACACCCCAACTATCAGTCACAAGACGGCTTGTCAGTGCGGAAGCCTTCATGACGAGCAGAAGACCGGCTCTTTCGCGCGAATGCTGCCGCGTGACGTACTTTTTCACGCGGTGCACCTCCACAAGCACGTCTGCTGACGAAGCCAGGGAAGTGGAAGCGGATCAGTTAAATATCATGGTAGGTCAGATTCTATCGCTTAGCAGGGTTCCAGGTCGATGCCGACCGCTACAAAAAGTGGTTTGTTCATGACTACCTGCTTCCAGATTCTGGGACGTTACCGACTTCCTTCTGGAGCGATCAGAGTCATCTGCCCGGCAACGCAAATGCTTACTTCGAAGCTTCGCTAGTGACCCGCATCATCCGGAGATGATGAAAGTCATGAAATCTATAATCTAGTGAGTATTTTCATATTTGCAGACTGCTGATCGTGACATCATCTCACTGAGATCCCTCTCGAGGTCTCTCCTGCAGACATAGTCTCATGGATTGTGAGCAAAGAGGCACAGGCACGAACAGTTGAAAACTTCCGAAAATTCTGAGATTCTCGTAAGAGTGAGACGCTTATCCGAATAGTGACAACTCGGTGAGGTTGATATTAACAGTTTATATATGTAGAATCCCCCTGTGGATGCTATAGTGACTGAAGTCAGTTGCCCGAACACGCGTGAAAACCACCGTCTGACTCAAGCCGATAGCGCATTACACGCAGCTGCTGCGATTGGAATTCTACATTGCATTGCTTATAAAAGCGTGGCGATCGTTTATTTCTCAACCCTCAAGCTTCTCTTTAGCAGGAATTCATACTATTCTTTTCAGAATTTCACTATTTGCTCTTATTCCTCAACCATCAAGTCCATAACAACCACACGCCTTTATAGCTAACATTACAGGCGGCCCCACCGTGTACCTCAATGTACTTGGTCAAGATGCCTAAGCTCATCATCACCGCATGATGATGAAAGTGATCACTACCTTACGAAAATATTATTCAAAAATATTCTCACATGAAAGCGAGCCTGATTGGTAGACTGAAACTTGTAAAAGAAGACCAGTTGAATATTCGAAGTTTATGGCAGACGGGAAAACCACCGCAACAGTCAGTATTGATTGATCGGCACGTTGCAACCCGCACCTTAGTAGGTGGCGGTACTGCGGAGGAAATTGCCTACGTACATAAACGTAGGTCCTTGATAAAAAAAAAAAGAAGAAGATCCCCTAAGCCCAACTAGAAAACATCTGCTGACAGGCTCATATGGCCCCTGCATTTTTCGACCAATAGTGCAATGGTATTCACTAATTGTGATTGACACGAAGATGTATCTGACAGCAAGTCGATCAGCTGAGGTGTGCGTCGATGCTGTGATCTACGCAAATCTGGGAGTGTGATCAAGCCCAGCCTGAAAGCGACATCTACGCTTCATGTATTGGTCCTCAATATCTGGGACGAGGTTCACTTAATATTTATAAATGCTGAACAGTCTTGAGCGCGGAAAATCGTCACTACAAACTGGTTTTTTTTTTTTTTTTAGCAATACCAAGTTCCTTAAGCGACCGACAAGAAGACGATAGCCATCACAAACCTCAGAGCACAAGACAAACACTCAAACAAGAGGGGAAACAATCATTGCAAAACTTTTTCTTTTTCATATTTTCCAAACAAGCTACAACGTACTGTATCCCTCATCACTAGCCGTACCAAAGGGCGCGTGCCCAGCACAGCCAATCCCTCCTCCAACATGCGCTATCTTCTTCTCCTTCTCTGCGCCGGCTCTCTTATCGTCAACAGCAACAACAAACAACAATGGGTATTGTCCCTCTCCCGACGCCACGGGGTGCTTTCCCAAATTCCAAACGCCTCCCATCAACCGATAAAACAACAACAAATGCCTAACAGCTATTAACCCACTTTCCTACCGTCCCGTCGTCCAGTCCCACATCCAGCATGGTCCAAAGAAACGCAACAGAGCTAATGATAACTACGAAAAGGGGAGAAAAAACAGCCAGGAAGGAAATAGGAGAAAAAAGAAAAAGGAAAGGAAAAGAAGACCGAAAACAAGCAACTACGTATTAAAAGGTCTTATTAAAATGTCCCCCCTCATCGGTCCAGATCTTTGTCGTTCCAATCTCAAACGTATGAGGGGGGGTAATTCTGGTATCGACCGTCTCTTCGTCATCTTTCCTTTTTTTCGTATAGTGAGGAGGGGTTGCAGAAGGTATGTGTGAGCGTGCATGATCCAATCTGTACATCAAACTTCGTGTCTGTCATGACGGGGTATGTAGAGTGCGTGTAAATGGTGTGAAACGTATGCGGGTGTGAGAGGGGTATGAGGGGCTTGCGCCCATGGATGTGTGGTCCAATCTTGAACAACCAACGACAACAACAGTTTAAGCCGCCCATGATCGCAGTCTCCTGCTGTGCAAAGATGAGATGGAAACGTAAGACAGAGAGAGCCGATCAAACAAAAAGTCAGCCGTTACAAGAAGATGAGATCGCTAAAACGCAGCAAACAAAAAACGGGCATATACTGAGAAATTAAGAAAAGGTGTGGTGGGGGGTGTCGGAGATTTGTCAAGTGCGGAGAGAGGATGAGATGATGAAACCTCACGAACCAACCGTGAGATGCTCGGTGAGACCGTGTGTCGCGGAAAAATTTGACAAATCAAACACTGACGGTCCTCCTCCTCGTAACAGTCGGCTTCTGTGCGTAGCAGATGAGCAATCGGAAGCTCGTCTGCCGTTTCTCGCACTCGTGCAGCAGTGTCTCATCCGACCAGATGTTCTGGCTCGGGTCGCTGTCGGATTGCAGGAGCATGCTCTCGTAGCACCTTGAGTACCACCAGCGGCCAACGCGCGCAACCATCTTCGCGATGTCGTCATCCGGAGAGCTCGCCTGACCCGACATGGTGGTAGAGTCGCCAAACCGGGCCTGGGTTGGCATGCCGTTCGTGGAAGCGTGGCCGCTGCCAGCAGAATTTGTCATGTCGACGCTCTTAGGCATCTTGCCCGCCGTTGGCACTCCGACGATGCAACGACTCAAATTTTCGAATCCACGGCGTCCAATCAAGCGCTGAAAGGCGTCGCTGGCGTTCATGAGGCAAACCTCAGAGTCAGTGCTCTGCATGCGCATCTTCAAGTCCCTAACAGCTCTTCTCGCCCTGTTGCCCATGTTGACAAGGTCCAGATCCAGAACGCTCACCTCGAGGTGACCGCCAGGGCGAAGCACACGCTTGCACTCTGAGATCGCAGAGCGGTACACATGCTCGGGAGCAGCGCTCGGGAAGCGGAAGACGACAGCAGCGAAGAACCCTTTCGGGAACGGGAAAGGAGCAAGGAGGTCGGGGTGATGGATTTGGCGATAATTTGGCGCAGGAGAGACAGGGCCAGACTGCGGCGAGTTGGTAGGCGTGGGGCTGATGTAGTACACCTGGGCCTTGGGATAGGTAAGAGCGCAGTAGTAAGACCAGTCTGGTCGTTGGTTAGCAATCCTGCTGTTGGGAAGTGAATGTTGGGAGATACGTACCCTGACCTAGGCCGTCGAGAACCAGGACGCGGTCTTCGACGCTGTTCTTGAGCTCGAAATGCGCCGGGCTGAACAACACTCTCCCAAACGACAGCCACTTGCTGACCATCAAAGCACCATGCCTGAGTTCTGCCATCGACATCACTCCTTCCCTGTTGTTCTCCGCTACTTCAATCAGTCGGGAATCGCGGAAGTGAACGCGCTTCACGGGCTCCGCCTGAGCTTGCTGTGTCTTGTCCTGTTGAAATTCGGTCTCCTGCTCTTGCTCCTGCGAGTCCAAGAGAACAGACTCTGCAGGTTCTTCTTGCTGGACTGAGTTCAGACTCAAGCGCATCGACGGAAGGCTTAGTCTACCCGTGTGCGGATCAACCAGGCTGAGGTCCCGAACAGTTTCATCAGAGGGAAAGTCGGAAGTGGTCCCTGCGGAGGAAGGCGTCGCTAATGATTGAAATGCGGCAAGGAGACGCGAGCGGCGCAGGTGCACGGACGCTGCAGTAGAGTTTCGGGCCTGCACGGAAGTGCGGGGTGAGATATCCTCTTCAAAGACAGTGGTTCGATCACCTGCATCTCCGAGCTGGAGGGGCCGTTGCTCCTGCAGAGCTGCACTAGCCCGCGATCGACGTCTAACGGGACGATCCTTCTGTCGATTCGCGTGGGACTCCGGAGACGAAAGGACCTCGTCGATCAGATCGTCATATTCGTACCACACCTCGTCTTCCAGCAGCGGGGCGCCGGGAGCGGGAATGACGGCGGTCGAAGGCGGGAAGCTAGAGTTTCCAGAGCTACTCGTATAAGAAAGTTCGGAGAATTTACGGGGCGGGAAGGCGAAAAACTCAGGAGCAGCCTGGGTATTCTCTTCTGGCGTAGTGACCGAACCCGCGAACAGGGGCTGTGGCATGGCATCCTGGGTGAACTGTGGCGAAACAGTCTCAGCAGTGGGAGGCTCTTGTTGTTTAGGTTGCCCGGACTCAAGCGGCACATCCTGCGACATCTTCTCTGAGTGGGTTGCGATGACAGGCGACGGCAGGGCGGGAACAAATGGTCGCGAGAAAGAGTTGATGGACAAGTTTCGCTTGCGGTCTCTTGTTGAGATGACCTGCGGAATGCGTCCGACCTGCTGCAGACGACTAGGACGGGGTGGACGGTTTGCTTCAGGTTCGACTTTTTGCTCAAGCTCAGCCTCGCGAGCAGGCCGAACTGGAATAGGGGTAGTAGCTTGTGTCGTTTGGATCTCGACCGGAGCAGCGACTGGTGCTGAGCGAGTTTCTTCGGGCTCAGAAAGGCTGGCGTTGCGCAGGAATACTTTCGGTGATGCAGGCCTCGGGATTTCAGCAAAGGGCCGACTGATTACTGGAGGAGATGGAAGAAGGATCGAGTTTCCATGCCTCTTGGACAAGCTGCTGCCACGGTAGAGCGACGGGGGTCGAGAGCCCGAAGACTCGTAACCGAGCCTCTCAGCCTCTTCCATCAGCCTTTCGAGGTACTCCAGATCGACTTCTTGCTCGTCATCTATCGCATAATGTGCAACCGCCCTGGAGGGAACTGGGCCAGAAATAGGCGCAGGAACTGGCTGCTGCACCGGTGGCGTTTGCGGCTTGGGCTCGTGTTTCGGTGCCGATTGAGCTCGCTGAAAGAAGTTCCACCGACGGGCCGGCTTGGTCTCTGGCTCCTTCTTCTTTCTCAGTTTGTTCTCCTGTCTTACGCCACCATTGGTTGGAGTCGCAGTCGATGCCTGGTCATGGAAATGGGTAGACGCATTGCCATACTGGGACGAAGAGGGAAACAAATTGACGGACAAACTGGAATCGCTACTGCTTGGACGGCGGATTGTGCCTGGCAAACCTCCGACCCTGAATGGCGACGTTCCACGGCCAGGATCGGCCAATGCGGAGGGCAATAGCGTGGGCTTGGTGCTTTCGGCGCTTGGGCGTCCTGAGTGTGACACGGATACGGCAGAGTTGTTGCGAGAGGCTGCGCCAGGGCGTTCCTTCGCTGAATCCAAGCTGCTGGCGCTACGATCCCCTTCTGAGTTAGCACCCACGCTTGAGGGCGCACTGCCTTCACCACGCAATATCTTCGGATTAAGACGGTCCCTGAGAAAGCCATCCATCTCTGGTTCACTCTTCAAACTACTCTTCCTGCTTGCGGATGGTCGCACCGCACTGTTGCTGGCAACGCTGTCCTGGCTGTTGGACCGACCGTAGCTGGACGTAACGCTGGTAGCACTTGTGCTTCGACCACGACCTATGCCATATTTCCCATATCCCTCATGTCCAGTACCTGCCATCGGTCCCTTACGGACCAGCTTCTTCTCTTTGCGGGGCGGGACGGGCGCTCCTTCAGACTTGGTTCGCTTCGAGAAGAATCCAAATCTAGAAGTGCCTTTGTTGGGGCTGGGAGGAACGGAAGAACTGTTCTTTTCGCTTTCGGCTTGGTGATCGGGCGTCGTTCCTCTGGTTGTCGAGATTTGAGTTGACACGGGCGAAAAGGTCGATCCGACGCTTGGGTTCGGAGAGGCACTGAATGAAGGTCTCCGGGAGGCATCGGCGCTCAGCGGAGATCTGGTGGATCCAGAAGAAGCCTGACGCCTGTGCCGAACAGGCAACTTGGTGAGGTTGCTTTGCACGACAGGCGACGGACCCCCTTGCAGACCAGAAAGATCCGGGGTTCCTTCACGACTCGGTCTCAATGGCTTCTGTGCAACAGGCTTCTGTGGCGGCTTCGTCTCTGCGAGATGGGCCAGCTCGGGCGGGGGGTAGATGGGTGCATCTCTAATTGACTGGACAGAAATCCTGGTCTGGACGGTAATTTGGGAGGAGCGCTCCGGAGGGGACATTGCCTTATTAGCGCTAGGAGAGACCTCCCGTTTCAGAGGCGACCTCAGCGCCAATGGCCTCTCAGGGCTTGCCATCAGCTGTCTCCTGTCGCTCGCAGGTGCTAGGACTGTCGAGGATGAGGAAGACGAGGCTGTGGATTCGTGGAGCGAAGCAAGCCCATGGAGATCATTTGTGGATCCGTTGTCGTCTGTCTTGCGCCTCGTTACAGGCGGCCTGCTCCTTGTGGGGCTGGCCTGTCTTTGGCGTGGCCCGAGCTTCGACGGAAAAACCACGCCAGGAGAGTGAGAGGACATGGATGTAGGCGAGGATGTGTGACTGAATCGGCCCGGCGACTCGGAGTATCGCGTAGACGGGCTCGCCGAAAGTGCATAAGCCGGAGTGGGGGGTGGCAAGTCATCGGTTTTTAGCTGAGGAGGTAAGTCATGGCCGATGGGCGGCGCAAGCATTGAACGCCTCTCCTCATCAATTGGGTCCATGGTCGGCACGAGTGGAGGGACTGCAATGCCAAGAACGGTGTCCGCGTAAGGGTCCTGGACCTTAGTGGGCACCGGAGCTTTTGCGACGGAAGATTCGGAGCGGGCAGGCCTGCCAATGGAGGAAGCTTTTCTCCTCAAGATGGCGGACCTGGGGCTGTCATGGGTGGAGGCGGTTGCGGTTGAGCCCGACATGAGGGACGGAGTGCGAGTGGAGGCTGCATCAAAACGTGGAGGGCGGGTTATGGTGGTGGGGTGAGGCGAATGGTTGGGTTGCGTCCGTCCTGATCCAGTAGCATTTTCGCGGCGCATCGCACCGGAGCCCGAGCTCTTCGACGGCGCAGCAACCCTCTGGCTGCTGCTAGTGGCACCTGCTGCGTTCCCATATACCCTACTGGCGTCGGGCTTTTTCCTAGTGAGCTTCGACAGGGCGCCGGAAGCATGGCTTGCGGACGAGCTCGGGGTGGCCGACCTCGTGGGCAAGCGGGTCGAGAGGTTGCGCTGGGGAATGGATGATGGGGCGTCATGTCTCGACGACAGGCCGTGCTGGGATTTAACCTGGTAGGAAGCCATCTCGGAAGCCTGCTTGGTGCGACGAGACTTGCGTCGGAAGCAGGATTGCCAAGGGCTGTCTTCCGGACACTCGTGTGCGCTGGCGGGCGCATGGAAGCATGAGCGTACCTGTCGTGCTATCTGTAAACTGGGCGTCAGCTTCTTCGTATAAGACGTGGGACAGCGCACAGAGGGTACCAGGTCCAGGATGAAAATATGCAGTCAGCGCGAGCAGCGCTGCACGAGGACGGAGCAAGGGCGGGCTAGGCGAGGTGTGTTACCAGATGGGGAACAGCTTACAGCAGCGAGAGAAGGCACATAGCATCCGGTAGCACTTGGGTATTAATTCGAGGGAGAGCAGAGGCCAGGAGGAGCAGGCGGGCGATCCCCGCGCTCGAGCAGGAGTATGAAAGTCTCTTGTACGTGACGCCACCGGGTCTGCCGAGCGAATAGCGGAGGGGGCATGCGAACCCTGTGGCTCAGCCGGAGCCCTTGCCACGGTGTTGACTCGCGTGGGCTATGTTTGGCCGCAAGCGCAGTGCGCGATTCACGCCGGGAACAGGGTCTGGCGTCCGAGATGATGTACTTTTGAGGTCTGACGTGGAGAAGATGGCGCGAGCGTGCCGCCCGAGCGCCTGTGGAAGGGCAGTGCCGCTGGTGTCCGTGGATCAGTGCAGCCCAAGAGCCGGAGGCTAAGCGTCGGCCAGCCTATCGATTACAGCCGTTGCGAGAGCCGAGCCGAGCAGAGGCCCGCGAGGAGAAGCGAGGTTTTGCGTCGTGCGACCGCGACGCTGGCCACGGCCGGTATATACTGCCCACTGTCGAGACCGCGGCAGCAGTCGCCCGCGAGCTGGGCTGTGCCGCCCGCGCTTGTCGGCGCCGCGCGTGGTTGGGCGCTTGGAGGCTCATGGGACGGGCGAAGGAAGGGCTGCAGGCCAGTGAGCGGCGACAGCAGCGTCGATTCGCAGGTGGAGCAGGCGAGCGGCGCCCCTGCAGCTGGGCGCGGCCGCAATTCGTCGCCGCGGCGTGGGATGCGTAAAGAGGGCGGCAGCGGCTAACCTGAAATCCAGGCCACAACAATGCTGCCCGCACTCGCAACACCGCGGCCTCTGTTGCCGATCGCAGCTGAAGTAAGCCAGCCCAGCCGGCCCCGGCATGCGCGTCGCCGCGAGAGGCCGGCCACCAAGACGGCGCCCGCCAGAAAAGCATTCGTCAGGACTGATTCTTGCTGCCGTGTGAAGCGCCACACCTGATCCACCGGCGCACAGTCATCCCGGCGTAGCGCAGCTCCTGTTCCTTGCAAAGGCCGCGCCGATCCAGCCTCCGGTCCTCGGGCTTGCATGCAGGTCAAATCGGCCAGTCCGAGATGCGCCGCGGGTGCGCAAAATTCCCCCAGACAGGGCGCGCGCTCCAGCCACGGCGCCCGCCCGCCCTTCCTGGCGCGGCTCTCGGTGTGGCAGTGCTGCCGACGCCACTGCCAGCGCATCGTGCAGATCCGTCGCAGCTGAGCGCGGCCGCCCGACTCTTTGCAAAATTTCGCTCAGCAACGCAGTTGTGATGTTGGAAACTTTGGAAACGAGGCGGAGATCCCGCTCGCAAGCTTCAATCTCGGCGCGCTCCCTGGCGCTGGTCGTGCGGAAGCCACTTTTTTGAAAAAACCCTGTTGCGCCGTGTGACTGGTCGGCAAACGGGTGACGAGACAGGCCCTGTCCGCATACGAAAATGGTCACATGACCGCGCCTTACCCGGGAGAGCTTAGATGTCATGTCTTGCGAACCAATGAGGGCCGTGAATTGTACTTTTCCACTCTCACTCGCTGCGCGTAAAAGAGCCTGGTGCGTGTTGCGACTCCATCTTGCTCCTGGACCAGCAGGGACCATCCTGCCCAACGGCCAACGGACGACTCCCGTCTCCCGTCCTTCTCCACCGCATGATACTGCCCAACGTGCCTCTTGACTCGTCCAGCTCTCCACTCTATCCCGGCCCCAGGGACCACGGGAAGGAGCGCTTTTGCCGAAAGCGATGCTCGCTCGCATCGCAATCTATCGGGACGCATCTCCGCACCAAGGATATCCGCTGTCACAAGGCGGGAGAACCCTTTGGTGGAGAGGCTAGAACTGACATCGGGTGTGACGAGATCTGCAATCCGCTCCATCAAGAAGTCCACTGTGTGATGGGCAGCCTCAAGATGAGAGATCGACGATGGCGCGTAACCGCACCGATACAACCGCGCCTAGAGGCGGTGTTGAATATCGCGCAATGCTGGGTGGAGAGGCTCGGCTGCGTTGGTGTGCCAATCCCCGCCATCGCTAGCCCTGAAGATAGATGGAGTGAAACAAGGTGGGGAATGTTAGAGGTTTGTGAGGTGTTCGTTGCTGTTCGTTTGACCTTGGTGGGGATAGTGGGGTGACGAAGTCTAGATCTCCGAACCTGCCAGATGGCCGCATCGGTAGAGAGTCGTTAAGCGCCGCCTTCGGACTGTATGCGGAGGAATGCTCATCAGGCTGATCCGTATTAACAACACGTCAAAAAACGGCGTTGACGGAGAAGGCAATATTGGAAGAAATTTCAGAACGCCCAATCGGATGTGGAGATTCATCGAGCCGCACCGAGTCGGTGCGCAAATTCGGACGGGGAAATAATCCTTATCGTGACCACCTGAGCGGCCTCACCAACGCGGACGCAGAAAAGCAGATACCAACATTTTCAAAAACGATACTGCGAGATTGGTCCAAGTATCGAACCGGCCCCCATGGTTGACGGGGGGATGTATGGCATGTCTATCCCAATTAGGCATCAGCTGGTCTGGAAATTGCCCTGTTGCTGAATCTCATGAGAAGGCCGATATCGAGGCACAACATCCTGCCGTGAAATCTGCCGGGTATCTCGGCCTGCTACACAGCAGCCGCTTCATGGGAAAGTTGGCAGTGTGACACCTTCTGTCCGGCGGCTCTCGGGCGAGAGCCTGTGCACCTCGTATTCATGCTCGATGATTGGTCATGCTGAGAAAGACGGAAAGAAAACCAGTAGTTGACGTAACAAGGCCAACCGGAAGGAGATACAACGGCGACTGACGTAAAGAGAAAAAAATGGGAATTCGTCGGCAATGCTGGCGCATTGCAGAGTTTTGCTGTGCAAAGCGATCAGCCATGTCACGTCGCCTGAGAGATCGAGGCCAGCACACCATCACGCACGAAAGAAGCAGTCTGCTCCGCGCGGCCGAGTTCACGAGGCGTTGGCAGAGACGCTCAGGGCTGCAGCTGCTCTGGCCTCATTCTTGTTGACAGGCGCCGTGGACGATAGCCGACGGCGGGGTTGTCGGACAGGACGCCTCACGAATTCAGAGCCAGGGTGCCAGCTCAACGTCCTCGTGATGTCGGGAAGCGGTGACGCCAACGTGTAGCAGCGCGTCGTAGTATGGCCCTGGCGCGCGAGTGTTGGCGGTGGGCGGCAGTGTCAGGTTCAGAACTGTTGGCGTGTGTGAGGGAGGAGTCATTGCCCAGTGCGTGTGGCGCAGCAGCGTGAGGCTCGCGCCACTCGCCGGGGGGTGCCTGCCACAGCCACGCCCCCTTTGTTTTGTGCCTGAGGTTGCGGCCTTAGGCTGCCTCAGGCCGCAACCGGGCTGGCAGTGGCTGGCGGCGCCAGCTACGCGGCCTGCGACTTCGCGACAACAAGCACGCATCCGCTCACGCCGCGCCCTCATCTCACTTGCGCTGCTATTGTTCACCCCAGCGCTACTGCTATTGTCAGTCGCTCCCTCACCCCGCTGCTTCGCCCTTCGCTCCCACTTTCCTTGCTTCGTCTCGCTCCACCCGCCCTCGCCGTTCGCGCACTCCAAACTGATCGACGCGTCGCGCCAGCTCTCTGCCAGCGCAACCACAACCCCAATTCCATCACCCTCATCGCCGACAGTACCCGCCAACATGACCGACTATGCGAAGATGAAGAACGCCGAGCTTGAGGCTCTCCTCAAGCAGCGTTCGCTCCCCCACACCGGCAAGAAGGCCGACATGGTCGCGCGTCTCCAGGAAGCCGACAAGGCCGAAGAAGACAAGGCCGCCCCCGAGAAGCCCGCTGCGACCACGGCGGCGGCGCCTCCCGAAGACGAGATTGACTGGGACGATGACACCACCGATGCGAAGCCCGCCGCCGCCGCCGCGACCACCGAGGCTTCTGCCACTGCCATCAAGGCCGGCGGCCAGGGTGCCGTCGCAAACCCCCAGGCCGTTCCGAACCAAGTTGCCGACGTCGACCCGTCCAAGACCGAGGATCTGTCTGTCAAGGCCCCCGAGCCTGCCGAAGCCACAGATGCGCCTACCGCCGAGAAGCCCGACGAGGCGCCTGTTGAGAAGAAAGATTTTACTTCTGGATTGAAGGAGACGACTCTGGACGAGGAGCTGGAGAAGCGCAAGGCGCGCGCAAAGAAGTTCGGCCTCCCCGAAGATGACGAGGCTGCCAAGCTGCTGGAAAGGGCCAAGAAGTTCGGCACCGACGCTGCCGCGTCTGGTCCTAGGGGACTTAACGAGGCTCTGCCTGAGCGCCGTCCCAAGCGCGGAAGAGATGCTGGAGACGAGGGTACCCGCGGTAACAACAAAAGGCGCGGCCGTGGCGGTCGCTTCCAGGGCCGCAGGGGAGGTGGTGGTGAACGCGGCGGCGAACGCGGCGGCGAACGCAAGGGTAACGATTCAGCAAAGAGCAATGCTGGTGGTAGCGGCACATGGATGAACGCAGAGGACAAGGCCAAGGCCGAGGCCCGCAAGGCTCGCTTCGCCGGCGCTCCCTCCGCTTCCTGAACAGCGGTTCAGGTCCCTCCAGTCTCAATATTGTCTGGCAGACGTATTGGTTCGAGATCGACTACTTTCACTTCAACGGCGGGCTTTGGATGGACTCTTGACGAGACGCAATCGCGGCGTTCCTGGCGTGCTTTTCAGACGCACCGATCACAACACAAAATCGGACCAACCCCGGCTTCATGTATTTCAGCTCTCGCGGGCGCGGGCCCGACCGTCGAGAACGAACGAGACATTGAAATGAAATTGCTTTGACCTTGGGCCCTTTGGATTTCTGAAAACACGACGCCGAAAATGAAAGTTTGCTTCATCAACACTTCGCCTCCAATTGAACTTGCCGCAACACACTCAACCTCCAAGAACCCATGCTAGTTCCCCAGTCTGGTGTAGCTCGCGGCATCGGGAGCACGCATGACGGGACAGTAAACATGAATCACACGATCTCATGTCCTTTTTTCATCGTTCAGAAGGCACAAAAACGCCTGCACTTTCGCTCACTGAGAATCATGATATTAAGATACGAGACAGAGAGTGCTTCTTTCCACCCAAAAGGATTGTAAAGAAAAACTCTTTCAGAAATGACCACTAGCTTAATCCGACGGCAATCAGCAAGAGGCATACATATGCATGCTGAAAGAATTGCTTGTATTTCTGGATGTCAAGTCGACATTCTTATCAAAAACGGTAAACGCCTCCATCACATCGTTAACTGGATTCGTCATGGATCAATCTTCGCTCAGCCAGTGCGGAGTGATAACTTCAGATGCACCAGGAACGTGATCAACAGCATGACGGTTGTTCGTTCAAGGTCTCTGAGCACTGTGGATGGCCAAGTGACTGATGGTCGCTTTCCTTTAGCGCTTTCCGCTTTACGTAAAATAAGACGACGTCGTGCATGTTGGAGGCCGCATGCTAGCGGAATCAAGCGGGCTATTCTGCGGGATTAGGATTGGCATCATGGGTTGGTACCGAGCCAACTACGCCATTCAACTTCTTCGTGCCATATTGAATTTCGGGAATCGCAATTTCCGCCTTGTTGGGTAGGGCACTACTTCGTACATAACCAATATAAAACCGCGACTTGACGTGATTGCAAATCGCTGACTCTATTCTCCCATGTTCCGAAACTCTATAGGCCGCGGCAACTCACAGCAATGCTGAGATTGCTATAGCTGGGGAACTGAGTCATGTTTGCATCATTCTCTATACACGCCTTCTCATCCGGCCGCCGTGACTGAAGTATCTTCTTACTTTTGCTGCCAATATAAGAGCCGTCCTTAGAGGGGGACCAGTGTGATAAGCCTCAACCGTAGCCCCTTCCGCACACTTCAGCTAAACCCGCTCAATCTGGCAATTTCGCATGAGATCACTTCTACAGTGTGTACTATCATGCAGACCTGCTACTACAACTATAGATATGATACAGCTAGTTTTACGTGTTCCTCAGTATTCTCTTAACGGTTTGAAACTAAGTCTGCCAATGTAACCAACTCGTCCCAACGCTAGATCTCCTGCCACTCATCATTTTCAGACTCATCATCGTCCCATTTTCCCTTGCTCAACTTGCAGCAAGGGGAAGATTGGCGAACCATTGGAGTTGCAAATTATGCCATAAAGCCTTGCTTACTCGTGCAAACACTGCTTATGAGGGCCGCGATGCCTCCCGATGGGCAGAGAAGGGAGCAACCATGTCGGGAATGGCCATAACGCTAATAGGAACGGTGCTTAAAAGTGAAGAGAAACAACCCAGAATCTAGGTGTTCTCCGGTAGCGAATATTTGAACGACTCACTGCTCAGTCAAATTTAAGCAAGGAGAGGTGTGGCCCTTGGAAGGTCGACCCAGGACAGACTTGCTGTCAGACTCCGCTAAGGTTGTCCCAATCCGAATGAATACTTTGATTTCTTTTTTCTTTTGTCATTCCCAAGGTTTGGTCTCACGAAGAGACCATACTAAAGTCATGATCAAAGTCCGCTAGATAGTTGTCTGTTAAGACTAAATGTAAATTTAAAGAATCTATGTAGTACCGACTGCTCATATAATGCTTGTGCCTTGGCGCATGCAATACGCCCTTACGGCTCAACAAAAAAACAAAAATAAAAAGGAGGGGGAGGGGGAAACACAGTGAATACTTCTTCACCAATGGACGGTCTGCTTTTACTCAGCACGTGGATTTATGCAAGCTAGCGTCGTATTATGCAGTGGGTAATCCCGAAGCACAAGCTTCCTACGCTATGCATGAACATCGCCGCACTACAACAGCACTGTGGAAGTGATCAATGTTAAAAGGGTTGGAAAAGATCCTATTACTATATCGGAAAGAAACAAAATGCACACGCGAAATACTAGGCTAGTATAATCAAGATGGTCCCCGTGCAGAGCGTACACACATCAACCAAATGCAACCATTCATTACACACACATACATCGCATACCACATCCACGATAGACATGAGGAAAAAGTGTAAACCTCTTTTCATTTTTTTTATGTTTCTCTCTCTCCTCTCCCACCGGCAATATGAGTCAACAAGGAACAAGTAAAAATCACAGTGTTATGATAGCTTCAACTTTCTGTACCAGCTGCTGTTTTTATGCCCCCGAAGCTCCCGCGATTCACTAGTCCACTTACACAGTAATGGAAAGAACACAGACAAGGAAAAAAAAGCACAGATCGGACAGGTCCCTTACATCATTCGCTCAGCTGTTCTCCATGCACAGAAGGCAAGAGAGTGAGAGAGAGATAGGGCAAAAAGGAAAAAACAATGAGAAACAACGCAATGAAAAAAAGTAGCAATGATGACAACACAAGGACAATAACGCGGTCTACGCATGTTTTTTTCATTCACCCATCAAGAAAAGCAGACAAACGCTCAACGCGCGCGTGCGCGTCGTGCGGACGAGCACAGGAGAGGGAGGAGATGGAGATCTCGTACATGAACAACAACGCAAGAAAAGAATCACCGGAGCAGTAGAGCTTTATGAAAAGAGGAAAAAACAACAACACAGGGCCAAGCATGCGACGGTCAGTAGGCAACATATTTCTCCCCATCTCTTCTTTTTGCATTCCATCAATCACTCCATCAGGCTCGCTTTTCTCTCGCATTGTGGCGCTCGCAAGTGCAACAAGCGAGCAGTCAAAACACGCGAGAAAAGAAATGTACTAAACAGGCAACCATATCTGTGTCTCATGAGGAAAAGTTGGAGAACAGACGGCAGAAACAAGGAAAAACAGAGAAACAATGTTTTGGCAGCAAGCCAGAGGGGAGAGGGAAGGAGAAGACGGAAGGAAATATACCCTACGCGCAATGGTATCTATGAAGCCCGCTCCGGCCCACGCCCACGATAGAGGAACAACTGAGCGCGATATGATAAAAAGAGGAACAAGGAACAAAGACTCTGGAATGCTACAGACCATCCCTTCGAGGTGTCATCCGAGCAAAACAGGCTTCGAGGCCGAGAGCAAGGAAACGAGCAGGGTAAGAGGCGACACACTCACTGTCCTCTGCTCCCGCTGCAACAGAACCCCCGGAAATTAAACAAACGCATAGAAGGCCGCAAGAATGTCTACAACATGCTCATATCCATGTACCCACCCAATTTTCCCTATGCGCTTTTTATAGCGCTGTTACGTGAAGAAGAAAGTGGTAATGGAAACGACGCTGCAGGTCAGATTGGGCGCCCGATGGCAACCGAATTGGTAAAAACCTCACCGGAAATAAGGAGAGTCGATCAAAGGAGCGTCACTATAGGAAGTGAGACGCGTGGTACCGCTTCGAGCTCAAACGGGCGAAAGAAGCTCGGATGCAATGACGATTGACTTGCGAACTTGCCGATCGGGTAATGTTGGAGCCGATCCTTTCCGTGTCCAGGCAGCGGAGCGAGATAAGGAAAGGTTGACTCTTCGCATCGAGCGATTCGCCGGAGGCGAGACCGAAGGCGGTGTCAGGCGCCGTTGTCAGAAGCAATCGGTGAAAGGGTAGGGGAAGGAATAAGGGGTTCGGTTTTTGCGCCATCGGCACGGCCCGCACCGCCAAGCAAAAAGCAACAGTCGCCGTTTTCAACCGAGACAAAAATTCGCCCCAAGAAACGCCACGTATGCGCCGGTCCCGGTCAGGACAAACAAGAGGTTGAAACTGAAAAAGCCGCAGCGGAGGTGCTAGTGCATCGGCGTGTTGAGTTGTCTCCAATATTGGAAAGTGGAATCCTCAGCGCCGATCCATACCCGTTGCTGATTAATGGATTGTGATGTACGTCTTCGTGTCTTTTCGTGGTTCGTATCGCTTCCATACCTGAAAGTCGTCCTCTCGTAGTGCTGTATTAGGTAGGGTGCTCCAACTCCTGTCGAACGTCGCGGAAACAATGTAATGGACGAAGTGGGTGGTTGCCGCCCGCCTGATATGCGGTGAGAGAGGATTGGAATGACGGTCGGGGTGTGAGAGCGACTTTGAAGAAGGCGGGGGATAGCGGCCCATCCTCCCATTCGGAAGAGAATATGAGAGAAGTCCCATGCAAACAAATGCCAATTTCTTTTTTCTTTTTAAGTCTCCTTTCTGCTTCCCCTTCAGATAACCGAACAACACACTACCTGTCCCGCGATTGATGGTGGTGTGGAGGTGTATTTGGGTACGAGCCGGGCAGGAGGGGCATGCTTCCACGGCGAGGACCAGCGGCTCCTGAGCTGACAGGTGTTTTCGGAGGCGGAGGGTACTGGAAACCCTGCGTTTGCACGGCCAAGTCCTTGTCCTGCTGAAGATCTCCAGAAGATGACTTGTCGCCTCTGATCTTCCTCCGCCAAAACCTGCCAAAGACGCCACCTCTGCTCTTGGGTCTACCACTTGTGCCCTCTCCAACACCTTCCAGCGTATGGAGCGTTGGCGACTCACTCATGGTGTGTGCGCTCTTGTCCGCACTGCTGCTGGTTTCCGGGGGCTGGACCTCGAAACCAGTCAGGGACGGAGTGAGTGAACCTTTTCGGGAGTGCCTGGCCTTGAAAGCCGACCCTGCCGCCTTCCAGCGCGGCAAGGGAGGCGCTTCGTCCCCACCTTGCTGGCCGTCGGCCGAGTTCGGTTTTGGTGATACCGGTGGAGGAGCGGCCATGTGAGGCGGAATCTCATAGTCCGAGTCCACGGAGATGGGGCTGACAGGGCTGTGGGCCCCAGACTGAGGTGGTTGCAGGTTCTTGTTGGAGTGAATTGCACCATTTGCCGGTGGGAAACAAGGGCTTCCAGGGACACGGGGCTGGATGACAAAATCAGTTTGAAGTGAGCTGGCGGGTGGCCGGTCATGCGCCATCGAGTCATTCGACACCGGAGGTAAGGAAGGCACGGGCGGTGCGGACGAAGAAGAAGGACGTACAGGAGAGTCTGATCTCGTTGAAGGTTGGGCTTTGTGGCGGAAGAATCCGAGTCCTTGACGGCTGTTGCGGCGTTTGCCAGGCGACTGCGAGCGTAAGCGCAGGCCCTTCTTTTTCATTTTTTCGGAGGGTTTGGTCGGGTTCTGTGTTACCAGGATGGTTGTCAGGCTTGCATCGGCGCTGCCGCGACGCGAGTTTGGGTTCCTGTTCCCTTGACCTTCGATCAAATGGCGAGGAATTGGTAGTGCTGCGACCGATGAGCGACGAGGCTCGGTCGCTGCTTTGAAAGCCGGAGACGCACGCCTTGGCGCGTCGGACAGGTTAAGCGGCGGCGGGAAGGTCGGCTTCTGCTTCGGAGCTTTGAGCGAACTCGAGGTTGACTCGGTGCGTTCGGGCACTGTTGGCCTGGGATCCGACACGTCCACGCGACTGGTCGACAAGGGACTCCGAGCTTGATCAAGAATTGATGTGCCGGCCCCTTCCACCCCGCCGTCTATTTGCGGGAGGAGCCGTTCTTTAGCTTCCTCAATCTTTTTCTGCCATATAACCTTATTTTCGATAATTTCAATCACGCTGAAGCGCATGTTTGGTAGAATGTCGGCGACAGACTCAAAGAGCGGTCGGGCAAAGATGTTCGTGAAGCCAATCTGGGATTCGCCCAATTTGATGATGTCATCACGAACGGGTGGCCCGCCGAAGAGACATGTCGGCAGTGACAGCTCCTGCTCCATTTGCCCTTGATTGCTGAACTCGTCCGTGAGAATGGCCGCCCACTGGGCTGCGGTGTTGAAATTCCGTGCCTAAGGACAACCGCGGTTAGTAATCAACAACAAGCATGGGCAGTACTCGAAGTCATTGCACGGGCTGCTTCAAAAGGCAGTGACACTCGTGAGCAGACATACCACATTGCTAATGTCTGCACACTTGATAAGCAGGCCACATATCAAATCCCTATACTCTTCCAGGACTTTCGGGCTCCACCCGTCAATGCCACCATTATTGTGAGCCAGCTTCTCCTGCAAGTTCCCCAAATCAGCCATATACTTGAAGTGAAGACCCATGTCAGTTGCAAGGATCGAGTTGATCATCAGCTTGCGCATAGCAACATCTTCAAAGGCAGCGGGCCAGTATCTGCGAAGAATCTGCGAGTACGCAGCGCAGTGGAACGACTCCAGCACGGAGCGGTCATTGTACAGCTGAGCCAGCGGTGCGTTAAGCGCCACGAGGAAGGCGTTATTGACACCCGGGTGACCAACATCATGTCCTATTGCGGAGATGAGTAAGGTCAGAGCGTCAAAGGGCTTGAGCAGGGAGGCGATCGGAGGTTGCTCGACAGGAGCATGTGAGGGGTCCGAGGAGTACGCGGGCAGTGCGCCGATCCGCAGGAGAAAATAGAACAGAGCTTGGAGCACGTCCACGACGTGACGGAAATTGTGGTAGAGGACGAACTCGTTGTAAGCGCTTCGGCTCGCTTGCAGGAAGATCAACAGTTCATCTGACTTAATATTAGCAACCTCCGCATAAGTTCTGAAACATATATAACGTACCTTCGCGCATGCGCCAGCGCTCCACTTCGGGCATGCTTAATGCGTGCTTAATCATTACCAGCGATCCAAATAATAATTCGTCATCATTCCAGTCGTGCGCAGAGAAACCCCAGGTGCCCACGGCGCGGGCAATCTTCTCGCGGCGTTCAGGACTGACCTCGATGTCGCTGGCGGCGGGGTTAGCAGATGCAGGCCAATTCTCGGGGTCGGTCGTCTTACTTAGGATCTATGGTGTCTCGTGCCGTATCGGGACAGCAGATGTTGCCCATTAAATTAGAGACCATGGCCTCTCGCAGATACGAGAAGGGCTTCGCTTCGTTCACGCCGACCCAGGAGACCTTGCGGCCCTTGGACTGGGCAAGAAAACTCGACTTCTCCCGCATGACTTCCTTGTTTATCCGGTAAGCGTGTACGGCCAGGCCGTGGATGTGGTCCTTTGATAGCGGGCTGGCCAGCACGTCGACGGCACCAGCATCCAGATAGCGGGTCAGGCGCACGGTGTCAGTCAAAACCCGTGACCCGCTGGCGCCAGGCGAGGTGGTATCGGATGCCATTTCACGGTCCAGGCCGCTCAACAGGACGACTGGGATGACGAGCTTGGGTAATCTCCGATCTTGGATCTCGGCGGAGATGTGTCTGAGGAGGTGCATGCCATACAGGTCTTCGGGCTCGGGCAGGTCCTGGCCAGGAGTGCGCGAGGCTGTGGGCGAAGGGGTCCGCGGCTCGCGCGACAGGCGCTTCATGCGACGTTCCTCGTCATAAGGCAGGTCGATCAGCACTATGATGGGCGCGTTATCGAGGCTCGAGGCGTTGTAGAGGTGCCAGATGCGGTCGAGGGTGGCGGAACCGGAGCGTTGGATGTCGACTTGGGGCGGGTTAGCATTGGGACTGCGGCGCAGCTAGGGACTGGGGTGCACGTACTCTCGTGGAAGATGGACAGCAACGTCTCGACGTTGGCCAGGACCTCGTGGGTGCTGGCGGAGCGGGCGAAGTTGAAGTAGCCGGGCGACGAGACCTGGCCGCGGGCATCCCGGAGGTTCAGGCTTGCCAGCACATTGTCTCTCCGCAGACGCTCGGGGTGCGCCCGCCGGTCCAGGTAGATGACGCTGCACGCTCCATGATCCATCGTCGCGTGTCTCCCTCCGCGCGCGCGATGGTCCTTCCGGTGCGATTATGGCCCCCCGCACGATCGGGAGGGCTCCGGTTGGCGACTGCAAAACGCCAAATCAATGGGTGGTGGGTTGGTTGTGTTGTCGCAGTGGGACTGGGAGGGCAGGCACGGGGAGAGGTGCGCTGGGGCTGGGCGCGTCGCGGAGTGCGTTCGGATCCGTCTCGAGCTCCGTATGCGTTGTGGTTCGAGCGCAATGGACACGTCTGCCGGGCAGCGGGCGTTGGGGGTTGTCGGCGCGCGCGCAGCGAAGGCGAAGCTCACGGGCGGCCGTTGAGGGACGTGTCGCTGGCTAGGTGATGGCTTGGGCCTGCGTGGCGCCGTCGGTGCAGCTTCGCTGGTCTGGCGCAGGTGCCGTAGTGGAGACGGGCTCGGAGTGGGCTCGCAGGAAAAGTCAAGAGCTGATCGAGCGGCGAGTCAGTGGGCCGAGGCGGCCGCTGCGAACCAGGGATTGCAATGCGGCTGCAGGCAAAATGCCAGTCGGCGGATGGAGAGAGGGAAGGTGCGCCTGAAACGGCTCTTTGCTGTACTGCGGCGACACTGGCCGACCAACGGCCAATGCGGGCTGCACTTCGGGCGCACGACAGCAGCTCGCTCGCTCGGGCGCTGCAGCCGGCGGGCGCTGCGGGCAGGGATAAGAGCAGCGCGGCGGTTGTCTCGGAGGCGCAGGAATGGCAGACAAAGGGCGGAATGCTGGGTGCGGCGAGCTCTGCAAGACAGCGGGGGGGTGAGGGCCAAGCGCTTGTCACCGGCCAAGGGCCGCGCGCCGGAGGAGGCCTGGAGCGTGGAGATCGAAGAGGCAGCTCAGGACTCGACGCCTGGAAGCTTTCCACCCACGCTTCGAGAAGGCCGCTGCGAGTGGCGCCGCGCCGTAGGGCCCCGGGCGCCAGCAGAGACACGCCCACCCGTTGCCGAGTGCGTGCAGCGGTGGATCAAGTGATGCTGCTGCCAACTCACTCAGCGTGGATCGCCCGCTTGATCGTCCATACCGGCCACCAGCCTTCGAGTACCCGCTGCCCGTCAGCGCGAGGTCGCGGCTTACGCAACGCTGCAGCCAGCCTGGCCGCTCACGCGCTGATCTGCCTCCCACCCATCCGCCGTGTTTCTCAAAGCCAAAAGGCCTCGCACGTCATTGGGCGCGTCATTGCCCCAACCCAAGCAGGCAGGCTTCGAGAACCTTACCGCGCCCGATTTTCAGCTGATCGGTCGAGTCGACTCGCTAGACGATCCTCCCGCTGCCTGTAGCCGCCGAGGCGATTCAAAAACCAACGCTCGAAAAGCCTTCTTCCACGCCCGCGCCAAGCCGTGGCCGATCATGTGGAGCCCCATGCCCATGCCCCTCTCTTCTGCCTGCCGGCCTGCCGCCCTCCTTCCCCTGTGCCTTCCATCCATCCAGTATACCTCACCGCCCCGCATCAACCCTCAACACCGCGTGCAGATTTGCCCCCGTCCCCGCGCTGCAATTTCGGCCCTTCCCTCTCCCCGCTGTGAATCCTCGCCCTCCGTGGCCCATGCCGCTATTCCCGCAGTTCCCGCGCCCAAACTCATACCCGCGCCACTGGTTCCATCCGTACCGCTGTCGAAATAAAGTAGTTCGCCCGCGCGACCTCGCCTCCATCATGGGTCTCTCCGCTGTCCTTGCAACATCCCTGGCTTCCGTCCGTCTTCGAAGCGTCATCCGGCCCCGATGGCTCGGGTCCTCGAAGCTTCCCTGTCATCGAAGCTTGCCACGCTTGCATAACCTACTGTGTCTGATGTGCCCAGGGAGGTCTTGGTCCCCGCTTTGTGAAATCGATTGAAGTACTCCTGCACTTGCATCGCCACCGCAATCAGCCCGCCACATGGGACATGTCTCCCATCCCATCACCCGTCCCATGCCAAGCTGCCGGTGCCCGACCGGCTGATTCAGAATTCAATGCCTGCAAATCGCACCATATTCTACACACTGCGCAGGAATCACTTACTTTCCGCTTGTTGCATCACATGGACTTTGTGACTGGCAGCATCCATTTCCTCGCCGTCTGTAGTAGCATTTTCGGCAGTGCGCGTGGTTCTTACCGGTGTCTCTTCTAGGCAGAAAGGGTATTAGGATACTATGATTGTCTGAAGCCCAAGTTGTTCTAGTCAGCTATTTGGAGGAGATGCGCTGCCAAGGCGCGCCGGCCTAAGCTCGTGCATCACACTAACTACCGGTCTGAAGTGACGTGAGCTTTACGGCAGCACCTCAAAAAACCTCTAAGCCCAAGGATTCGTGCCTTCACTAAATAAGTTCTTTTTCTTCTAGCGTTTTTCGTGTCAACCTACATGCTTGGATAGCTTCACAGTTGATGTTTTGCTGGAAATGTAAAAGTACGACACTTGGCCGTCTATTATGGCTACGACTTTGTTCATGCTTATCTTTAACTACGTCATTGGCTAGTGTCCTTAACGTACGAGCACCACCAAATTTTTTTCTCGTGTAACGATGCACCTTCAACGGTTTCCAAGGAGCACAACACACAACTTGAGATCAGGCACTTCGTATTCCTACTCAGGTCTTCATCGCTAACGCTGGCTACATCCGACTGTCCAGCAGCCCTAAATTCATGACACGGTAAGGCGTTCCGTACATGGGCCTTCAGCTGGCATATTCCATTGTAGTTATCGCTTACGATATGAAATCGGGGCCTGATGAGATCTTGAGATCCAACGTCATTCTCGGTCCATGAAGTAGCCTAAGTGAAATGGGATCGGCAACGTCATCCAGTTTCTGGAACTTTGACCGCCTTTCTTTTGGGCGCGCCTTCACCGGCATGAACGAGCTCCTTTGTGATCTGTGGTGACCGTTCCCTGTACAACGTCGAAGGATCATGGCTGTAGCATGGCCGGACCGTGCGCTAACACTAGATGGCGCTCCTTTGGCCCGGGTCCTCGAAAGCTCGATACCGAAAATGACTAACATACATGATGGGTTGAGTTGATACTACTCACGATCCTCTGGCCTCGAGGTGGTTGAAGCAACTACGTCGTTGAAGGTAAGCGTGAGGTCGACTCGCATAGTATAGCAACAGTCGAGGCGGTCAAAGCTATTTTCCGAATGCCTTTGTTCACGTACACACATGCATTCATATGCAGATTAACACTTCAACTGCCTGTCCAACTATTGTTGGGTGACTAAGCGGGCCGGTCTCGCAAGCCGGTCTGCCCAGAGTCTCTCATCTTCAGCCTCATAGTTGTCCGTTACTGATCCGATTTCATGCTGTGCTGCCTCTTTTAGTCTCTCAATGAAGCAGAGTCTATAGCTGCTTACTCTACTTCGAGTTGTCGTTAGTTCTCATCCAGTTCTTGTTCGAAGTGGTTGGTTACTATACCAACCTCATTTCTCTGCAGTCACCATCTCGCGTTAACACTTCAACGCAAACGCTCAATCTTGTGACTGTTACAGTCACTGACTGAACAACAAGATGGAGTGCTACAGCTTCCAGCGCCTTCATAAACTCTTCCTCCACTTGCCTCTCCTCCACTCCTCCTCCACCTGCAAACCCGGAGCCTCCTCTTCCACCCTGGGTTTGATCCAAAGAGCTCCATCGAGAACTCTGACAACCACGAACATCCAAACGCCATGCCGACGCTTTTTACTTTCGGTCCCATCTTACGTCCTGTCGATCGGAGTCGCCATGCTGCCCAGAACAACAATGTCGTTCCGAACTACGAGGATCTGACCATGGAAGACATCAAGGAATTCGTGCTCGCATACATGCGCAACGAGTACTCCCCGAAGCCCCTCGAACACGGTCCCCTCCTCCACCCCAAGAACCAGCCCTACACCAACGGCGCGCGTTTCCTCTCAACCAACACCGCGTCACCCTACGAACCCCTCGGCCGCACCATGCCCGCCTCGGCCTCCCGCTGGATGGCCACCGGCTCCGCACTGCGCCAGTACAGCCCTCTCACCGGCGCGCCCAGCGCCGCCACCATGGCCGCCGCGAACCGCCTCCAGCGCCAGGGCTTCGACGACGCCGCCGAGTTCCGTAACCTACTCCAGCGCGCGCGCGTCCCGCTCGACGCCATCGAGCAGCTCGAGGCGACTCTCAAGGACTTCTCCCGTCTCAACCGCTTCAGCCGCGTGCGCACCAAGCTCGCCCGCGCCGGCTCCTTCGTCGCCCTCGCCGCGCGTCTCATCAACGACCAGAGCCTGCTCGCCGTCCTCTGGCAGCCCGCGCCCCCGCGCTGCACGACGACCGGCTTCGCCATGCCGGACGACGCCGCCGAGGTGGCCCGCCGCAACATGCAGGAGGCCGCCGCCGCGACCTTCGTGCGGCTCGGCTCCAAGGACAACTTCGAGCTGCGCAGCCGCGCGCTGCTGAAGACCAGGCTTCCGGGCAAGAGGCAGCTGGGCAAGGAGTTCCGCGTCGACGGCCAGAGGCTGGAGGCGTACCGCAACGTGGAGAATCCGCGCGGCGCGACCTGGCGCCACGTGCACCGCGAGTACTTTGCCATCGAGGATCTGAGGGACGTGGGCAAGGGAGAGAGGCTGATCAGGAAGGTGTCGTTCGTGCGCGAGTGCAACGACTGCAGCGTCAGGCACCAGCATGAGATCCAGCTGGTCATCGGTCTCGAGGCGGAGATGCCGCGCCAGAACGAGCTGCCCAAGTACCATGACCTCGTCCCGCTGCCGTCGGCGGCGGCCCCGCAGGAGCAGGAGGCGGGGCTGAGGCTGCCAGAGTTCCCTGCGTCTGGCTACGTGTCTGGGAGTGGATCAGAGTCTGAGGTCGAGGAGCCGGTGCCTCGCCCGCTGAGAATCAGTCGGAGGTGGTTGTTGGAGTAGACTCTCGTCCCTGCTGCATTCGTGGAGGTTGGTGGAAAGATTTGCGGATATGGGAACTTGACACTTGGTTGAGCTTGCAGCTTGACAAATGCGTGGACGGAGACTTGCTATCATTTTCGCCTCCTTGGCGCTTCTGGATTGTATTAGTGGAAATTTGGGGGTGAAAATGGCTCAGTGTACTGGATTGTGGTTTTCTATTGTTTCTTTTGGGTCTGGATAGTGCCAAACCATGGTACTATATCTATTTTCACTTCTAGAGGAAGTGTAGAGTGAGGTCTCTTTCGGATTAGGGTTGATACTAGAGCCTCGGTAACTGCAATCAGCAGTATTATTGTAGAGAAAAAAAATTTGATCTCTTTTTGATCAGCATGATTGCCCCGATCGGCCAATTCTGGGTGGACGAGTGGCACCGTCATCCAAACAAAGGCGGCACTCTTAGTGTGGACAAATTCCCATCGGACTTCTCTGCGAAGAATCTCAGTAAAATCGTCATTGTGGATTAGAGGTAAACTCCAGATCTAACTCATGTCGAATCGGAGATATCCGATCGCCACTCAGTCAAACTTTTCCCACCCATTCTTACTTCAATCTAAACTTTTTACAGCCCCACAGAACTTTAACGAAAATCAGATATATGCTTAGTTTCTGACTTTAGTGGCAAATAAGCTTCAACGAATCAATAAAGATAAAAGAAGTAAGAAAACATGAGAAATTTGACCCGTACGGGTTGCATCTAAGCAAGTGGTGGCTAAGCATTTTCAGCATGATCCAAGCTGGATTCGGTTTTTGCCCCCGTATATTATATCCGCTCGTCTATGCATCTTACTTATATCATGGATGTCTTTGTTCCAACTCACGTGTTGAATTTTCGAATACATTTCGCATATGGCAATGTGGACAGAAAGATTTCGTGAGAAGTCAGCTGCAACCACTCCACATGCAATATATTTATTGTGAGCCTCCAAGAGTATGATCTCTTCAAACACTACCAATCATCATGTAATTACCAGTGTACTGACAAGATAAACGTGGACTGTGCCTACGCTTTCTTTGGAATGAGTCTTACGTTGTCTTTATCTTTTACCTATTATGCGCAGATTATTTCATACCATTATTGTTCTAAAACGATGATGGTACTCATTGGAGAACGGCTGAGGTTCCCTTGATGCGTAAAGCTCGGCAACATTGTGGGACAATGGTAATCAGTTGTAGATATCTTTTCCCAAAAAAGCTCAGCATCAGATACCTGCCTGTAGTCGAGAAAGGGTGGGGAAGAGACTCATATGATCCCAGCCGTCATGGACGAGGCTTTACGCTTCTTAATACTATGACCTATACAAGAGAATCATATAGGTCATCCTGTGTTCTGAATCAGCACAACACCATCCCTGCAAATCTCCCCTATCTCAAAAAACCCCTCAGCACACTGATCTCCGCACAAAGGATACAAAATGACGCAGAGCAACTGAAAACATGCTTCGCCGAACGATGACTCCTTTCTGACTCGTTTGAGCCCCCAAAACGCCATACGCGCCATCCATATCGTATCTTCCGAAGCGAGCTGGCGGCTGAGCATCTCCATAAAGAAAGGGCAATATATTCCAAAGTCTATTGCGCAGGGGCTGTGAAGGGTATGATAGAGTAGAGAGATTGCTCAGTGGAGGTTTGCTTACTCTGGGCGTTTACATGAGTAGTTGAATCCCTTATCCGGACGTGGATGTGGATTACGAATGCATCTAGACGTTGTCCATGTCCCTGTGTTAATAGGCGGCCAGGACGTATATAACAGCACAATGCCTAGTCTTTTATGAACTGCATGAGACATTGTAGGGATCTACAACACAGGCCGGATTGCGCAAGAGGTGAACGTGCGATTCACTCGGCGCATGATAACAACAGCGAGAAGGATCGCCACCCATGCACCGTCGTAATTCCCCGCCGCCCAATCACTAGCTCTCCTTGGTGAGCGATTCAGAAACGGAATTTCGCCTATGCATCTTGGAGGGGTCAACGGCCAGGGTGCAAGGAATGCGACCCCATCCGGAACCAACCGGATTTCCGTCCATTTTTTTCAATTCCCCCAACACCCCGGACGAACACATGCGACGGAGTCGACGATCCAGATCGATCCATCCTGGAGCGACTGCTACTTGGCGAATATCACACCACCACATCAATCTGCCGAGGTTAATGGTCAGCCGCAGGCAATGTGCCGGTTGCGCATGCTCAACAAGAAGCCTGTGAGGATTAGGCGAATGGCGGGGCTCGAAGACGCCCCGGGCAGAGCGCGGTGCAGCTACCCCCGCTCCGATATTATGTTCAGAAGGGGGCTTGAGAGGGCGAAGGGGTTGAGAGAGGGGATGGTTCAGATAGGGTGCTGAGGGTAAGTGACGTATGAGGAAACAGTGCCGAGAAGGGGGCTGCGCGTGTGCGCATCTTGCAGCGAGACAATTTGGGGGCTTGCGTACTGCTGCTCACACGCGGACATGGAGCAGGTTGTGGAAAGCTGACCGTCGCATCTTGGATTTTCTGCAGCACAATAGAAACGGGCGGAGGCAATGCCGAACGAAGACAGTGGTAGCCGTGGGTAGGCGGCGGGTGGGGCGTACCCAACCACGTGGGAACATGGAAGGCTCCATGCAAGAAGCAGCATGAGGGCTGCTGTGAAGGATCAATGACAGCTAAGGTTGATGTCTATTGACGTTAAGCATGGCATGGTCCAGGGGCTCGCATGGAGCGGACCGCGTCAGAGCATGGCAACGCACGTGGAAACGAGGCTGTCGGTCAAGATGCCGCCTGACTCTGGATAAAACGGACCGATGGTTTCCAATGGCGTAAATCGTTCGAGAGTTTCAGCCAGGTCTGTAAAGGGTAGCTGAAGCCGATAGCTGACCAGAGACACCAGAAAAGGTGTAGAGAAAGGGCCGAGCGGATACCCACAAAAGTTCAGCCGAAGATGGAAGACAGCGCGAGCGAATTTTGCGGCCCCAAGGCGCAGGTCGAAGGGTTCCAATCGGTCAGGTTAGAGCCAGCGCAGGGCGTCGATCGTGGTTGCATCAGACACGTAGGGATGAGGATGGGCGTGCGCGTTTCCGAGAAAGACAAGGGCGAGAGTGTTTCTGGGAGTGGGTGGTGGAGGAATTACAAAAGTGTCGGAGCGGGTAGCCAAAAGCAGGAATGAGCGGAAGGTAATTCGCGGGGTACCCGGGCAGTGGGTCCCGGTGCGGGGGAGGTGATAGGGGAAAGCGATCCCGAGTCAGTGGACCGCTGCCCATCTGTGCTCTCCTCACACAACTGGTTTCATGAAGAAAACTTCGCTTACCGGGCTGGACAAACGCCGGCTAAGCTGTGCGCAGTAAGGCTGAGCAGTGGCTGCTGCAGCTGACCGCTGTGTTCCACTCTGCGGCACAGCTGGCCAATTGCCGCTCGCACAGGAGCCGTTATTTGATAGGGCGCACTTCCGCGCAGCTCTGCAGGGCGACAGCAAACGGCCCGGATTATGGTGAGCACTAGGCAGGCTGATCCGCAGCAGCACACGAGGCCGCTTTGCGTCAGAGCATTAATCGTACGGGACATGAACATGGCGCCGGGCAGCTGGCTAGCCGGACCGGTGCCTGGCGAGAGTCAGTGCGACACGAGCATCCATATTCAGTCACGACTACCGCGCGAGTAAGGTGCCGCCGTTGCAACGATAGCACCAGGACATACCTCCGCCGGGACCGCGGGTGGCAAGCTACCTGGTCGAATACACAGCTGGAACCGGGCCTCACGCCCCATGTGCGACGGCGGACGACTGCGGACCAAGAGCGTGCGATTTTCTAGCCGAACGGCGCCCTGACGATCGTGCGGCGGCGACGTTGGGAGGCTTGCAGCGCTGCGGGAGAGCGTCACTGGTGTCGTCAAGCGTTCGCAGAAAAAGTTGACCGAACATCCGTCGGCCGGTGGCTGCGCTGAGCTTACGAGGCTGGACTACTGAGATGAGCTCTGATGTTGGGCGTTAGGCTGCAGGCAGGCCCCTGTGTGCGCTCCCGGACCGCCGGTTTCCCACCACCTGACGCCGTCTCTGATCCTCGCCATCACGACTCGCCAAGGGATGCTTGATAGCAGGACCCGATCGCTCGAGCCCCCGAGCCCCCTTGCCGGCAGCCTGCCGGGCGTCGATCGCCGCTCATCAATGTCAGGCTCGCCGCACGGCCGCATCGATTCAGCGCTGACGCCGCATCAACGTTGCCCTGCTCCAGGCCCTGCGCTTCTGCCGACAAGCGTTTCGAGCCCTGGTGGCGGCGGGCGAGCCATCCGACTGGCTGGACCTAGTTGCCCCGGACCCCGAGCGCTGCGGAGACGATGGTCGCTGTGTAAAATAATCGATAGTCTGCCCTGCCAGAGCCATGTCGCGGCTCCCCCCAACCTCTACTTTCTTTTTGTCCGCTTCACAGGCAAGCCCGCGTGCTGCCCGACCTGCTGGCGTGCAGCCAAACTCTCCGTGATACGACCAGCCTCGTCCGTCACCTCATCTTTTTGTACTTTGTGCTACGTGCCACGGCCAACCCTCACTTCCACTCTTGCGCCCTAGGACCTACTGCTCGTCACCGCAACACTATCCTTTTGATTGCCAGCTCCCTGGCCCGCGCCGTGCTGCCCTGCTCGCGTTTGTCCAAGCAAACAGAAAGTCAGGCATCAACTTCTGCCTTCTCCGCGGCTTTCCTTTCGTCTTAATTTGATCTGCAAGTGCACACACACTCGTTCGCAGCGGCCATCCCTGTCACAGGGCGTCCCAGGAGATCCACTACGGTCCGCATCTCGTAATCCGGCATCCGATCCCGCGGCGAATTCGACTACCGAGTCAAGTGCATACGGGGCACCAGCACGGCAGACACCCGTGCACCCTCCGGTCCCTGGGATAAGGACATTCCAGATCTCCACTCACGCATGGAGAAGGGACCTCAGCGGCCCTCGAAGCTCAGTCGTTGGATGCCAAAGGCGGGTTAAACGCCGGGAGCCAGCAGACCAATACGGCAATCGCACAGCCGCACCTTCCTCCAGCTTACTTTGGCCAACCCTAATCACCACCCCCGCGCCGCTGCCTCTTTTGTCCAGGGTTAATTAAGCGAGGAGCCCTGCGCCGGAATATCCATCTTATCCTTTCCTTCCTCTCCACCCTGTCTGCGCCCCTCCGCCCTCGCCCACCACTTGATCGCGCACACCAGACAATCGCTCTCACCATCCGCCAGGATGACTCCAGCCGAGGAGCTCGTCCTCGAGAGCATGGCCCGCACCACCTCGGCCGTCTCGTTGGTCAGCTGCCTCTTCATCCTGCTCACCTTCGCCTTCTTCCCGACATTCCGAAAGCCGATCAACAGGCTCATCGTTTACGCGTCGATCGGTAACATTCTGACCAACATTGCCACTGTCATCTCGGTCAGCGGCATTCCCAGCCATGGCGCATCCTGGTCTCTGTGCCGCTTCCAAGGCTTCTTCATCCAGATGTGAGTCGTCTCTGCTACCCTCACTTACCCACACTATGCCTCGACCTCACCTGCGTTCTTTCAATCTCGTTTCACATGTGAACATGCTAACGCCTACAAAGGTTCATGCCTGCAGATTCCCTCTGGACCTTTTGCATGGCTCTGAACGTTTACCTTACGTTCTTCAAGTAAGATGCGGCACTCTTAAAACATTCTTGGTTTCACATTGGCTGAAAAAGCATGTAGGAATTACAATGCCATCGATTTGCGCAACCTTGAGCTTCGATACTTTATCGCTAGCTACGGAATTTGTTTCATCCCCGCCCTGATATACCTTGCCTTGGACCAGTCTTCCCTCAAAATGGGAATCTATGGAGATGCTGTCGTAAGTCGCCCACGTATATATGCATATACTAGTCTAACTGAATGAAGCTCTGGTGCTGGGTAGGCAGAGATTGGGAATGGATGCGCATTGCGTTCTTCTATGGTCCAGTCTGGTAACATCGCCTCTCCCACCCGCTTTCTGAAGCCTTTGCTAACAGGAACCTACTCTAGGGTTGTCATTGCGGTGACTATCGGCATCTACGGCTACACGGGAAGGGTCATCTTCAAGCAACGCAAAGCCCTCCGTGCCTTTTCACGCAGCAATGATCAGTCATCATCATTCCCCCAGATCAAGAATCCCTTTACCGCCAACGCTGTCACGGCCATTACCGAGGTTGTCGTCACCTCCGAAGCCATTCGATCCGAGGACCACCTAAGGCCTGGTTATATAGAGGCTGATGCGCGTAGCTCCTTCTCAAGCACAAGGAAGCTGAGCGGCACGACAGCTGGACAAAGCACTCACCGCAACAACTCCGAGCCGAGCGATAACCGGCCTTTCCAGTACGAACCCAACAGCGCCGTCTGGCCCTACTCGAATGCTGTATCCGGCGGCAAGGGAGACCCCAAGAACGTCTTCTCGACCTCCGTTTCTGCAGGCGCTCCTATGCCTGCCGAGCTCCTTCTCGACTTCGAGGGCCCACGCCCTACCAGCTCGGGTAATGCCAACCGCAAGGGCGGCGGCGGCGGCTCAGGTAATCGACATGCCAACGACGCCGCCTGGGGCTACGCCAAGGTGGCCTTCCTGATGTTCATCGCACTCTTCGTTGTCTGGATCCCTTCGACCGTGAACCGCGTCTACGCGCTCGCTAATCCTGACAATCCTAACTTCGCGCTCAACGTCGTCGCCGCCTTCGTCTTGCCCCTGCAGGGTTTCTGGAACTGCACCATCTACGTTAGCACATCTTGGTCGCAGACCAAAGATGCATTTGCCGATGTGCACTACTTAATTTCATCCAGATTCACCAGGAAGAAGAAGAAGTATTTGAACGCTGATTTGGAGATGAATGGAGCGCCGCAGCCAAAGCCAAGGCTCAACTCAAGCATAAGCGACCCGCAGCCGGAGCAAAGGCACGGCGAATCATATCCACACCAGGAGCGAGCGGGCGCGGATGAGAAGGACGCCATCACCCCATGCAGCACTCGTCCGCCTACGAGCTCGCTTACGAGCGAGAGCGGTTTGACTGGTCATTGATCTTCTCATTCATCTTTGGTGGTTGAGAGGTTTCCAGTCATCATTTCTTCTTCTCGTAATGTGTGTGCGTTTTCGAAGTGAGCATACCTTCTTGAGTATCCCTGGAGTAAGGATAGTGCAGAAGCTGATTTGTTTCTTCAGGATACCCCGGATTGTACAGGTTCAACTTATCTTCGTTTCGACTCATAATTCTCCATCCGATGGCCTCATGACGAACGTCTACGAAAGCAAAGCGTACAACGTCCCATTCTCGATGAGCAGCGGCTTCCTCCAATGTTGTGGGAGAAGCCCAATGGTTGGAGAAAACTTTGCAGTCAGTTTCCTGGGTTGGAAGCAAAATCAATCTTGAAAGAAGGCGGCGGTTTGTTCCATTTCCAGCATTGGCATGGGTGAGACTCCGAGTGGATCAGGAGCTCGGAATTATGGGAATGAAAAGGCATTGGGGTGATGCCGTTCTTTATGACAGGGGATTATACCCGGGAGCATTATTGGACTTTCAAGCACGGTGTATATATGGGATACACTGGCGTGCAGGTTTGGGCAAGGTCAACGGAGAATCTTGACAAGGCCTCTTCTTTTTTTTTTTGAACCCAACTTTGGTTCATAGTACATGATCAATTCAAAGAAAAATATTCTGAGTGCTTTGACGTATTTCTGGAACATGTGCATTGGATGGCTGCGGGGGAGGGAGCAGCGACGCCTTTTTCGCAAGCTTCCGCAAAGAACCGCAACGGGCACGCCCGGGGCCGAGTGCGGTACTGTCGTGCATCTTACCCCATGTGTTGGCTCCATTCGTTTTTGCGTCACTATCCTTGCAGCTGCGTGGCTGGCTGGCTGCACCTCCGGGCACTCGGGCCGCCATATGCACGTCAGATCTTACCAGCTGATGCTGCCTGCTGTGGCTGCTGGCAGCTGCATGTCTGTCTTCCCCACTGAAGCGCCCGTCGCCGCATGCAGCGTGCAGCAGTAGCAGCAGCTGATGTTTCTGCAGGGTTAGCTGGGAGTCTGGGCTCGGCTCGGGTTATATATATAAGGCTTGTGGCAGGCTGAGTGTGTTTTTCTGTTGTAAGCGGGACTGCTTTGGCAGTGGGGGAAGAACAACGAAGACATTCATGACTCTTCGTCTTGTTTTCGGTCTTTCTGTGTGAGGTGTGGTAACTCATGCTGGCATTCAGTTGCAATGGGCTGATGGATGTCGATGGTGCGGCTCATCGTTTGTGTGAGATGATGGTGCGCTGCATCAGTGGCGCTGTATCGGCAGTATTGGGCAATAATGATGGCTGTGGTGGGGTTTAGGCGCTGATGGGAAAGAGAGAGGTGGGCAAGAGATTGTGAACGACGCAGCAGTGCAGCATCGTATGGCGTGGCTTGCCCCCGAGAAACAGTGAAAGCGAATTCCCGTGTTGTTCCACGCAGTAGAGGAGCAAAGCATTGGAGTTTGAAAAGCCGCGAGAGTCAGACCGGCTATATAAGGGCAGTGCTATCTGTGAATCTGGGTCTGAGGGTCCCGGGTGCTTGTGATCTGCTGTGCTTGAGTCAATCGTGTGCGATATCCCTGCATATGTAGATGCTGTCCCCACGTGTTTTCCAGCACATGAGACTTGAGTCATGAGATGTTCGCGCTTTACCTGCACGCGGCGGGCTATCTAGACAGGATGGTGGTCTATATATAGCTTTTCCATGGGCGCCCCAGTGAGGCTACGATAAAGGCAAGGCCAAGCGTCTTCCACAGCTTGTAGCTCTTAAACAGAGACGTAACAAACTTCATACTCGGTGGGAAGCTTTTTTTCAGCGGCTGTTATCTCTGCGGCTTCTCTGATAGAACATTACCCTGGGTAACTCGCAGGTAGTTAGTGATGGTGTTTGGAAGCGGAATGATGATGGGTCCTACTCCTAGTAAATGCTGAGACCGCAAATGTTTTACGAGTCCTGTTGATCAATAAATTGAACAGAAAATTAGCCTACATATGTTTTCAATATGTGTCCTGGAGGAAAGAGTACTTTCGGCTATTTCCTCCACCTTCCAAGTGAAAGGTTTTCCCAGTGGGGTAAAGGAGCTGGGAAAAGGTCACCGAAGTGCAGCAGTAACTGAGTGGAAAGTAGAAAAATATAAATGAAGTTGGTCAAGCCAAGCCTCGTGCACAGAGCTCATCGTTGTGACCATTTAACCTTATCCAATCAAGAAAATTTCAAAATTGCGGACCCGTGCAAGCAGGCGATATGCATAGAGTCTCACATGGCCGTGAAAATTTGGGGAGGACTCCGAGTAGAGTATAAGATTTAAAAAGGCTCAACGACTGCTCCTCGAGAGAAGCATCAAGCTTCAGAATGGATTTGGAGCGAATCAACTTTTAAGCTTCACCTCACTTTCTGGCAATCGGCCTGAATCTCCACTCGCTCTCTGTCTTTCCCTCTTCTTTTTCTTTTTCAGACAAAAAGAGAAAATCTACAAACCCCTCCGTCACTTCTATTCATCAGGACACTTCGATGCTGAACTGCTATTTTCATAGACAATGACGAGTAGGAGGTTATATTCGCAATAATCATCAAGATTTATCCGTATACTGTTGATGCTTCAGATAAACCTATTGCTTTTGTATTTTATCTACATCTCTCCCCCGCTGTCTAAAATCGCTTACTTGTTTCCGATCTTGCTCATCTAAAGCAGTGCAGACCAAGAGGCCGTACGTTCAGTTACTTTTACCGCCTCGTTCATCTGAATTAACTTCATACTATTTCTTCGATGTTCAAGAGTATGATGCATTAATAGCCCGTGCTACTGCGATTAAAGTATTGCGAGGTGCCCCAAGTTTGAGCTGTGCACCATTAAGTGATGATGGTGCACATCTATGATTAAGAATAGTCGGATGCTCGAGCTTTTCTCTACTGAGCTAAGCAGCTCGGCGTTTAAATACCTCCATCCCTCAATCGCGAAGAGGAGGGCACAAACAGAGTGCGTTGTGTTTCTGAGTGTCTGTCCCACATTGAGTAGAGCCTTTTAACTCGTAAATAAGAAGGCGAAAGCTGGTTTTGAAACAGACCACTTAAGTAGCTATGGTGGTAGAGAAACGCATCTCCGCAAATCGTTCACACGATATCATAGCGCGTGGTTCCTGACCTCAAGGCAACAAGGTCTGACTGAGTGCCACAGGCATTGTTGTAGCCACAGCGCTTCTTTGTGCAACTGCATCAGCTGTGTGACGTGAGCCGCAAGATTTCAAGTACCCAATATATAACTTACATTACCCTGGTTCTCAGTAACTTACGCGGTGAACTGACTCCAAAGGCGCTCGATGAGAAATGTACCACTCCTTAGAACACGCGGTACTTGCGTTGCCGGTCCGGGAGCCTCAGCTGTCAGCCTGCTAATACCAGAGGGGACGCTTGACCAGCAGCATCGGACGCAAATAATGATGAAAAGCGGAGCCAGGTAATGGTGTGTGCCACTACACAACTTCGAGGTTGAGCGGCTTGACAGCCTAACTGAATAAGTTCTTGGGGGAACATCTTCTGACCTAGAACCCCCCAGGAGAAGGAGAAAGTACTGAATGTTGATCCACCTCTAGAAGGGGTAAGTTATAACAGCATTCACAAGTGTGGACGTGAAGTCAGAAAAGGTCTGTCGGAAACTTCACCGGCTTATATAGAACGAAGCCTTAGCGCCTCGAATGCTACTGCAAACTGCACGTGCTACTCTTAATGTACCAAATGTTAGCACAGCATTGAGGCACATGCCACGGTTGTCCACACTACCACTTGTTATAGTCATAATTGAGAGGGGTTAAAATAATTTCGCCATCTACTTCAATCTCTCTTCACTGTGCAAGAATTGGTCTTCTTAAGTTAGCTTACATAACCGACGAAGAAGCCATAGGTACCCCGATCCTCGAATGCGAGCTCATCATTTCCACTGGCTAGACATCAGACTTGTCTGGAAGTTTAAAGAATAGCTAATAGACATGTACATACCTTTATCATATTTATCGGGACATATGAAACAAGACTTTTGGTAATGGTCATCACTGATGCTGATTGATGAGTTTCATCGTTATTATGTCCTGAGGCCGACCACAAATAGCCACCCGTACTATGGAATCTATTCGTAATTTCTTTAGTCAAGACTGATGGCTGGTGCGGCAACCAAAAGGCAAGAGGGCGAGTAGAATTCCTATAACTAAGCTTGGAGAAAGAGCCAAACTTGTTACACAAGACGATCGTTATGACATAGACACTGCAAACGGACTTTATGGTCGTCTTTATATGATAGAATATCGTTGACTTCACAGGACGCAACTGACTAGGCTAAGCCACACTTCCACGTGAGCGCCACGCATGAGTTATGGAACGGCCCATGCTCTGTCTCTGGGTCTTTCGTAAGGGTTGAGAACATGTGCTTCTGTGAGACAAGATCCAATGTGAAGGAAGTACAGCATGGTGAAACGTATAGCATTACCACCTAAAAATCATGAACCCGACCCTACACTTTATCCGGTACCAGAACGCCGTGGCATCCAAGCTCAGCCTATAAACACCATTTCCTATACAAAATTCCCACCACACTACTCAGTCCTCAGCCTTGCGACCTAATTCCCTCTTTCAACGCGCTGCCCCCATCCTCTCCCAGATGACCGAGCAGGAAACTCCTCTTGAAGTACTCGTTCGGGTGCAAAATCGTATCCATCTCGCTGGCCCCCCATGTGCCCTCCTCCTTAACCTTCTTAATCTCACTCTTGTGCTTCCACTCGAACACGCGATTACAAGCGATATGGTATCGCTGCCTCTTGACATCGTCTCTGACCTCCCTCAGCACCTGCCCATCATTGACGCCCGTCTGCTGGAGCAACGAGACCAGATTCTCAGGCGCGAACGTGCGGTAGGGACAACCGTGCGTCTGGCCGGGGCCGGGCAGAGGCTCGGTGGTGAGCTTCTGGCAGGAGTAGGGCGTGTAGCCGCGGCCGCGGCGGTTGGCGTCGCCGCCGACGTCGCCGTAGGCGTGGCGCACGTTGTAGCGGTACTCCTTGTTGAACTTCTCGTCGGTGATGAGCTTGAAGCTGCGCCGCCAGAAGATCAGACACTCTTCCAGCGAGAGGCCGATGCCCTTCAGGAAGAGCGTGTATTGCAGGCGGCCGAAGTGCTTAAGGTGCGAGTTTTGGCGGAGGGTGCGGTGCAGGTGCTGCATGCAAAGGGGGAAATGCTTGGATAGCGTATCGACGGAGGCGGCGGTTGGAGCGGAAAGGCCGTCGATGGAAGTGTCGGACGAATACGTTGTGTCTGGGGCGGTGAAGTTATTTGAGAGGTGAGAGAGGATAGGGGAAAGACGGTCGTCTTCGTCCAGCCGGGGCAGTGCGCGAGAGGTCAACTACAATATGTCAGTTCTCAACTCCATGATATCGTGTTTAGAAATTGTGAACGCCTGATTGGGTGCAGCGCAAGCATTACTTACCTCTAGCGCATCATCCAACCTCCTCGTGTATTCAGCAACAATCAAGCTTGCCTGCTCCCTCACAGGAACATAAGCGACTCCTCTCCGGATGAGGACCTTCCTCTGTTCCACCAGCTCCGGCACCTTCTCCCAATCCACCTTGAACCAGCCCTCCTCCTCCGTCCTCTTCCCGAACCCAGCCCCCGCCGTTGCGCTGAGCAGATCCTGGCCCAGCTCCTTTTTCTCCTCCTCAGTCACCTTCTCCCACTGACCGCCCATATCCAAGCTGTCGACGAACTCACGCCTTTCGTTCACGTTCTCTTCGCGCCAACGCAGGCGGAAAAGCATTGTTTCCAGGCGCGAAAAGCGGCGACGCAGGTCCTCGGTTGCGGAGAAAGCGAGGCGGAGGATGAAGTGCGAGTAGTGATCTTTTTTACGCTCGGCGTCCAGCTGCGAGCTGCGGCTGCTGTTGCTATGCAGCGGCAGGTGCTTCTCCAGGATGGGCGCCATGTACGAGGCCGTCTCTTCGGGCGAGCGGTTGCGGAAGCTGCATGATTCGAGTTCGGAGAGGACTGCATGGTACATGCGTTAGAGCGATTCTAGACGCCAATTGTATGTAGAAGTGTGACACTATGCGTTGATTGTGGCATGGTGGTCTTCAAGCGTGCAAGCCGGTGAGAGAATGGCAGCGTTGCTTACCCTTTAGTCTTGCGATTGCCCACTCCTCGAACTCCTCAAGAGTAATCTCCGCGGTGGGCGGTAAGATGTAGAAGTTAAGCCTGTGCTTGTATTCTTGCTCTCTCCATGTCGGCTTTGCGAATTGGCGTTTCTTGAAGTCGACGTCTGCGCGCCGTTTGGGGTCAATGCGTGTGAAGGATGTCCGCTGCATCTTGCTAAAATGCTAGAACGAGCAATAGCATACAAATGGCGAAGAGCAGGGGGGTATGTATGTTTGCAGTGGTGGAGAGTGGGACGTAGTGGAGTTGCGGCACGCGATGCTAGAATGTTGCGGGCGGCGCGCGCTGGGAGACGCGAGGCGCGTTCGCGTCTTGACAAGGGTGCCGCATCGCGCTAGCTGGGGCCAATAATGCCGAAGATGATGCCCCAGGCATCAATTTGCATTCCATGCTCTGTCTAATTTCATCTACCTCTATCTTCTAGCATCTACTGGATAGCATCCTTCGATCTACACCAACAGGTCGCCAAGAGCATCCGCGTAGTATGCTGGCTTCACGCCCGTTCCATCGCCTTCACCCAGGAAATCCTCCTTCTTGCTGACACCAGTCAGCACGGCAAGCGTACCGCCCAGCTTTCCCTCGATACCGAACTGGATGTCAGTGTTCAGGCGATCGCCAACCATGCACGTTCTGCTGCGATCGAAGTGGAACTTGCCCACAACAGCGTCCAACATAGCCTGGCTGGGCTTGCCTAGCGACAGTGGTTGCGTGCCGGTCGCGGTAACCAGCGGCGCGCTGACCGAGCCAGCGCCGGGGAACAGCGTCTTCGCATTCGGCAGCGTCGAGTCGATGTTGGTGGCCAGGAACTTGGCGCCGTTCCTCAAGTATGCAAACGCGAGCGAGTACTTCAGGTAGTTGACGTGGAAGTCCAGGCCCGCCAGCACCACGCCGACCTCCGGGTCGAGAGCGGAGCCGTTCGCGATCGCCTCGAAGTCGGCCTGGTCGACGTTGCGGCGCAGGTGCGGGTCGGTGCCGCCGATGAAGGGTACGCCCTCGGCCCGCAGCTCCTGTTCAATGCCAGACTCGCCCAGAACGAAGACCTTGTTCTTGCCCGCGGGCATCTTGAGGATGCGCGAGATGTACACCGCGGCACTGTAGGCCGAGCCGAAGACTTCCTCCTAAAATCAAGCGGTAGAGTGTAAGCATTTCGCTTTTTCGTGCGCATTACTGCAGTCCAGATATAGGCGACCGTACCACTTTGGCTGGAATGCCGAGCTTGTCAAACTTCTGCTTGTAGTCTGCGCGGCTCTTGGTGCTGTTGTTGGTGACGAAGACAAGCTGCTTGCCTGGAACGTGAATGAGCCTCTGGATTCCCCACCTAACGCGGCCATAGATCTAGACTTACCCTTGCTCCTCAGCATTTCCAACGTCTCCGGGACATGGTCGTAGAGGTGATCGCCAGACCATAGCACGCCTATCCTTCATGTACGATCAGCTAAATATCCGCACTTTATTCCTTATGCGCCGGCTCGGATCGAGAGGGGATACGGTCGGCGGACTCCTGCAAATATGCGCGAGGGGAGGCGCGAGTGCGGAATGAGGCGGAAGCATACCATCGCAGTCGAACAAGAAAGTCTGGGAACATGTTAGTCATTGTAACGCAACGCTGCGAACCAACGTGCGATGTCGGACTCACGTCGAACTTGCTGAGGAACTCCTCGATGGCGGCTTTGTCGCCGGTCAAGTGCTTTGGCTCAGCCATCTTGGGATCGTATGAGAGTAAGGAGGAGAGAAAGTTAAAGATTGAGGCTGAGGCCGACACGGTGACTGGAATGGTGGGGCTGACCTGAGATCTGATCTGACGTTTGCCGGAACGGCGCCGGAGATATCGGAGCTTTCCAGAGTGCTGCATGCAAACCACCAAAAGACGAGCGTGGAATTTGCTATTTTATATTCAAGAGCTCTACTACTCATACATACATCTAAAAATTTTTTTTTGGCACAGACGTAACTTACATGAGAATACACTTTTAAGTCTTGACACGACGCCAAAGGCCAACAAATCCACCAACACCCACCGTCAAGCCGGTCTTGGGGCGGCAGACCAACTTCCAATCATCATCTTTACCTTTCTGAAGCTGTTCGGCCTGTTCTGCTTCAATTCTTTCCAAGTCATGCGCTTCCTCTACCGCCTGCTCGGCCAAAGTGGTTTCCTTTTCAGCATTCTCGGCAGTTGCCTCCTCGTCATCCACTTCCTTATCTTCCACATTGTTTTGGGCTGCTTGCCTCGCCGCCTTGGTCTGCACGGCTTTAACATCCCACTCCCGAACAGTATCATATCCCTTCAGCTCAACAACTCTGTCGAGTGCAAATGGTAGCTGTAGCTCCTTGATTTTCTTCACCGAGTCCGCAATTTGGGTGATACTTGGGTTGAAAACTGCCAGAGCGCCGTCCACGTGAAGGGCCTGTGAAACAATCTCCAAATGGTCCTCTGCTGAGGGGAGATCCAGAAAAACGTAGGACAAAAACGGCTCGGGCTGCTTGTTAGCATCTCCTTTGGTCTGCGCTGAGAAGCGTGCCTTGATCCAAGATGAGACATCGTCGACATGGAAGTCGATGTCATTGGCATACATGCCCCGGCGGAACCGTTCGACGATCTTCCGCGCATGCTTCGAGTGTCGTGCTTTGATATCCAGGGTGTGAATGACTGCCCTTCTCTTCTTCTTCCAAGACTCAAGCGTATGTTCGGCCATGTGGTCGATGGTCGTCGACTCATACGTCACATCCTCGGCAGAGTGATCGGCGTCTGTGGGAGGGGCATGTTCCACCCGAAGAGACTCGGGCAGCGGCGGGTTGGCGCCGTGGATGGCGCGGGCAAGGTGTAACGTGAGACCGCCATGTCCGGTCCCGGCCTCCAAAATCTCCAATGGCGGTGAAAGGACAGCGCTGGGCAGAGCGGGGCTCACATGGATGTCGAATAGATTCACAATGAATGACGCATCGTTGGGGTAGATCTAGAGAACAGCAGCATTAGCACGTTCCCGACAATGCAACTGCGCAGTAGTGAACGAACAGGAGTGACGATCCGCGGAGACATGCGCACGTACTCGTCCAGTGTTGGCTCTTGGATGCGGTATTCGGTCTGCCGCCTGGACTGGGCCGGGTCACGGACCCTCGTCAGGATCGTGTCGCGGACGTTCTTGCCGATGATGTCGTCGTGAGGGATGTTGCCATGGTGGGTGCCGATAACGACGCCGGGCTGCAGTGGCTTGGTCAGGACGCCGGCATGGTCGGGGCGGTTTCTGTTCCGCAGCAGGACGATATCGCCCTCTAGCGGGGCGGATCAGCGCGGGACGGCAAACGCAGGGCGGGCGAAGCTTACCGGCGAAGACCTTGGAGCGGGCGTGCGTGGCCAGCAATCGACGGCACTGGCGGCGGACTGCGGGGGCGAGCAGCGCCTGGTGCAGGCGGGCCAGCGGGTGCATTGAGGGCAGTGTGCGGTGTTTTCCAGAGATCTGCGGGCGAGAATCTGGGGTAGCGGGCGCGAGCGTGAAGTCGCGTCGGTCGCGGGCCCGTTTTGCGCCTGGCAGGCGGCATCGACTTTGGCGGCGGGCCGCGGCAGGGATCGCGGGCTAAACTGGCGCGAGTGCTGAACGGCCACGATTCATAGGACCAGACCGTGAGCTCTGACTCTCCACGCTGCGCTTCTAGCCCTTTGCCCAGGCACACCACTCCTTGAGCAGCTGCGCGGGAGGATGGCTTGCCCGGAGCACATCGCCCATCGAGCCGTCTGCTGAAACACCACTCTCGCCCCCTCGCCCCCATAGCACTCTTCCCCCGTTACAGCTTCGCCGCCTCAGGGAGCTCACGAGACCCATAGCCAGGATGACCCGCAGAATAGTACCTCTCCCACCCGCCCGCTAATCAAATCCCAAAGCTAAATCGTCACAGGTCCGCACCGGCATCCAGCTGGGGTTGCTCTTTACCACCATCGTGCTGATCCTCGTCTTCTTCGACAACCATTTCCGCGTGCTGCCCCAGAGCATCCACAACCACCTGCCCGTCCACCACCCGGGCCTGATTATCACCGACATACACGTCCAAACCTGTTCCTCGCTCAATCCACTATCCAGCTGCAAGCTCGATCCCGACAAATGGCACCGTATCGAGAAGGATCTGTACCTCGGCTCCGGATGGTTCAATAAGGCGTACGTGCACGTTAAGCGCAAGCGCGAGGAGGAGCTGAACCAGGACGATCGTGTCGTGCTTGACGTGCGCGTCGGCCGCCTCGACCCTTCAATGGGCGAGAAGGGCCAGGAGACGGCCAAGTGGGAGTCGCGTCCCGCCGGCATCTGGCTGCTGCGCTCGAGCAAGCGCCACGACTCCGACTCGGACAAGGTCATCACTGCTATCGACATTCTATTCGGCGCCGATGCCGTCGAGCCGCGCCCTGGTTGGGAGGTCCGCGACACTCCCCTGCTGCTGGACACGTCGGGTGAGGCCCAGGAGGCGCGCATCAGCGTCCGCCGCGGCGTGCCTCACAAGACCGACAAGCCCATACCCAGGATCAAGAAGGACGGCAAGTTCAAGATCTTGCAAGTCTCGGATCTCCACCTGAGCACCGGCCTGGGCGCCTGCAGGGATCCGGAGCCGAAGGACCACAACGGAGGCCAATGCGATGCTGACAGCCGGACCTTGGAGTTCGTTGGGAAGATTCTGGACCAGGAGAAGCCTGATTTGGTTGTCCTGTCTGGTGACCAAGTTAATGGAGACACCGCGCCGGACGCTCAATCCGTAAGTTTCTCTTGACGTTATACTAAAGATCAGCAATGCTAATCCCGAGTACAGGCTATTTTCAAATTCTCAGAATTGTTTATCAAGCGCAAGATTCCATACGCTGCCATCTTTGGCAATCACGATGACGAGGGTTCCCTCTCGCGCGCTGCGCAGATGTCCCTCCTCACGACCCTCCCATACTCGCTATCTGAACCCGGACCGAATACCATTGAAGGTGTGGGGAATTATTATGTCGAAGTTATGGCACCGGGCAATTCGCAGCACTCCGCAATGACGTTGTACTTCCTCGACACGCACGCATATTCCCCTGACGAAGCCAAATTCCGCGGCTACGACTGGCTCAAGCCGAACCAGATAACCTGGTTCAAGGACACAGCCCATTCCCTCAAGGATGCGCATAAGCACTATACCCACATTCACCTGGATATGGCATTCATCCATATCCCGCTCCCTGAATATGCTCTCAAGGAGAACAGTATTGTGGGGACCTGGAAGGAGGGGGTCACTGCCCCAGGGTTCAACAGCCATTTCTACGACGCCCTTGTTGAGAACCACGTGCTAGCGGTTTCATGTGGACACGACCACGTCAACGATTATTGCGCCCTTGGCAAGGTCGATGACGACCCTAAGCTATGGATGTGCTACGCCGGTGGTAGTGGGTTCGGCGGCTACGGCGGCTACGATGGCTACCACCGGAGAGTCCGCGTATTCGACGTCGACATGAACAAAGCACGCATCACCACATGGAAGAGGGTAGAATATGGCGACACCGAAGCGAAACTGGACGAACAGATCATCGTCGAGGGCGGCCAGGTCTATGCAAGCGCATGATAAAGGAAAGACGAAACGAGATTTTCCGCTTCCCTTACCTTCTATTGATTTTGGACACAGCACAATACCCTGACCGGAAAAACGCGTATTCTTGAGATACCCGTGTTTTCCATTTCTCCCTTCTCTTCTTCTATTCTCCTCTCTTGGAACACTGAAGGACCGAGGCTAAGAATACATTCCCATTATTCGAATGGCCGGCGTGCGTGCGTAAAAAGCTGTTGGTTGACCAAGCGTGTTGTCTTACTACTCTTCTTTTTCTTTTTTTGTTTATTCGAGTGCCTCAGCTGAGGGACTACTCAACGAGGTGAATAAGGGAGTTTTGTTTACAGAGGCCGAAATATAAGGAGTATGGAAACGGAAACGAAACACGACCGGAGAAGGGTATCATCCCTTCTTGTTCTCCAGCCATGGGGGTTGGACAGCAAGGAGTTCTATGGCGTTCACTTTCCACCCTGATTGTTCGCGGTCTCTTTGCTGATACTGTGCATTGGCCCGGTGGGAATACGAGGTCTGGGGGGATGCAGTGGATGGGAACGGATGGCAGGATTGGTTGCGCGTCCGTATATTATTGTTTGTTCGACTGGGTTCATGTTCTTTATGCGTGCATGCATGTGCGTGGTCGATGAATGGATGTCCAGTACTTGACGCCTCTTCCGAGGTTCAGCCAATGTTTTCCTTGAGAGCGAAAGGGGAAGGCGCATCTGCCTCAGATATCAGCTTGGCATTATGAAATGTGCTTACGCGGCCTGCCGCGCGGCATTAGAAGGAGAGATATCAGAAAATAGTATGTGGATATGCCACCAACAGTAAGAACTGACTGTAGGCAAGTTTGAACGGACCAATCGGGTCTCTCGACTGGGACTCCAACTCTGAAAAGTAAGAAAAGGGCAAAAAAAAAAAAGAAAATATACGACATCGACAGAAACCTAATCATCAAGTCTCAAGCTAAAATAGCAAAAAATCGAGACTATCCCAGGTGCATCACCACCCGGGATATCGCTCTGCAAAATTCCCTTTCGGGTATTTTCCCCCCTACAGAGTGAAGGTAGTAGGGTGGTGGGGCGCAACTTACCCCGCACCATAGGCCCGAAGGCCCTTAGGTGGAGGATGACGCTCGCTGATAGTCTTTATCAATGAGCGCTATTCCATACCAAGAAGTTGGTTCTCTGAGAAAGTGGCATGTGGATATGCCACCAACAATAAGATTTGGACTTTGGGTAAGTGAATGGATCAGCTTGGTCTCTCGACTGGGATTTCAATCCTTCGAAAAAAAAAAGAAAAGGAACGAAAAAAAATATTGACGGGAACACAGATCCAGCCAATTGTCGATGTGTTTAAAAAGAAAATGACAAAAAATCGAGACACCCGCCGGGGTGTTGGGAGCAGGCGGGATGTACTCTGCAAAACCCCTTTCGGGAATTTTCCCCCCTACCTGGGCAGGGGTAGGGTGGTGGAGTGCAAAGCACTCCGTACCATAGGCCCGAGGGCCCTTAGGTGGAAGTTCGAGCTTGCTGGTGAGATTCATAAACACTGCAACTCAACGGAAACAATAAGATCGACACGGCGGGTGAAATGCAAGAAAATTGAAGCCGAAGACGGTCAAGCACACATGTGACTCGATAAAATGCGCCTGGGTTGCTCTCAATATTGTTCGGTGAGGCTCAAGTTCAGAGGTTGTTGTTGTGCTGATAGGTTGAAAGTGGCCACTACTTTCGTGATATTGATTCATTACCATAATATCGTGGCCGCTCTCTCCATCGAACAACTCGCGCTAGCGGGGAAACTACTATACATGTGTCACTGTTGGAATAGACCTCCAGCCACCAGAACGAATTTATGTATGACTGCCGAACTTACAGGAATGTGATTGGTATAGAGAGCTCTAGCGAAAATACCCAATATGGGGGCCAAAGTAGCTCTCACCTTAGTTTCTTGCACGATACCGCTCTCAACCCCCAGCTACACTCTACTACTCCTGGACTTACCAATAGCATAAAGATGGCTGACCACCTTTTCGGTACATCGCGGCCACCTCCAGATCCGCTCAAAATCGAGTACCACGGCCCAGTCTACGACGGCGGCCCATGGCTCGACTACCCTTCCCGGCAAGGCTGGAGGAGGCCAGCAGACTCCCGCAGTGGCGGCACGGCAGACAAACCGTCCACCCTCTTCATTCCGGAAAGCCACAACCCCCGTCTCGAATGCTGGCTGTACTTCGGCGTCCTCCACGCCGTCTTCGGCCCCAGCATCCAACACAACGACTTCCTCCGCCTCGAAAGTAACGGCAAGCGGTACCTCACCACCGCGCTCCTCCACCGCTACGTCGACGTCGCCCTCAAATCATCCGGCAAGAAGAACGCCAGCGGCGACCCCATCATCTTCGGCACCTGCACCACAGCCGCCTGGGAATCCGTCGAGAACCAACTCGGCTCGCTGCTCAACAACTCCGACGTGCGCAGCCTGCTTCGGCCGGAAATGCAGTTCGCCATCCGCGTGCTGCACGCGACGTTGTTCCTGCTCGTCAAGGACACGCTCGGTATCAAGTTCCGCGCTGTGTTGCTGCCGCAGTCGGCGTGTCGAGACGCGTGGGCGGACGAGCGCCTGAGGAGCAGCGAGAAGGGCTGGTGTCCGAGCGAGATCGCGTGTTTCTCGAACTTGCGCTCGGTGCTGTCGCAGGCGTATGCGCTGCAGTTGAGGCGGCCGCGGACGCTGGATGGGCGAGGAGGAGGGGATGCGCACGCGCTGTGTACGGCGGCGAAGTGTCGCGTCAACCAGGTCGAGTCGGGGACGTATGTGACGAAGCACTATCCACCGGAGTGCCGGTGCGAGCACGTCGTCGTGCCGGTGGAGGACGTGAAGGCGGTGTTGAGGAGAGGGGGCATTCCGCTCGTGCGTATTCGCGGGGGAGGAGGGGAGGAGGATGCGGTGGTGCTGGAGGTCGTCGCGCATCGGCCGGGGAGGAACTACGTCGCGCTGTCGCATGTCTGGTCGGACGGGTTGGGGAACGCGAAGGTCAATTCGCTGCCGGCGTGCCAGTTGCGGAGGCTCGAGGCGAAGGCGGCGCGGCTGCTTTGGGAGCATGCGAATGTGCCGGGTGCGTGGGATAATCCTGTCAGTGCGCTGCATGTCAGTGGGAGGCATCTGTTGCATGCTGCTATGAAGCTGGCTCGTAACCCTGAAGATGATACGTTGTTTTGGGTAGACACGTTGTGTGTCCCGCTGCACGAGGAGACCAGAAAGATGGCGATTAGAGGGATGAAGAAGGTCTACGAGAGAGGTAAGTGAGCACGCCAGGGGATGGGATGGTTCTTGCAACACTGACCCATTGTTCAAGCGCACCGAGTGATGATCGTTGATGCCGAGCTTGAGAGCACTGCCGTGAGTGATCTACCGAAGGAGGAGGTAATGATGCGGATTCTGGCCTGCTCGGGCTGGATGCGGAGGCTGTGGACTCTCCAGGAAGGACTCGCCGCGCGCAGGCGCCTCTATGTCGTCTTCAAGGACAAGATCGTCAATGTGCCCGACATGGCAGACAAGCTGTGGCTAAAGCATCACCACGGGAAGTTTCACGCGCTGCAAGGCCCGGTGGCGCACGACGCATACTCCCTCTGGTTCCAATGGTTTCGCACAGTGACAAGCGCCTACTCAACGTTCCACAAATTTCTTGATAAAGCCATCCCGATGGGCAAGGATAACGAGATCATACTTCGGCCTCATGAGCTGGTATCGATGAGCTGGAGCAACGTGTCAGCCAGAGATACGAGCAGAGATGTGGATCGGCCCGTTGTGTTTGCCAACATTGTCAATCTAGACCCCAAACCGATTCTGGATATCGACGGAAACGCTCCGGAGCGCATGAGGGCTTTCTACAAGATGCTTTCTTATTTTGCTCAGGAGGTCATATTCCTGTCCGGAGAACGATATCAGGAGAGTGGCTGGCGCTGGGCTCTGCAGCGCTGCATGAGCGTAGACGACAAACCTTACGGCAGAACTCTAGAAACGCCTGTGAAGATCCTGAAGGAGGGCCTGCTGACAGTCTTTCCCGGTTTTACCATGAATCTTGGGGGCTTGGTGCCTGGAGGTGATTTCGAAGGCTTCTGGATCTCGGTCAGACGTACAGTTGACAGTTCCGGTCAACCAAAAGAGGAGGTGCGGTATTTTCACGTTACTGCTAAGGATAGGCATGTCTGGGAGCCGGCCGCCTTGCATGACGTCGGGATCGTGTTCGATAAGTCGTCTGACGGAGTTGAAGCGTCTTTCTTCGAAGATGGCGCAGCAAGGCTCTCTTGTGTTGTCCTTTCTGTGGTCAGGAGAGAAGGTGACGCTGTCTTCTGCAGATACGAATTGCTGGCCGACGCAAATCGCCTTCCGGAACACAGCCACCCTCCGGCTGGTGGGGTCGTCAACCCCTCAAATCCACTAGTGCGAGAGTCTCTGCTCCGGGAACAGAAATGGTGTATTGGGTAGAACGGACTGCATGGAAAACTGTCTTTGAAAGAGCGCGTGGAGTATGTTTTGGAAGACCCGTCGCTTGGAGGAGCCAATACCTTTGAACCCGGGTATGCAATGTACACGCACCAGCCTTTTTGGGATGATAATCAACACCGCACGACCATTGATAATTGCGAAGGTACGGTGAAGTGTCAAAATCTTACGTGATCGTAGGCCCACAGTGCCTACAGTTGTTCAGCTCACTTGGCAATACTCCAGTGGTCAGAGAGCTGAGTGTATATTTTCAATGGAATATCAGCACTATACCACGTTTTACAGACCCACAATAGTGCAGTGGCTTAATTCTCCTTGCAGCGCAATTGCGTTAGACAGATCTTCAATTCTCCACAACGTTTATGCCTTGAAGGATCATGTCTGCCTGCCAAGAGAGAGAGTCAGCGCGAACTTCCCCTCACCGCTACACTTATTTCTGCCTTGTCCCCTTACGTGCCGCACATGCCGCACATGCCGCAACATACGACCCGAGAAAGTTACTATGTGGCGAGAGAACGCCGCAATCAGCCACACCTTGGTAACACATGTGTTACCAGGATCTTGTACAGCCTACTAGCGACGGCAGCTAAAAGCAACCGACCCCGCGCCTGGGCTGACCTCACGGCATCAACTCAGCTTCACACCACTTTCACAATGCCTCCATTCCAATTTCTAACCCGCGCTTTTGATGTTCCCACGACCAGATTTTCTCTACAATGGCAGAATCTAGGCGATTTGTTTACGGTGCTGCTCTTGCTCGGCGGTGACGTCATCAGCCGTGCGCTTGCACAGCTTTCTGGCACTGAATCATTTGTTGCACCTGTTGCCTTCTCTTTTGGTAAGTCGCATATTTTCAATAGAGCTACGAGTACCTGTTTGTTGTGTGTGAAAAGAGCTGGGTTGGATGAGATATTCTTTCTGGACCTACTTCAACACCAACGCAACAACTAGCGCCTGATATGGTCCGCGACCAGACTGGCTGGAGTTGGTCCATAATTGCTTGGACACGTTTTCAGGCAGCCAGCTCACAACCCGGCATCGTCGTACCAAACTCTGCTCCCATTCATTGTTTCAAGCTGCTTACTCCCTCACTTCCTAATTATCCAAGCTGACTCAGATTAATCAACAGGATGGGTCGGCTTCTCCGTGAGCGCGCTCCTCTCCGCCATCGGCGAGAACAAGCTGATGCCGGCGCCCGACACCTCGTGCCTGGTCATCAACGGCCACAGCGCCTACGCGCGCACCAACACTTCCTGGATAATCGGCCGGCTGGTGCGCGACTTCGAGCACTGGATGCCGACGCAGACCCGGCAGCACCTGCAGCAGATGCTCGACGCGCGCTGGCAGGAGAACCGCGAGAAGGCCGCCCGCAAGCACGACCCCTCGATGCTCCCCTTCACCCCATCACCATCCCCCGTCCCCCGCCCCGTCCAAGCCTCCCTCTGCGTCACCGTCCTCGCCGCCGCCGCACACCACCCCGCCCCGCCATCCCGCGACGCCGCGTACCTGAGCGGCCTCGCAACGCTAGCCCTGCAACTCTGCATCGCCGCCATCCCGTACGTCGTCTGGGGCGCGTGGAGCGTGCTAGCCGTGACAGCAGCAGGCACTGCGCTCGCCGCCGCGACGGCATCGCTGCCGCAGTGGGCGCGCGAGAAGTGGGCGTGCCGGCGCGCCAGCGACAAGGCCGTCGTGCTGACGCGGGGCAACGGCGCGCAGCACGCGCTCGTCGTGCTGGGCGAGGGGCGGGGGCTGGATTTCGAGGACCTGGCTGCCGGCCCCGCGAATCTCGACTTGTCGGGCAGTAAGGCGGCTGTGGCGGGGGTCGTGGGGTTGAGTGCGTTGTGGGTGGCGCTGCTGGTGGTCGTGGCGGCGGGTGGTGGTGGGGGGATGCAGGTGAGGGAGTACGCGGGGTTTTTGGTCGCGGTGGGCGCGGTGGGGATGGCGCAGAATGTTTACGTGGCGGGGGCGAGGCGGCGGCCGGAGGCGGTGGGCGTGCCGTTGGTGTTTAGGGAGGTTATTGGCGAGACGAAGGTTTTTGAGACGTTGTTGAGGGTTGAGGAGAGGTATCCGAAGGTGGGGAGGAGCATGCTTGATACGTTCTTTCCCGGTGGGCATTTGAGCGAGGAGGAGCGGGCGAGGTGGAGGGCGGTGGAAGGGAAAGCAGCGCAGTGAAATGATACGGCTCAACGGACTGAAGCGGGGGGAGATTGTTGTTATGAGAGTCGAAAGTAGCTATGAATGTAGACTACTTTGCCACAAGGCCTGCTAATGCACGTTGTCATGTCAAGGCATCTCCGGCGGCCCCTATGCAAGCTCACTTGATATTATTCCAGAGCTGGTGGCTACGTTCACCGTCACTGAACAGGACAACACCGAAGCCGAAGTGTTTGCATCGCCCAGGGTTACGCTCACCTCTAGGATAAGAAGCGATGCCGTTCAGGCTGTCATTTTGAACACGCGGAACGTTGACTTCCGCCGGCTGGTTGATGGAACATGGTCGGGTCCAGAAGGTGACTCCTCCTAGGGAAGGGCAACTTCACGGCCGTGGAGCGACAGGTGCGGCTATGGCTCCAGGCTGCACCGTTCGGCAGTGATTGGACATACGCGCGCAAGTTCATGGGAGGTGAGGCGCAAAATGCTGAGATGCTACGCCTGGACAAGGGCACCAATCGCCGGGCGAACTCGCTGCCCGCGTACACGGTCCGTGACAGTCATATGTGCGCAAAAATGCCACTAGGACCGCGCTCCGGTACGCTACCATCACTTCACTCTGGTGACGAGATAAGTGAGACGCGTTGTGGCACCCAACCTGGCTGGTTGCCGTGGAAGTCGATGGAAGTAGCACGTGGATGCTCCTTTGGGCATGCCTCAACCACAGGATGCCGCTTCGGGCTAGGAAGTGGGTCCTCGCTTAGCGGCACCTGAGCTTTCTGCTGCTGGCGTAGGTATATAAGTCTTTCTTGCTCCAGGATTCTACACTCTTCATTCACTCTCTCTGTCCTTCTTTTTCTCTTGCCTACACTCGCTCGCATCCATGAAGTTTTCACTCTTGCTTGTGGCCTTCATGGCCCTGGCAAACTGCACTTTGGTGTTCTGCCAGGACGAATTCCCACCGTTTGGCTTCGAATTCAATGCCGAGGCCCTCAAGATCATGCGCGATTTCAAGTGTGCCGACCCCAAGAACTTTGATGAGCCGCCCCCCGCCGCGGCCATGGCAATCGACTTCAAGCCGCCTGTGTTCGACCCCCAAGTCGACGTCAGCATTGCCCCGGTGGGAGGACATACGGTCGAGGGATCCACTGCGGTCGAGGTCTCTCTCACGAACAACGCCATGATGTCCATCGATGTGTTTCGGCCCGGATCGATTCTGGACATGCGCACTATCTCCAAAGCGAATGTCTACTACGCAGCCAGTAAGGAACCCAATTTCACCTTTCGAGCTTGAGTCTGACGCATGCCACAGACTCCACCGAGCTTCCCTATGAAGGCGTCGAGGTTTTCACGAACAGAAATCTCACCACCGACAAGGACTGGATCACCATCCCTGTTGGCTCATGCAGCTCGACCCAGTTCGATGTTGCTGACTCAGTAAGTGCTTCTTTACTAGGCGATCGTGAGCAGGTGCTACTGATGTTCATGTAGTACGACCTTTCTGCTGGTGGCGACTACTATTACCAGATCGACACGTATGCGCTTGCCAGGGACACCAAACAACACGATCTTGAAAAATCAGTGCGTCTCATCAGTAACAGGCTGTTGGTGAAGGACGTCGATGGGGCCCTGGCTGCTCAGGGCCTAGCTGCTCAGGCAAAATATTCAGACCTCGCCAAGACTGATTTCATAGTCGCCGAGCGCTGCCCTCCAGAACACAAATATCTCTTGAAAAGCGCAAAGAAATGGGCGACGAAGATGGCGATGGACGGCGCTTGGTGGGCTTTGATCAGCGACGAGAGCCCAACCATCAACGACTGGTACGTTGTGCATGTTGAGTTTACCCACTGCTGCTGACGCACTCAGGTTCATCCATTTCTACCACACGAACACGAAGGAGGCCAGATGCTATGTCATAGACGTTTTGGTCAAGATTGCCGAGAAGTTATACGCTCCTAACCGTCACGCCCGTATCGATTGCGTCGATCGACTGCGGATATGCAACCCAACCACGATGGGGTATTCCGAGGTCCGTGATACCACTGACAGGGCCCAAGTCATCCATATCTGCCCAGATGCTTTTGACGCGGGCCTACACGCCCACGCCGAGACTGCCGGGGAGTTCGACCTGGCGATGGTGCTGTTTTCCAAAACCGGGACCCTTCCGATGCACAATGCCGCAAGGCGAACAGGAGCCCGCCGTCAGACAGCCCTTCTCAGTGAAGATGTCAATGGCCTGCCCATGGCTGCACTGCTACCGTGGGGGTCAGCGAGCAGGAATGTCGAGACCTGGGCCTACTATATCCAATGTAAGCCTCCCTTATTATTTTCAATGCTCCAATCCATCACTAACATTCTGTTAGGGACGAACCTCTTGCCTAACTATCCGCCCGTCTGATCTCACCTTAGATCCTGCGCATTCCGTCGACTCTTGGAAAGATGGATACAAGGTGCTCCATAGCGATTGTTCAGAGAGCAGCATGTTCTCGATCTTGGGATCACAACAAAAGCGGATACTCTTGAACTTGAGATTACAGAAAAGCAAGATGCTCTTGAACTCTAGATTACAATAAAAGCCTTTTCCTTTTCCTGTCTGCAATGTTCAGGTGAACGATTCTTCGAGCCATCTCAATTGACCGAACGGACCGAGACAGCTAGGTCCATATTGCCTTGATCTCTCTCGCAGTGAAATTTACGCGTTCAACCTTGTTGACAAACAAGTCAAAGATGGCAGACAAAGACATGTAATGAAATGGCCGAACAAGATGCTTGGTTGTTCAGACGATAAAGCGAACAATTCTATTGTTCAGCCTGGCCACCTCAGTATATCATGGGCTCGAGATAATGCGTATTTACCAACGCAGGACACCGCAAGGTTTGAGAACGGGACCGACAGAGTATCTACTCAAACGACACTTCCGACCATCTCAAACACCAACAAGACTTCAACCGACGACCAAAAAGACAGTATGTACAATTCCCAAGATTTCGCCGTCCACGTCGGGCTGAAACTCCCAACCGCAGTCCCGCAGAACGAAATCATCCTCTCCGACTTCAACTTCTGCTTTAGCTGCCGCACCGGGGCGTGCCCCAAGCACGAAGGCCCGACCACCATCAGCAACAGCAGCCACGCTGAGGAGCAGCAGAAGCAGGAGAGCACGCGTCAAGGCGTGAGCGTCCTCGCCCAGCTCCCGGTCGAGCTGGCCTGCCAGGTCGCCCTCTCCCTCCCTTCCCAAGCCTTCTTCAGCATCCGCCACATCCCCTCGCTCGAGGCCTTCTGGGCCGCCAACGCGGCCTACCTCGTCCGCGAGAAGGCGGCCCAGTACGCCGCCGAGGCGCAGTTCTTCCCAGCCGACCTCTTCACCGGCGCCGGCGGCAGCGTCCTCGCGCCGCACCAGCAGCTGCTCTACCTCGAGGTCATCCGCACGTGCACCGCCGCCGTCACCGACTACTTCACCACCGCCCTCGGCCTGCCCGCCGGCCTCTCCGCGCGCCTGCACGCCGCCGTCCTGCGCCTCTGGCGCGTCGTCGGCGTCTCGCGCCGCTCGTCCGCAGCGCGCATGCGGCAGGAGGCCATGAACGACTTCTGCTCGCTGCCGCAGGCCGAGCGCGCCGACATCTTCGCGCTGTTCGCGGAACACGTGTCGAGCAGCGAGATGCACGACATCGTGGCCTCGGGCGCCTGGGCGCACGTGCTGGGCTACCTCGCCCTTGAGAACATCCGCGCCGCGATGCGCGGCTCCCTCGCGCTGGCGGCGGCCGGCTGCAACGACGTCGACGCGGCCGCGGTCGCCGACGCCGTCGACGAGATGCGCCTGGGCACGCCGCTGTGGGCCGTCTGGGACCCCGATCGCTGGGACGCGCAGCCTGGCTTGCCTTTCGCGCGCCACGTCTGCACTGACGTCTGGGCCTACTACCTTTCGGTCGACGAGAACGACCCGAACGGCGACATCTTCCTGTACGTCCCGGACGGACATGGCGCTGGGCATGAGCAGACGTACCGCGATGACTACATCGCGTTCGGCTTGGCGAGGCGTTTGCCGGATGGGTGGGCGATCGATACCAGGCGCTTCTACGATGCCTTCGGCGAGGGTATCAGGTTTTCGAGGAACGCTGTCGGTGGTGAGGTTGGTACTTGGTTCACCACTTACTACAAGTTTGATGAGCAGCATGCTTCTGACGACGAGAATGCTCAGTTGATGCAGGCGTTGATGGGGTGCGCGTTCCAGCTGGTTTGAAGTAGAAGAGCGTAGACGATGCTCAGTACGATAGCTTAGCTTTTCCCTTTGAGAATTGTCTTTTCTTGTATCTTTTAAAAAAAAAAACTGTATCTTTAGAGAAAGCATATCTTAGCCGCAACATTGTAGCAATCCTGACTAGCGTGATTGGAGGAAGTGATTTGGCTGAGCTCTTAAAGCTCGCTTCCCGGCATCTGACTAACATCTCAAGGCACTTTGTGCGTGGGAACTTGAAGCGAATGGTTATTTGAATATGCTATGAAAGTGCTGTCTCTTTTTGAGAGGAGTGAAAGCTAGCTCACGATAACGCCGCCTGGCAATGATCAGGTGGAAAAGAAACCATTGCCTGACATCATCTCTCGCATCGTGAGTAATATTGGTACACATTCCAAGGATCTTCTTGACCATACCTTAAGTCTCGATTGGTCCCTTCCTCTTCGCCATTTTTCCGTCCATCATAGTAGCCAAGAGCCAGCGTCTCTTCTCCAGAAATCTCGGACCCCTGCTCCTTCTCTACCTGCGCCCAAGCTCCGATGTGGCTGAGTTCAAAATTCCCACCTGACGACGACCGACCCTTGTGCGATGCAGCAGGAAAGGATGCGGAAGAAGCCGGACTAAATGCGCAGGGTCAGTCGGCACGTTATCCCATTGTTCGCGGGGGAAAAGCAAGCATACCCGTCGCCACGGCTATCGTTGCTCTGTGGCTGTGCAGATCGCTGCTGTGAAGTGATTGGGCTTGGATCTGCATGGTCGTTGGAGGACTGCGGGGAAGTGTTGCCGGGGTATTTGCCACGCGAGACACTTCCGCACTCCGCTAAGAGAAAGTGTTAGCGGTGCCATGCGGGGCTAATGTTGCCTTTCTTCGAAAAGAGATACGTCCCTTACCTGCTACGCTTGAAGTTTGAGACCGCCGGCTAGTCCTGCTCTGTGCTTGTTGAGGGTCTGAGCGAGGAGCCATGCTTTTGACGGTGGACGTAGCTGGGAACTGCGACCCAGCCCGATCCAACGCAGACAACGAGAAGGAATCAATAAAGCTCGAATGAAGAGCTCCAAGTCTGATATGGGGCTAAACAGCCGCAATTTAAGTATCACGATTGCCAGTTCAGCCAGTTCAGCCAGGCATCCCAGGCTACCACGCGCTCTCTCAGCCCGCTGCACATCACGATATCAACGACCAGTAACAGCATCCAGCGGCACGAACTGCAACACCGCATCCTCCCGCCGCATGCAAGTAGATAGTCACGCTCGAAAAAAACCCGCACCAGGTAGGGCAGCCGAGGCCGATGCTGAGAACCTCGCCGGCCGACGGAGACTCCGACCGGCACGAAATCTCCATGAATGCGCCAATAGTCTTGCTCCGCACGCCCTCTCCGCTGCAGAATTCTGAATGAGGAGACTATTAGCCCCAAGTGTCAAACAGGCTGCAAAGGTCATAAGGCAGAAGTGTGAGGAGAGGGACGGGGTGGTGGCATCAAAGAGCTCCCGCACCGCTCTTAGTGACGGACGAACCACAGAGAACAGCTAAATCACAACCATGCAGTTGCATATGCACCATTCTAGCCACAGCCTGCGCCACAGGTCGCCTCACTCGCCTCCCGCTTCCTGCTTCCCCCGCGGCCCAACGAGGATGCGGCACGATATCTGGTCAAGTCCAACCGGAGATGGTCCGTGGCCCGTCGACAAATCAGGCTCCGCCGGCGAAGCATGCGTCAAAGAACACCCGAGACCCCGTGATTAGTGAACCGTTTCGGTTTGCCTTCCTGAGGCCCCGCAAGGCTGACATGAGGCTTGTCGCTGTGGCGCATGAAGCGGTGTGAACCCTTGTGTGCGTGTGATGTGTATGTATGCATCCATCCAATTTTCTTTTTTTCTCTCTTGCTTTGTGGTTCGCCTTCCTTTCTTGGTTCTTTACCGCGATAGGCTCGGGGGCTCTGGGTCTTCTTAGTTCTTTCTGCGCCGAGGCAAAAGTAGATTGTCTCTAGTGGCTGTAATGGTCATATGATTACCTATTGGTAGTTGGAGCATGGTCCGTACGTAGGTGTGGTATTTATCTTAACAAATACGTCTAGACAATTGCTTTACCTTCTCCCGGGTGATTCCGTAGTCAATGCATGACTGTTCATAGCCACGTTAGCCAATTGCCAGCACCTATCAGAAATTACGTCTGTCAAGTCAAAGATAACAACCTATGCCCATTCGACCATCAAACCTAGGCATTGGCGGGGCACAATGACAATACGTACTTAAGCAGTATCCTTACTTCGTTCTCCAAAGCTTTCAGATGCTCTGCCATTATTCAGCTGGCTGATACAACAATCGGCGAAGCCATAACGGGCAAGTGTCTCCTTCCATCCCGGCTCGTTCTACCCGGTGGCCAAGAATCGATGTGGCCAAAACTCTCCCAAGCCTAGCTAATCGGCATGCCCGAGATCACCGGCCCTGCCTGCGGATCCGCATGCGGGGATGTGGCATATTCAATAGTTCTGGCCACCGCCGTCGAACAGAGCCCAAGCAAGTTTTCTCACATCAACTTCTGTGCGGCCTCTTGCACTTCTCATCCTCTGCCAGCAGAGCTAATCAGTCCTCTCATCTGATGTTCGTGTCATAATCTTACATTCCAATACTTTTTTGGGGACCTATCCGCCCATCCAATCTCTATCATTCTATTTAAACGTTGGGAAAACAAGTGGAGAATTGGGTGGACGACATCCAATACGTGTCCCGAAATTAGTTCCTCGGTGCGGGAGGAGGCGTCTTTGGTCGGCCGGCGAATAGTGCTTGGACGAGGGCCTTCTTGTTGACTACAGAGTCGGTGTTAGCCGTAAGCCCCGATATCAGCTCCGAGGTCTGGAACTTACTCTTTCCCATGGCGTTCCTCGGGATATTGTCGACCAGTTTGAGCTCCGTGGGGATCTTGTAATTCGCCAGCACGTCTCTCAGCGCTCTGCGCATGTCCATTGGGCCCCAGGGCTTGCCGCCCTTGCCGGCAGTCTGACCCTGCTCGGTGAGGACGACGACCGCAGCAACCCTCTGGCCCCACTGCTCCGAGTCTAGTGCAACGACGGCGCACTCAGCGACCTCAGGTCTGCTCTCAGTTAGCCAATTGATCCGTGCGGCCACCGCGAACGAGACTTACAGCGAGAGCATCTCCCTCTCCACCTCCAACGCGCTGACCTTCTCGCCACCCGTCTTGATGATATCGGCGCTCTTCCTGCCCTGGATGAAGTACATCTTCCCCCTGCACCAATCCTGGCTCGGCCTTGCGCTCTTGCCGGCCGTCGGCACCTCGCGCCTGACCGCGACGTCTCCCGTCTTGAACCACCTCCCCTTCCCGTCCTCGCCCTCGACGAACTCCTTCGCCGTCGCCTCGGGGTTGCGCCAGTACTCCCTGAAGATGGTCGGGCCGCGCAGCTGGACCTCGCCCTGACGCTCCCTGCCGTACTGGTCCACCTCTTCTCCGTCCTCGATGATCTCGTTGGTGTCCGTGTCGACGAGGCGAGCCTCGACGAACGGCAGCGGCCACCCAACGCTGCCGTCGACGCGGTCGGCGAAGTCCAGGCCGCAGCTCAGCGCCATGCCGACCTCGGTCATGCCGTAGCGCTCCAGCAGCACGTTGCCGGAGCTGAGGTCGGACCACGCGGCCTTGGTCGGCGTCGGCAGGGCGGCGGAGCCGGAGATGTTGAGGCGGAGGTGCTCCGGGCGGGTCGACGTACGCGCCGCCTCCTGCAGCTCGGGCGATAAACTCTTGAGCGCGTGCATGAGGCGGTTGTAGATGGTCGGCACGACCGTCAGGAAGGTGATCTTGTCGCGCGGCGCGGCGCCATTGGTGGGCTGCAGGAAGGGCGCGGCCAGGCGCTCCCACACGTGGTTGGCGTTGAAGGGGAACATGAACTCGATGCTCGAGCCGGCGAAAAGCGGGGCGAGGATGGCGTTGACGGTGCCGTGGATGTGGTGCAGCGGGAGCAGGTGCAGCAGCCGGTCCGACGTGCTGTACTCCCACGCCTTGTTGAGCGATTGCGACTGCGCCGTCAGTGTGGAGATGGGGATCAGGACACCTTTCTGTGCGCAAAAAAGTAAGCCATTGAAGCTCATCAGGGACGTTTGGAGCTTCTTCTCACCGGTCGGTTGGTGGTGCCGGACGTGTAGAGCATCATGCCGCCCTTCTCGTCCGGAACGGCATCGAATTCAACGCCGCTGCTGCTCGGCGCGGCCTCGAATCTCTTCTCAACCTTTGCAGAAATGGGCTGGTGCTCCAATCCTTCCTTCAGGACTTCCTGCGCTTTCTCCTGGTACTTGTCGGAGGTCAGGAGCATGAGAGCAGCGCTCTGGTTGACGATGTATTGCAGCTCATGGGCGGGGAAAGCGGGCGACATGGGCACGGCGATGGCATTGCTTGCCAGGATGGACAGAAGCGTCACTGGGCGCCCAATCAGCGCGTTTGCCAAAGAGTCTAATTGCTTGCCAGGGAAGTGCAGCGCGCACCTACATAGTCGTAGCTGTTTTCTACGAGGAACGCGATTCTCTCGCCGTCCAATTGCTTGCCATTGGCGTCGTGGCGCAGCTGGTCCTTGGCCTGGGCGACGTCGTGCAGCAGCTGGCCGTAGCTGAAGCTGCGGTTGGACAGCGAGTGCACGACGGCGATGCGCTGGGGGTCGTGACTCGCGATGGCCTGGAAGACAGGCAACCTCGGTAGCGTCGAGGCCATGCGGAACAGCTGGCGGAGGATCGGCGGCGGGCTTCTGGGGAGCAAAGGGCGGGCGGGAATGAAAGACAGCGGCGCGGGCGGTCGTGTTGCGAAGCGGCAGGCAGCTCGGGCGAGCATTCTGCAGGCTGGGCGACGGCAGGTCTATCAATTATATGCTAGGGAGGGGTGTCCTGATTACGTGCAGCTGACCGTCGGCAGTCATGGCCCAGTGCCCGATCAACTGGTGGGTCAATGGGGTCCGGTCTGCGGCGACGGCTGCAGAAGTAGACGCCGAAGCTTGTCTCAACAGAAGCACTGCGAGGCCAGCTTGCCTGCGGTGATGGTCGGCGTGTGGTGTTGAGCCCGTAGGGAATCCGGAGCAAAAATCTAGAAGCGCGTCATGGGTGTGCAGCTCGTCTTTTGCTCGGCGCGACGCGCGCCGCAGCCTTCGATTCGTCGCTCCTCCGTCATCCCGCCCTCCGTCTCCCCCACCATCGCTCCACCACCCGCAGCTCAACGGCCTGGATTCTTTGATGTTGCAGCGAGCAGCTCTCCTCCGCGGCCCCGCGCGACGCCAACTATCAGCCATGGCCCAGTCAATGACCCCGATGGAGGACTCCCTGCGCGCAAAGGCACGACTCACCTCCGGACACCCGGACCGCACGGCTAACAGCTCTGGCTCCCACCACAGATCAACGAGACGCTCAAGCCCACGTCGCTCGAAATCTTCAATGATTCGCACCTCCATGCCCACCATAAAGCTATGCAAGGCGTGACGTCCAGAGAGGTGCGTTGGCCGCTCCGTCCACACCCACCAGCAAAGCAGTACACCGCACCATGTCTCGACCTGAAGCTAACCGTCGCACACGGCCAACCTCACAGACGCACTTCCGGTACGTACTGCGCCGCTCCATTGCCATCACCATCACCCAGCCACCCGCTCCCCCGTCGTCGCCGCCGCCGTGATACACATCTTGTTTAAAGAGAGACAATGCGCTTAGACTTTTGGTCCGCGGGCGGCCGCTTTTTTCTTTCCAGGGTCAACGTCGTCTCGGAAGCCTTCCGCGGAAAGATGCAGCCGGCGAGACATCGCATGATCTACTCGCTCATGAGGGATGAGATGGCCAAGGAGGGCGGCATCCATGCGCTGCAGCTGCGTACCCGCACCCCGGAGGAGGAGCAGCGCGCCATGTCGGCCGCTGTGACTTGTCGATCATAGGAACTGCATGCCCGTGCCGCGCGTAAAAGAGAAAGAGAGAGAGAGAGGCACAAAAACAAAGGGGATGTCCACCGACTCAGGCTGCAGGCCCGTATTGTCCAGTGCTACAAAAGGCGAAATAGCGAGCAGCGGGCAGTAAAAGTAGTGGGGATCGGCATGTAAAAGCAACATTTACACGCCTCTTCTTGGCACGCCTTCCGGCAGGAGGAGGCTCGAGAGAGTTTTGCCCTGGCTCACCCTGCCCATCAGGGTCCCACGGGCGCGCCAAGAATGGAGCTGTAACGGGTCTGTACGACGAAAGCTTGACCAATGTGCCAAGGCCGACAAAAAATGGAGCTTCTCGAGTCATCTTGCATGAATCGCTTCGTCCCGAGGCTGTGGGTTGCCGTTCCTGACTTCCGCTTCATGGGGGAACCTTGAACGGGAAGAAGAAAGAGGCCGTGACAGCGTAGGATTTGTTCGCGCAGTTTTGACGCATGCTAGTGGGCCATGATATTGCTCCGCGCCAGCGAGTCGGAAGCCTCTTTGGGCAGGAATGCCACGCTACCGAGACAAGCAAGCGTTATTCTAACCTCGAATTCTTGACTCGTCACATGCCACAGCTTCCCTCTATAGTCCCAACATTATACCAGACGTGCATTTTGGTTCATGTCCCCCTAAATTCTTCGGACAGGTCCCGCAGCATGTGAAGCGCGTAGGATAGAAAAAGAAAAGAGGAAAAAAAAAGCACTACACGGAGATCGACCCCGTCCACACAAACAAGAAGGAACCGCTGCGGCATCCCGCCGCCGGGCCCGGGGTAGCCGCGCTTCCCCATACCTGGTTAAGCCCCAGAGATCCACATGCAAGGAAAGAGAGATCTGGATTCGAGCGACGTTACACGCAGGATTCACTACTATCCATCGTCTGGTCCGCATGAAGTCAAGTCAAGAAAAATGTGATCGTCCATCGCTTGGAAGCTTAAATGCAGTCCAAGAGAAGAAGTAAGAAAACACGAGGCCCCTGTCTTCGAGACGATCCTCGGTCTCGCCGTTGGTGCACGACAGGCGCACATACCGTTCATTCCGACAACTAGGTCTAGGAGCTGTCTAAGACACGCCGTCCCTTGTGTTCGGCACTGCAGTAGTTCCGTTTTTTGTGTACACGCCTGTATTGAGCAGAGCGACCGACGTGTATGTACCCTATGCCCCGTGCGCCCGTACGCGCGGGCCTCCTCCGCTCCCCCAGCGCCAGGGAGGAAAAAGGAAGTTGGCATCTGCAATAATAGCCGAGAAAACCAACAAGCCACCTAGCAGTCCGAGGATGTGGAGTGACCCTGTTGATGATTATCGAACGAACACGACAGCCAACCGTGGGTGAACCCTGTCAAGCGCGCGCGCGTCCTCGAGCGCGAACGGTCTGCTCCGGAGCGCGTGACGTGGGGTGCTTGCGCTCCAGCGGATGAACACGGCGTTGGTTGTCTTTATTGACGACGGGTGACGTAAAAGATGAGTGAACCGATTATTGTGCCATCGTGCATGGGATTGGATCCTTCTTCGCAGTTGCGCGGCGCGTGCGCACACACCATCCGACGATCGCACACCAAGAACAAAAAGTGCTGCTTCTGGAATCTGTGCTGTTGTAGCAATCGGGAATTGCCCTCAGCTTCCCCACCTTGGCGAGGCTAGGCTGGATGGAAACATGCCGGGCCTCGCGAGTCAGCGGCCATTGGGGGCGGCGCCACCGCCCTGGCCAAGCACCGCGCCTTCCGTCACCGGCGTTAGGGCTGGCTGCTCTGCCCAGGCGCCGAGGCGCGGCTTGGAAGAGAAGGGGAAAGGCTTTTAGTCACGTCAACGACATCATCAGTGTTGAGAGGGGCCGGCCGAATGCAGATCGAATGCGGTGAAGGAGACGGAGAGAAAAAGCGCGCAGAAGAAACGGAGAGAGAGATAAGGGAAAAAGGACAGAGTATGTCAAAACCATATTAGAACTGTGGTATCTTTGGACGGCATAAACAGTAAAAAAGAACACGAAGCAACCCTTGCCGTCGCGGATATCCAGCGCTTTCCTTTTCCCCTCCGCACATACGCTAGAGGCATTCTTTCTCTCAGAATTGATCCCCAACGTCCCGGATAGTTCCCAACCCCCTTGGCTCCAGCCAAGAGGAGCACATTAGTAGTATATCATTGGTAAATAAAACAAGAAATGACGTGTCGAAAATGTGAGGTATATTCGACGTTTCATGACAGAGATGTCTGGGTGGTCTGATCTAAACAGCCTGCTCGGCACGCGCAGCGCTGTTGTTGACCTTGGCGCGTCTCTCGCGGCCTTTGTCGGACCAGGGGAAGTGGGCAACGGGAATGACGAAGAAGCTTCTCGGGTGTATCAGTCAACTGGTCACGGTCAAGATAGGCGTACGGGGGAGAGCATACCTGTTGCTCGAGTCGGCGATACCGGCAAGGGCATTGTACCAGGCGGCGAAGGCAGCCAGAATACCAAACGCACCACCGGCCTTGATGAGCCCGGCGTGGGGCGCGCTGCCGTCGTGCTTCAGGTAACCGATACCCAGCATGAGGAAGGCAAAGTCGAGCGTGCAGAAGAGGAAGAAGAAAGCCACAGTCGAGCGCAGAGTACAGATGAGCAGGATGAAGGTGAAGATGAACCAGCCCTACAGGAGATTGATTAGCGAATGCACTTCTTGGGTCTCTTGTAGTTTTAGAGCTCACCATCAGGTAAAGACCAAAGGAGTTGAGGAACATCGCATCGGAGCCGCCCTCAGTCGTGTCTTCGAGGGTTGAGACAATGTTGAAGCCGCCAGGGGTCAGGATGATGGCAAACGAAATCCAGAAACCGCCGTACGAGGAGAGGGCGGTGGCACCAAAGGTGTTGCCGACAGCCATCTCCCACATACCGGCGAGCAGCTGGACGAGACCACCGTAACCGTAGGCGAGGGCGACGACGATGTTGGGGTGGGCGATGCCACGGGTGCCCATGTTGATCAGAGACAAGACGAAAGTGGTGAGAGCGAAAGCCGACAGGCCCAAAGGAGCAGGGTTGGCGAAGTCCTTCTTGGGAGCGCGGTAGAGGCCAGGCTGGAACTCGCCGCCGAAAGCTGGAAGGCGCATTGACGGGTCGTTAGTCGCGATGTGCGCCAGCGGGTTGCCACCATAGTCGTAGGGCACTCGCTGCTTAGGCGGAAGAGCGGCATGGTCAGTACCGGAAGTACCGTTGGTACCGTTGATTTCCTTGGTGTCCTGCGAGATGTTAGTGCTATGTCTTGCAGAGCGCGAGGTAAGCAGGCTTACAGGGTTGGTAGACATGGTTGCTTGGGGCGGCCTGCGACTGAGGAGGACGGAATGCTCTTATGCGCCAGGCGAGGAAGAGTCGAGGAATTGGGGTGCAAGGGGGCTTGGGGAGTCCTTCGCGTTTATATCCAATTGGGCCGGCCTGCGCGATTCGTGGGTGACACCAGGGAGGGAGGTAGAGCAGCTTGGGGCACGGAGCCGTATAAATACATGGTGACAGCGATTCTGCGGAGACTCTAGCGCGGGCGGGTCGAGGTGCGGTGGCCGTGGGCGGGTAAAGCTGGTGGGCTCGTCTCGGCAGCAGATTCATTACGCCAGAAGCATTCTCCACGTACCCACACGCACCCTGTCGGCCAGTCAGCGCGCGAGTGGGCGACAAGCCGGGCGCAAGGGATCGCCCCTCTGCGCCGTCATCGTCTGGGGAAGGCTGCCTGCCGAGGCGCGCTGCACTTGGGAACATGGAAATTGTCATGGCGCCGCATGGCTCACCCAAGCCGTCCAAGCACCGCCCAGCACGCCTCCAAGCTCAGCGTCAGTCCACCTCGCCGGCTGCCGGTCGTCCAGCCGGTCGTCCTGCCAATCCGTTCTCAAGGCCCCCGTCGCCGTCTCCGCTCGCTGCCCGCTGTGCCGCAGCGCTGCGGCGTCGTCTCATCTCAGCCCGCAGCAGGGGACGTGGACCAACTGCCCTCCTGGCAGGTGCAGCCCGCTGCGAGAATTCCCATTTGTCAAGCCCGCGGGCCATTCCATCCCACGCAGGGACGCCGGCCGAGGGCACGGTCGCGAGGCTGGCTTGCCATCCCGGCACCGCCAGAAACACCCCAGGCACCACGAGGACCCGGCGCTGCTGCCAGGCAAGGTTTTGACATGGGAAACTATCGACGAACAGCCAATGCCCAGCGCCCAGGCGGAGCGGCGCGGCATCACGCTGGGCCTCACGTGGATCTACACAGTTGGCGGCGTGCAGCTGCCTCCGCCCTCGGTGCAAAGGCTGGCGGATACGACGCTCGGCAAACGTCAAGTCGTGCGGGCATTGGGAGCTGGCGGACGCACCGGATGCTGGCAGCGAGCTGGCGGGGCGAGCGATTGAGCCTCCGGAGGCGACAGACCCTCGCTAGCTGCGCCCGAGCCCCGCCATCGGTCGATTACCATTCCGCAAATCCTTGATGAAACCGTCGCGACCTCTCTCTATCGGGTCAACGGGAGCTGCGTCAGCAAAGGCATGGCCGGACGCACTACCACAATTATGGCAGCGACCCTCGACCCGTAAAACTGCAGGAGTTCGGGCCGGCTCATCAGCGCTCCGTGCTGCCCTGCAGCCTCGGACCCTCCATCCATTCCCAGTTGGCCTCTTTTGTCGTGCCGCCCCTCTCCCCACCAGCCGATTCTCAGGTGCTCGCCGCACGACAGGCATGCCGACGTTGAGGATGCCCGTTGAGGCGTAATCCAGAAAGTTTCTTCAGCGCTACTGTCGGCACGCGACTCGTACTCCCGCCCTCCATGGCTGCCTGCTATGCCCGTCGTGGCCGCGACGGCGCTTGATCGCAATTTCGCGCCCATCAGGGCTCGAGCCGTGTACGGAGGCTGGCCTCGTCCCAGCTCTACGGCAGCCGGGATTAGAGGGAGGGAGCTAAAGTAGTTGTTCCCCGGCTGACTTTAGCCTGTTTTGAGCGACCATGCTGGCACTCCCCCTCCACGCATCGAATCCTACGCTCGCGCCTCGTGTCCACACCACGGGAATAATACACAGCATCGCCCTAACTAGCTGCGCTGGCAAGGGATTCCTTGCACACCGCTGTCCATTGCGAACAGAAATCACAATCAAGCATCGCCTACGCCGAAGGGGGTGGCGTGGTAAGGAGACGCATTGCGTGGAGGATGAACGGGGCATTCGTCGTCCCTCCACACCTTGTTGATCATCCCAATTTTTCCGTCGGAGGCCCTGCAGGAGCATTGGATCTGCGGCTGAAGTCGCTGACCATGCATTGGCGTGCGACATGCGGGCAACGTGGTCGTGCCGGCGGCACAGCGCCCTCGAAGGATTCGTCCAAATTGCCTGAGTGTTTCGTTGAAAGATGCGCCACGCTCGGTGTCGCGAACGCCATCCGCACTCAAGCTTGTGCCAATGAGCTGCTAAAGTCTTGCGCCGCGCCAAGTCAAGCCATCGCATGAGCTTTTCTTTTCGCATAATGGCTTCCGATCACAGTGACAGTCGCCGGAGTCTGGACAAATCGCAGATCAGATCGCAATGCCTATGAGATTAGTCTCGCACTCATCACTGATGCATTCTTCCATTAGCCCGTACATGGCGATGGTGCATTGGAGCCTCTCGTTGGCTGACAGCCTCGGCCCTGCGGTCCTCCCATGTTTTGAGCCTCCGGCTACAAACCTCGGAACCAGCGAAAAAACTGGGGAAGCTTCGCGGGGTCAACTGGGATCGGCCCCGTTACTCTGGCCCCGCCTGGGCCGTCTTACTCGATGCGGTAGACGCCATGTATGAACTGTCGCGCGCCGTCGCTGGCTGTCCCACAGGTCTTGGGCGCGAAGCTTGGGTAGAGCTTAGCTGCCGCGGCATGGCGTCGTTGGCGATTCAGGCCACCTTTTCGAATTTCCAGAAGCCGTCATCGAGAGGGTCAAGTGACGTGCGAATGATTAAAGAAGGTCGATCAAGAAGCAGTCGGTGAGAGGGCTGGATCAGATAGCTGGTGCGGGATGGTCAGCAGTGACGTATCTTGGCCGGACAGTGTGGTGGGATTAAGCTTAAACAACAACGGCAGGGAACGGACGATCCACGAGATTCGAAATGCGGAGAAGAGAAACACAGATCTTGGACAGGACCCTTGACACGAACGAGTGGATTGCGGAGGATCTGTGTTGGGTTATGTGCGAACTACTTGGCGCCAGAAGCCAGAAGGGGAACCTGACGGGACCACTCTGCCGCAAACCCGAGCGAACGCCGAGGACAAGCGGAAATCGGGAAATTCGAGGAACCAGCTCCGAGGCGACGGCCTTCTGGTTGGCTGCTTGCGGTCGCAGACGGTTTCAACTGATCGCACGTGTTGAGTCTTTCTTTAGCAGTGGTTTTCAGGCACCGCCGCGACGGCGCACGCGAGCGGCGCTGGCTCATACATACCAGAGTCCAAGAAAAGAGCGGGCCAGCGGTCAAAATAGCACCCTGCGACGGCGAGCAGTGGGTCCAGATAAAAACAGGAGAGACAAGAGCACAGGTGGTGTGTCCAACACCACCACGGGCGGCGAAGCGATGATTTATTTGGGGAAGTCGCAGTGGCCCAGCTGGCCCAGCTGGGCTTAGCCGCTGCCCCCACCCCCGAGCCGCACTGCACACCACCTCTCCGCCCCCCACAGCCTTCCTCGATCGTTCTCCCGCGCCTATTCTCATGCTTTTCGGCTCCACTGCGACTGCTATTCTGATGCGGCCCGACGCCGCTTCGTGCGCGCGCCACCCGAACGGCGTGGTTCTTGTCGCTGAACAGCCCCGGAGCCCGCCGTCCATCAAGGCAGCAATCGGTCAGCCAGCTTTGCACTGCCTCTTTTGCGCCGCTCACGGTCAACCGCTTTGGCCTTGGGTTCGCGGGTTTTGGCCTTTGCAGCCTTGAACTAAATCCTTCAGCGTCATGAATCAATTGTGCTGCCTGTAAAGTGTGGCTTCTCGTGCCTGATGTCCAGTCATCGCTCGTTATCTTTCGTGGTTGGAGCCTGCGCCTTTCCGCTTCTTTCGCGCAGCTGCGCAAAATCGCCCTCATGATGCCTTGCGCGAAAGCCCACCGTAATCTCAACTGCGCGCTATGACTCTGTCTCGCCGTCCAGGCCACTCGCAAGCACTGGTTCCTGGTTTTTGTTCGAACGCCGCAATGGGGTCTGCCTTGCGCCTGGCGGTGTTGGTCCTTTGGGGGCGGCCTTCGAAAACCAACACCGCCTCGCACAGTCACACCCTCCAAGGCAGCGCCGCCTGTTGGAATGCGCATTGGCGTTTTTTGCTCGAAGCCTGCCTGGCCATGGCTGTCAGACTGAGGTCTGAACCTGAGTTATAAAGGCATCCTTCTCTCACCAACTGCCGCTATCCCTACCACCAACAAACAATTCACCAACCGGTTCGCATCCTTAAAGCCACTGTCCAACACTCTCCAACATACGCCAGCAAGCCTCATCCGCACTCACCTCATCACTCTCCACCACGACCTTAAACCAAGCCCCCGTCAAAAGCAAATCTACAACAACCAACATGGACTCCTACTCCTACGGATCCAAGAAGGCCCAGGCTGCCTACTACTCGCCTTCCTCATCCTCTTCTCACTACTACGCCTCGTCCGCAGCGACGGCCTCATCCATGAAGCCCACGCGGGGCTATGGCACGAAGCCTGGCTCACAACCGCCCAAGATTACCCAGGGCGGCCAGACTTACGACACGACTTCCCGCGACAACACTGGCTACTGGAAATAAATGCTCTCCTCCACACTCTCCTCCTGCCCGCTACAGTATTTCCTTTCTCTCTGCGTCTACGCTCGCCGGACTGTAGTGGAGAGCGGGGAGAGTGACCAAGCGGCGGTTCCACAAGATGCGATCTCCAAAATCCTGGCGATCCAATCGCCCCGTGATCTGCCCTACGCCTCCGGATCTCGTCTCTCCAAATCTCACTCGCGACTCGCTACGTCGCCAATCGGAGCGCAGATCCCCGGGACTGCCTGACGATCTCCGCTGCACGCAAGAGCATCGCCCTGGACGAACCGACTCGCAACACCTTTTTTTCTTTTCCTCATCGGCTCGAGTGCATTCCTTTTTTCCTATCTTCGGCATAGACCAGAAACTCGCAAGAGTTGGAGCCCCACGGCCCCACACACAAAAAAACCATAAAAAAATTACCGAGGTTGGAAGTTGTTGTTGGTCGCGAAAGATGGATGGTAGTGGTGGTCGCTTGACGCTCGCACCACCACCACGGCCCCCACTTGTTTCTATTTTTGGGACAGCGCATGGCCACAACCCACTACCTTCCACAGCAACGACCCTTCCTATACCCCACATCGCATATCACAGCATTGGGCACGGCGTTTATTTTTGCGGCTTGGCATCGGGGGATGGAGGATCACAGACAGGTATCTTGGTTGTTGGGTCTATTTTTGGCACTACACCTTCCTCTCTACCCCCCAAACACATTTCTTTCTTGCATAGCGTGGGATACCTTGGGATAGATGGGCTTGGCTGGGCTTATCGGAAGCATGTGGTCTTCAGTGATCTGGTGGCGTTTTTGTTTTTTCCCTCTAGCGTTTCCTTCGCTTGTCCTCTACTCGCTAGCATCAAATCGAAATGGAATGACAACTCTTTGTCGTTTCCTATTCTCGACTCAAACAAGGTCCTTCCATGCTTGATGATGATGTCACAGTATGTTGCAAAATATTGAAACCAACTCTGTTATTGCTAGAAATAACACATTTACACACGCAGTAATCGAAGTCTATGTTTGGATATCATTATAAAGCTTTGAAAAATGAATTCACATCTGGATATCCGCTTCAACTGCCCAGCACAGAAACATTGCAACATCTGCCGTACGATATAGGACATAAAATCTCGTGATACATCGCATCGGCTTTTCTCTCCATCGCCGTCAAAAGAAGAGGATGTGGAAATCCTACCAACTCATCAACAATCAAAACACATCAATTAAAATCGTGCTATTAGAAAAAAGTACGCTCTTCGACATACTACCTTCACGAGATCGAACGTACCGAAAAAAGAGGCAACGCAAGAACCCGAAAGCAACAAAAGTAGTAAAGCCGACCTCTTCGTTTTGCAACCGACTGCCTACGCGATGAACAAATCAATCAAACACAGACAGGCATAGTTTGCTCAGCCCTCCCTGCGCCAGCAATGAAAACCGGCAATGGTCAAACAAAAACAAACACGCACAAAACCGAGCAGACTCTCTCTAATCAGCAAGCAAGCAAAAGGAAAAAGGGAAAAACATATCACTACAAACGAGCAAGGGAATAAAGCAATAAGGGAAATCCAACGCCCAATGAAAGATGAAGTCTCCCATTTCTCGTTCACTTAGAGGAGAAAAGAAAAGAAAAACTCATAACCATCGCGTGCAGGCCAGATATGGCGGCGCGGTGGTGTTGATGGTGATGAGGAAAGAGAAAAGGAAGATAGGAAAAGCACTCAAAGAAACCCCCCCATAAGATATCACTCAACTTCCGTTAGCACAAGGCCCCCATCAATCTATTCCTCAACTCCTGCATCTTTCCAAGCCTGCGCAATCGGTGTTGTATGATGATCGGGAGATGACCGCATTATAAAATAAAAGCGGCTCAAAATGTACACTGGGTCACATCTACGTGGATGCTTTCTTTCCTGATTGAACCCTCTGGCGGGTGTTTTGGTTTGATTATTTTTTTTTCGCGTCAAGGAATGCCGGCCATTTTTAAACCTTTTTTTCCTCCGTTTCCATGCATGAATCAAAAGTTCACCGTTTCTGATGAGCCTATGATTCACGAAAGGACTGAAAGAAATCGTTTCCGCAGAGGCGCATTTTTGTTCTTTTTTTTTTGCATCTCTTCCTTAGGTTCGGGGTATCATAACTTATTTGTTCTGGTTCATGACGACGACGACGGCGACGATGATAGCAATGATGACGAGGATGAGGACTGCGTGGCATGATCAGCAACTATCGTCCCCGGAAGATCTACCGTGCAGAACAGCGGTGTGGATGCAAAGCACAGGTGTGTGGGTTTGTGGGGAAAATGCACTTACTAACGAGGCCCAGGCAGTACCACTTCTTCCGGTTACGGGCGCGTGCGCTGTCGATGGCGACGGCGATCTCTTCATTGGCCTTGACTACGTTGTCGCGAACCTCCTCACCCTTCTGCTCAATGTTCTCCACGAGCGGCTCTTGCTGCACGACGATCTCGTTCAGGTCCTGGAACAGCTGTGCCAGCTCAACCATCTGCTGTTCGATCTTCTGAATCTCCTTGTGACGGCCCTCGACCGCACGCAGCGCGGATTGCGCCTGTCCCCGGCGATCGCTCTGCAACATCTGTTTGACGCGAGACAATTAGCATTTCCGATCCCGGAGGCTTGGCCGGACCCAAGACATGTCTCGGCGCCACATACCGCTTGCTGGAAGATTTGCGCATTCGGGTCCTCAACCGCCTGCTTGACCTCCTCGTCGGTCGCGTCGGGGCGGACGATCCTGTACTGGCGGGCCTGGCTCTCCTGCAGCTCCTTCCTGAACTTGCTCTCAACCTCCTGGAACTTGTTGATGGTGCTCTTGAGCCTGCGGTCCACGCGGCCGACCTGCGGCTTGTTGCGCGGCTCGCCCGACTCGGGCATGCCCTTGATCCGCCTCATGCGGTCGACGAGGCCGCGGTAGCCCGTCATGATTTCATTGTTCAGGTTGTCAATCTGGTTCTTGTAAACGAGGGGCTCGTTGACGGCCGACTTGTGCAGGCGCGTCAGCTGCTCGAGCTGCGAATCGATCTGGTCCAGGGCGCGGTCAATGGCCTGGCAATCGTTGAGGATGGCGTTCGGGTCGGCGGCCTGCTGAGCGAAGCCGCCGTTGTTCATGGCCTGCATCTCGTAGTCGGGCTCTGTGAAAGCTACGCTCTTAGTAACGGCGCAAACGCGCGGTGAGGCGCCGTGGGGGCGGCGGAATCTTACGGTTGCTGTAGCCGTTCTTGTCGCCGTAGCCTCCATCGTTGCCGCCATAGGGATTCTGGCCGCCGTAGCCGCCCTGGCCGTAACCTCCGTACTGTGATGCCATGGTTTAGCAGTGTGAAAGGCGGAGGGAGCGCGAGAAGTTTGCGGTGGAGGAGCGGGCTCTGGGGCGGCGGAGCTAAGGCTTACACTCATGGTGAAATGGTGAAACTATAAGCGTGTAGACGCGACTCCTGGGGGCCGGGTGGCAAGACTGCGGAGGTATCGTGCGGGTGGGCGCGTGGAGCGTGGGTGGTATGCAGTTGACGTGTGGGTGGAGCGCGCCTGGCGAACGATCGGAATGAGCAGAGGAAGCGCCGGTAAGAAGTAAAGAACGACAGCGACGGATCCGCGGCTCTGGAAGCGCGAAGGAAGGCTGAGAGGCTGAGCTGAGAGAGTGCGTGACAGGAAAGATGGTAGGGCAGGACAGGGCAGAGTCGCGGCTCAGCCCCTGGGGCGAATGCGGAAGCGGCGCCTAGCCTGCGAGCGGCCGGGGCGCGACACCCGTCGCTCATTTGCTCACTATTTTTGTCGCACGAGTCGCAACACGAAAGAAACCACGGTGCATCATGAGCTCCGCAGACGGCGCTGCCGCCACATTTGCTGCCATGCTCTATCCAGTGCTGACTGCTCAAGCCGCATAAGTGTCCTGCGCCTTAGGCAGCCTTTGAAGCACCCTCCGTTCCCCACCGCGTCCGCTCGTCGCCGCCCGCCCATTCCTTCTCAACATAGCCCAGCCTCCGCTTAACATCAGCAACCACGGCCTTGTCGCCTGTGTTCTTGCCGATGTTGTCGCTGATCTTGACCGCAGCCCTGCCCTCTGCAGACGCTATCTTAATGACAATGTTGAGCGGCACCGATTTCTGGCCCGTGGACTGGCGCACGAAATCATCTGTGGGATCGTCAGCAACCGATACAGCCTTGGCCAGCACCCGCGCCACACTCACTCGTCAAAAACGTGCCTACGCCAAACGTTGGCTGGAATCCCTGGGCCTCGGCGGCCTGCTTGTACTCCAGACACAGGTCGATGTTGAGCGAGTCGGAGAAGACGATGACCTTTTTGTCCGTGATACCCTCCTTGTCATAGAAGTCGCGCATCATCTTGATGAAGCCCCTGGGGTCTCCAGAGTCCTGGCGCACCCCGGTAAACGTCTGGGCAAATGTCGGCACGTCCGTATTGGTCCCATTTCCCTTGCGAATCGGGGCCTGGATAGGCGGCTCGGTGTTCCCGAGCGTTGCCGTGTCGGGTAGTGTGGAGCTCCCGGCCGCTGAGGCCGCAGTGGCCGCAGGCCCCGGTTCGGCAGTTGTGTAGCTAGGGATCGGCTTCTTGAATGCCTTCAAGAAATCAGGTGTGCCGAATGTGTCGGTTAAAGCGATGCCCAGAACCTGCACCGGTCAGCACTCCTGAATATTGCCCTCCGGCCTGGTTTGCTTACACCCTCGCCAAACGTGCCGACCCAGTAGCTGAGAGCTATTTCGTTGGCGTCCTCGTAGTTGTTTGTCACGGCTGCGACACCCATGAACCATTCATGCGCGACTGTCCCGACGGGGGCAACGCCGTATTTCATGGCAAAATGGACATTACTCGTGCCTGTCACTTTTCCTGCCCATCCTTTACCTTCTGCCTCCTTCGCCGCCTTGATAAGACCCTGCATGACGACATCATGGGTATGGTAGTCTCGCCTTCTCCTGCTGCCAAACTCCGAGAAAATGCACCCGTTCTCCAGTAGCTTCAATCCCTTCTGGTACGCCTTGTCCAACTGACCATTGTGGCTCCAATCCGTGTCGCAGAACTTGAAGTATGCCTCGCTGATGAGAGCGAGCAAGGGTATCTCGTATAATATCGTCTCAACCCACAGTCCCTCCGTCTTGAGGTCCAAATCGCCTATGTCTCCGTCCGCACCGGTGTCGTTGTCCGCGTTGAACGACAGCTTGATCTGGGTGTCGGGGTGTAACCGGAAGGTCCGAAGAAAGCGAAGGTACTGGTCGTTGAGGTAGGCGCAGTTTTTCTTGAGGAAGTCGAGCTCCTCTTGCGAAAAGGTGATGTTTCCAAGCTTGTTGATTTGCGATTGGAGCCAGCGGTAGGCGGCGCGAGTAAAGCGCATGTGGGGAGTGCGGTTCGTGAAGCTGTAGGTGACGTTTACGTTCGGAAAGTACTTGAGAACGCAACACTGCATCGTGAGCTTGTACAGGTCAGTATCAAGCAGAGAGTTGACGCCTTCGGGCAAGGCGCCGCCATCGTTGAGGCTGGCCATTCCTGAGAAGGGCGCGAGGACTGCACTGGGGTTGTTTGCGCGGGAGGAGTGGCAGCGAGGCGGTTATGTAGAGTGGTGGTGGGGCCGCGCGTTGAACTCTGGACGGCGCGTCGCGGGGCAGATGTCACGATCGGAGATAACAGCTGCAGGGCGAATTCGTCACCTCCGCCGGTCTCGCATCCCTCGTGCGTGCCACGCTTATCAAACGCTTCCGATCCAGCCCTCACTGCATCATCGACCCTGGCTTTCGTTCCACCCACGCTGACTGAAACGTCTGTGCCCCAGTCACCGTTCCGGGTCCATGGTTACTCTAACAAGCCCTTGCTATAGCTCTTCTTTTCCGAAAAATAATGAAGCAAGGGTAATTAAACAGATCACTTATTTCACTTGGATAGCTACCCATTTGAAATCATGAACTGGTTCACGCTAAGCGACCCTACGAGAATGACGTGTCACAATCCAACAATCTATGGATTTTGAGGATGGTTATTTGAGCCTACTAACCACGGCTGCCGGAACAATCAAGGATCAAACAGCGCCGCCTTTCTGGACCCAAACGAGCCTGATATGAGACTACAAAACCTTTCTGACTCATTGGGCGCCAGACTTTAAAACGAGAGAGTTTCGAAATATACATCTCGAGGATCGTATACTCATTACGCTTCGCAGACCTCGCAGGCACAGGCTCCTCGTGCGTTCCTACTGTAAGCCCATGAATAGAACCGTCCTGGACCATCCTCTTGAATGCGGTTATCGTAGGGGCGATGTTATTAAGGCTCATCGAACCAAAGGCGGGTATTGAGAGAACGATCGGATTGAAATGCCCAGTCCCCCTCAAGTTCAAGACATGGGCCATACCAGGGACACGTACTGCTGTGGATGCCTCGTCGACAGTGACGCCGTAAATGTACGCAAAAGCCTTCTGATGGATGCGCGATATGTGTCCCACAGCAGCCAGGAGCCGCAAGTCCTCCGAGATATTGCCGAGTTTCGATCCAGAAAAGAGTGGGTGGCTAAGATCAAGTCCTTCCTGTGGTATCGCCAGGCAGCATCTCTTTGCTTCGTCCGAAGAAATTTGAAGTGATTTCGGATGCGATAGAATGAACTGCTCGAATAAACAGAGTCTCTGGTGCAGATGCCTGTAAAATTTGAATCCAAGACACGCGCGGACGCAGACCGAAAACAAGATTGCGAGACACCTGGTGTACTCGGCCAGACGCACCCTGTATTCCAAGAGACTTTGGTCAGGCTCGTGAACCCGGTGGGTGTTGAAGCTGGGATGGTCGCGAAAATGCTCCTTGAGTGCTCTGAGTAAGCGCACAAGAGACAGCACGAGATGCGGTTTCAATTCCCGGCACATCAATGGCTCGAGGAGCTCTACTTCCAGTAGGACCTCATGTAGCTGTGTCAACATCAAGTCTGACAAGGTTTGATCTTCTTCTTCCTTGACGTGCTCTTCAACCTCCAGTTGTCGGATCTGCTGTAGGATCTTGTCGACCGTCATGGGTTCATGTTCCGGCGACGCGGGCCGCGACAACAGCGTCGAAGGGATGCTCGAGGCTTCGCTGCTCGTGTCGTCCTCGGAATGACAATGCTCTAGTGTATGACTAGACGTCTGAGATAAGGTTTCGTTCTGATCTTGATCATCGCTCATGCTGGTGGCGCTCCGGGTTGGGCAGTTCCCGAGTTGCTAGTATGAATATGCGTACGGGGTTCGAATTTGCCGTTCCCGTCTCTTTCAGAGACGTATGTCGCACGTCTTTGCTGTCTTGTTGAGTAAAGCTGGGGGTGGCTTGAAATGACAGTACAGTTCGCTGACAGAATGGATCAAGCAAAGTGATGAGATGCTGGAGCGGCTTGTTTCTTCCAGAGAGACAAGGTTGAAAGACCCGGAATCGTGTGGAAGGGGGGCCTGTTGAGCAAATCAGAGGGATACGGCTGCCGTATGGAAGTTTCCGGCTTGCACCTGCACCTTTAAGCAACGTCCCTAGCTCATGGCCAAGTGTTTTTCCGAGTCTACATTCTTCAGGAGATTTTCCGAATTGGATGGTGTGAGCGTTCTTGAAGAGCTGCCACTGGACGGTGGGGCCTTGAGCCGTTCCTTGACCGTTGCTCTCATCTCATCGAAGAATTTCTGTTCACCCGGGCGAAGCTCACCTGGGAAGTAAATTGGCAACAGCGAAATACCCACCTTTGGATATTTCCGTTCGGTTGCTTGAAGTACTTCCATGACCCTTCCTTCATAAATCTCTTCGACTTTCTCCATGGGCACTCCCATAGCACTCGGATCTCTAGGCGCCCCAGCAGCCAGCACGTTCTGCACCATGCCCAAAAAGCCCACGCCAAGCAGGAACCAGGTATTCTCCTCCAGCCCGGCGACGCACAGCAGGAACGCAATCCAGCAGATGGCGAGGAAGCCGAGAATCATGCGGGTGTGATGCACGGGATGGCCTCTCGCCGTGGCCAGGTCCTCGAGGTTCAAGCTGTCCGGGTGCTCGCTAATGATGACGATGGCGCGGGTGTGGCCGTTGCCGCGGGTGATGCAGTACCTACCTTCAGGAGCCGAGCGGCAGGCCCACTTTTCTTTAGCCCACTGCGGCAGCGCGCTGCCAGCCAGCGCCAGCGCCGTGCCCACGACCGTCAGCGCCATGATCAGCCAGTCGCCGTCCAGCACCCACGGCACGCACGCGATGCCCAGCTGCCCGACCAGCACCGCCGCCCCCGTCCACCACAGCCAGTCGTACACCGGCTTCCCGCCCGCCTGCGTCGTCTTGTACACCGTGATGTGCAGCGACGCGTCGATGGTCGATCGCTTCTCGGCGTCGCGCAGGATGCGCCCGAGGATCCAGGAGTTGTTGGTGCGCGCATAGCCGGACGAGAGGTTGACGAGGTGCGAGGGGCAGTCGGACATGGGCATCAGCCGCCCGTCGCCGATGGCGGAGAGCAGCGAGGTGAAAGAGTAGGAGACGAAGCCGAAACTGAAGGCGACAGGCGCGATGTGTCTGCCCCGGAGTTGGGCTACTGCTTTCTGCGTAGAGTAAACGGTAAGCTTTTGCTATCACTCTTGCTCGTGCGGAAGAAGGCTGTCGACGCACGTACCTGAACGATGTCCCCCCCGATGATCATCAACACGCTTGACAGATCACTTGGGTTCTGCCATTGCTTACCCAGTGCCCCAAGCGGATTTGACGTCCCGTCAACTGCACGGCGCTCTGGGGAGCTGGTGGTTGTCGCGCTCTGAGCACTCGAAGGCACGTTCGCCGGCGTGGGAAGACAGTTCACACGCGCCAGTAGCGCTGCGATCAGAACGAAGAACCGCAATAGCGGCATGAGAAAGCGGTATGACGCCCACAGGTGAGCCATCATAGTTCTTGCTGATAGTTGTTTGGTGGGGGCATGAGTTGTTCAGTCCATGTTGCGTCCGTGAAGGCTGAAGGATGAGGTCAAGCATCAGGCTCCGCCCCGTTTAGCAGACAAAAGTGGCGACCCGCATTTCGTTCACCGGGTGGAGGCTGGGTGAGACCCGTGATACGTGGCTGCAGATCTACTGTGTCTGCCTCGCGCGATTTTTGAAACTATGTGGCGGCATGCATGAGGCCATGTAGGGCATAGCTGAAGTGGGGGCTATGCAGCAAAGATCACTAGCCTTGTCATACCTCAACACGGGAATTTCCTTTCCACAGCTACTCCATCTGAACATAGCCCCAATATGGATCATTTGCTCGCACCACCCAGGCCTATTTTCAAGAACCCAAAGGTCAAATACGCATGCCTTGCAGAGTACGACCGGCGAGACTTCTGTTCTTACCCAGCCCGTGCTGGTTGGTCTGATGAAGATATCTTTGCCGCTGAGCGTTGGAACACGCACATTTCCTCAGGCCGCAGAACTTTGGATGAGGTGGAGAGTTTCCTACAGACGTGGCTCTTCTTCGGGTCCCTTCATTCCTTCTTTGGGGATTCCATTAAGCTGGACGATTTTGTCACGCGGCGAAAAGGCAAACCCACTTACATTCATACCAAAAACCTTGAAAAAGCTGTGTCGAGTCTTTTGAGACGGATTCAGAAACATGGGGTGAGTGGCGAGACAATCTACAATTGGCAACAAGCCCTGAAGCTCGCCCAACGCGTATACGACGTAATCGCCCGTACACAGGAGAGCTTTCTCCATCCTATGTTTGCATTTTCGCTGGGAACACTCATCCACTTCTTGTCCGGAATATTCGAATACATATACCGACAATATCCCGGCTGGCTACCCGACTTTCGCGAGGGTGACTTCTATCTCCTTACACCTCACGCTGACATTCCTATGACTATACGGGAGATCAGTGGCCAGTTCGGAGAGCCTGATTTCCTCAAGGCGAGCCTTGTAGCTTCTGGCTGGTGCCCGCAGCTGGCTGGGCACCTTGGCATGAAATTCCGAGGCGAATTAATGTACTACATGCTCCGCATGGGCCCTCCAGACTGCAAGAATCACGGTGCTTGTAATTTTGAGAGATGTAATGCTTACCAAATCGATCGAGTCCGATACAAGCATCTTCACGTCAGGAGAAGTTGCAATTGCAAGCACGCTCTGGTAGATCCAAATGAGCTGTGTTCCATACTGGAAGGCGGATACATTCCGGTTGTCAAAGTACAAAGGCCAGGAGACAGCCGTGGATATTTGAAGCTTCATCCTGCCCTTCCGTCAGAAAAATACGTTGCAATATCACATGTGTGGTCAGACGGGCTTGGAAACCCATTGGAGAACTCGATCGCGTCGTGCCAGCTACGGAGAATCCTTACGGAGGTCAGAAAAATCCCCGGACTTCCTCAGCCTTCTGCGTTCTGGCTAGACACACTGTGTTGTCCCGTACGCCCGATAGCAATGAGGCGTCAGGCTATCCGAATGATGAGGCAGACGTACGAAGAAGCAGATGCAGTCCTCGTTCTGGATGGGCGCCTAAACCGTTTCAGCATCAACCGCTCTTCACCTGTGGAAGTAGCGGCTCGGATCCTGACCTCAGGCTGGATGCGGAGACTGTGGACTTGGCAAGAAGGTGCTCTGGCGAAAAGGAGGTATTTCGCATTCCAGGATCAGCTCTTTGACTCCGACATATTTCCATCATTTGTCACCCAAAGCAGAGCCTCGGTACCACTAGGAGAATACCGGTATTGGGTCCAAGTGAGCGATGTACATGCCTCTTTCCGAGCCAAGGAGCGTATTCAAACTTTCAACACGCGGTCACTAAGCCACGTCCTGGGAGCTGTGTCTAGTCGTCGGACGAGTGTCGCCGCGGACGAGTCGCTCTGTCTCGCTTCTGTGATGGGTTGCAATCTGGACTCGATCCTCGAGGCAGAGCCAGAAGATCGTATGCTCGCTTTCTGGAAGGTCTGCCCGGCAATTCCAACTGACTTAGTTTTCTCGACCCATACGCGTCTGGCAACTCCAGGATTCCGCTGGGCACCGAAAACGCTCCTCGATAATGGAGAGCCGGTAAATACCTTCGGTTTTTCCAACGATTGCGCCATTCCAACGGCACGTGGGCTTTCACTTACCAGCTCAGGAGCTTTGTTGCTCAATGCCCTTGACCAGCCTATGGGCGAGGACTTTTGGATCCGAGACGAAGTCGGCCGATGGCTCTTCCTGGTGCACAAAATGCCACACTCGGCCATGCACACCTTTAAGGACCGCCACTTTTCGCGGCCTGTGAGAGATGAAAGGGATACTAGGTTCACTCAAGCAGCCATCCTTATAGATACGGATCTTGTTGAGGATGGAGACACGATGGCCTATGTCTTGCTGGTGTACATCTACTCTGAGGAAGACGGTGTTCTTTTCGCTAGAAGCAGCCAAGTTGGTGGCGTCTTCTCAGATCGCCAGTGCCATTTAAGATTCCCCCACCGGTGGAATGAAATGCGGCTGCGCCATACCGCCGACAAATCTGAAGGGGAACCAGGATACAATATAACGGACGGAAACGCCTACCAAGCTGTAGAATGGAAGCGTCTTCCGAAAAACCAGAAATGGTGCATCGACTAAATACGAAGCCTAGGTACTTCAATATGCACTTGGAATGGATTTGTGGCCTTTCAATTCACCCTGAAATTCTCCGCCAGACACTATTTCACTAGAGATATATTCAATTTGGTTTACTATCCATGGTATTTTTTACAACCGTCACCGCTGAGATCTGTGTGGATGTGGCACATAGAGAAAAATTGGCGTAGTGATGCGTAGCAATACATATCCCCTCTTGAAAAAAAAAAAAAGTCAGACCTGGTACGTGTGGCCATCCGTAAAGCAATTGAATTTCAGGCTGGCTCTCATGGCTAAGGCTGGAGTTTCACCTAGGTCACTCAGGCTAAATTACACGGTTCTCGAGGGCTGCACAGCCACCAAGTCGGCGCTTACATGGACTGCATCCCGAGGTTACACAGGCGACAATACTTCACAGCCTCGAATCATGCCACTATTGGCCAATGACACTTGCAGCAGACCACATTGGTCCCCACAGCCTGGTAGGCAACATACGTCAGCCTGCCACGGCGCACTATTTGAGTACAGCAGCTACCCGCCCTAACAGCGGCAGGACGTGCATCAATCATCGGCGTCGACTAAGACTCAGCCCTTCTGCGTTCCCCACGCGAGACAATTCGGGAACGATGGATGCGTCCTCGCTTCTACTCTCGCTCCCTTCATCCGTTAGCGGGGCCGTCGATTTCGGGCAACGTTTCCACTACGCCCGAGAATTTCAATTGGAATCCAGCGACGCCGCCACGCAGCTGCGATTTCTGACCAGGCAGCTTGACAACTGGAGACGATGCGTCGGCCTGACAGAAAACGACGAGCTGCACGATGTGCACGATGCAGCGCTAGACGACTCGGAAATACTCGAGCTCGTGGGGGACGACTTAAACAGTATCAGGAAACATACCCAGAATTTGAAAAAACGGCTGTCGAAGTTGGGAGTGGAAAGGTCGCCAGGGCCCGGAGCCTTGGGGGGACCCGGAAGCCAGCTGCTACCAAAACGCGATGCTGGGAGACCAAAGCCGCCGATTCCTTCTCTGAAGGGGATTTCCTGGGGGTATGGTCGGGATAAACTGGTGTGGGGTGAGCTTGATCGCATAGAACAGGCCATCGGACATCTCTACGAGCTCATCCCGCCAAAGGCGTCGCCACCAGAGGACGGCGCGGAGAAGAAAAAAGAGGGCGAGTGGTATAGCACATGTTTTGTTTGTTTCGGTACACTGACGCGCAGCAACAGAAGCCCGTAGAGCTCAGACCCGTGAAATTTTGGAGTGGCTCCGAGCCCCACAAATCGACCAGCAGTACGACACGCACATCAACGCTCGGCTTGATGGAACATGTGGCTGGATTTTTGACCATGAGGCCTACAAAACGTGGATTTCTGAGCCCGACAAAGTTGGTAGAACCAAGCTCCTGTGGATCCATGGGTCCGCTGGAACAGGCAAAACGGTTCTGAGCGCTGCTGTCATTCGCGAGAGAACAGACGCGTTGAAACAAGGACATCCTATCCTCTACTGCTTCTGTTCCCCATTCGCTCAAGCCAATTCTAAATTTGAGGACGTTATCCGAATTTGGATATGGCAGCTCATACATCAAGATCCTTCCGCTGTCGAGTCCATCTGGAATGAGTATATGAACTCTTCCAACATCGAGAGAGGAACAGTCGCTAGCCAGACAGAAGTTTGGAAGATCTGGAAGGATTTGCTTTCCAAGCGTGTGGGATGCACTGTTGTCATTGATGGATTCGACGAATTCGATCGGACCTACCGCGTACAGTCAAAGTTTCTCCAAAAGATCAAGCAAGTGGCAACTCAGACAACAACTAATATCCTAATCACCAGCCGGAACGAAGAGGACATACAGCATGCATTGTCTCCCAGTCCACGGGATACCTCGGAGATCTTAATGCTTGAGTGTCTTGTATCCAAGGAACTTGTGAGAGGAGACCTGAATTTGTTGGCCTCGGAGGTAATCAATGATGTGCTTCATAGCAAATCTGAAGAGGTGAAGAAAGATCTTGCTTCAAGGCTCGCTGTGCGAAGCGACGGCATGTTTCTCTGGATCAAACAGCAGAATATGGGCCAGCTCCGACCGGGAAAACCCTTGAAACAGCTGCAGCAGATGGTCGACAGGATGCCTAGCGGGCTCAAAGAGACCTACAGAAAGATCTGGGACGAGATCGAGAAGAGACAGCATGAAGATAAGGAGAGAACCTTGGGCATTTTGCGGTTGATCGCCTTTGCCTTTCGTCCCCTTACGGTCGCCGAAGTCACCGAAGCCCTGCTGGTGAAGCCAGACTACGACAGCCTCAACCTTGATGAATGGCCGGATGCTATTGATGAAGAGTATATCAAGAGCGAGATCAAAGGCTTATGCGGATCGCTCATTGATATCCGGTCACCTGGCCGAAGCGATGTACCTGGCTCAAGGACGTTACATCTTGCGCATATATCAGTCAAAGAATTTCTGGTGGAAGAACTATGCACGAGAACAGCGAAGGAAGATTCTGAAGCAAAAAAGCTTAGGGAGCATCATACGGAACTCGCCAAAGTCTGCCTTCGATATTTAACCTACCCAGAAATATGGCAGCCAAAACTGGCATCAGACCAAGGATTTCCACGTTCATTCCTAACCTATGCGTCGGCATGGTGGGAGAGGCATGTGTCTCTAGGAGATGAGTTGGATGACGATGTGTCAAAATGCGTGGCTGGTGTTTTGCACCCCGACATCCCGGCGTTCCATGAATGGAGAGCTTCAAGGATTGATTCTGTTCCAAACCTGCCGCCACCTGCAAAAGAGGCGTTGAAGACGATGCAAGGAAACCCGCTGGTGTGGGCTTCTCAGTTCGGCTTAAAAGGCCAAGTAGAGAACTTACTCTCCAGCAGACCTGATCTCGTACACCAAAGAGAGTACCAGACAGCCCTGACACCCCTTCACACCGCTTGTGGATCCGGCTCCTTGGACCTTATTAAGCTACTGTTGGAGAAGGGTGCAGAGTTAGACTCGCAATCCTCAGGAAAGCGCACCCCACTCATATACGGAGTCATTGGTGGGAAAAAAGAAAATGTGTCCTATCTCCTGGATGTCGGAGCGGACATTAACACTCAAGATTACTCTGGACGCACACCACTTTGCCATGCCTGTATTTCTGGCCGTAGCGATATCGCGATGCTCCTTCTAGATAGAGGGGCAGACCCAACGATTGCCGACAATGACCGCTGCTCGCCCTTGCATGCCTTATGTAGGAACGGAGACGGAGATCCTACTCCAATTGTCCGTCTTATAGAGAAAGGCGCAGACACGACCATAAATCTCAAGACAACCGACGGTGATACCTGCCTCCATGCCTGCGCTTGGTACAACTGGTCCAGAATAGCTACCATACTCTTTGAGAATGGTGCAAAGCAATCATTGTACTCAGAATTTGTTGGCCAGGCGCCGATCCATTTTGCAGCATCAAACGGGTGTCAAGAAATGCTCCAACTTTTGATTAAACAGCATCGTGACATCAATGTCAAATCTTCCGAGAATATGACACCCCTGCACATTGCCACTCTAATGAATCACTCGACAGTAGTGAAGCTTTTATTGGAAAATGGGGCTTTTATTGAGGCCACCGACCAGGAAGGCCGCACCCCACTCCTTTTAGCGGCATTGAACAGCCACATTGGTGTCGTCGAGCTACTTCTTGCTAACGGAGCGAACGATAAATCGTGTGACAAGAGAGGATGGTCGCTTCTGCATTACGCGGCTGTAACTGGATTATTCGACCTCGTAAAGAAGCTTGTCGGCTCTGGAACTGATCCAAATGTGACGACTCATGATGGTCTCACTCCTTCGTATGTCGCTGCTTCTAATGGTCATATGGATGTCATGGAGTACCTCATAAGGGAGGCAGCACGAGTCCAGGCCGTTCCAGGAAAAGGTAACACGGCGCCCTTTATGGCGACAAAGGACGGTGATGCGAATGCCGTTGCGTCTCATTTGGACCACTGGACTCAAGTTAAAGCAAAGAACAGATGGGGCTACGAGCCTCTACATGATGCTGCTTTCCATAATCGCCCAGAAGTTGTACGCCTGCTCATTGACAGAGGGGCGGACCCCAACGTCAGCTCTGCGAGTGGCTTCCGACCACTGCATTTGGCAGCGTCGCAAGGACATCTTGAAGTCGCAAAGCGTTTGCTCGAGCGCGGAGCGAAGCTTTCAGTAGACGATGTTTCAGGATCGACTCCACTGCATCGTGCCGCTGTTAGTGGGCATTCTAGAATCGTGGAACTCCTTTTGGAACATGGAGCCGATATTTCAACACGGTTTCTAGGTTTGACACCGCTAGCTCTTGCCGTTCAACAAGAGAACAAAGATGCGATCCAGGTTCTTTTGGAGTACAAAGCCGATTGGACTTCGGTGGTTGGCGGAACCAGGTCTATCATCCATTGGGCTGCTTGGAATAGCAGTACTGGCGTGTTCTCCCTACTTCTCAACGTCAATCAAGACTTTGATGTCCTGATGAAAGGCCCTTGGAGCCTTCTCAACAATGCCGCTCACGGCGGAAAAATTGAGAATCTGAAGATCCTGTTGGGCAAACGACCTATCGAAGACTTCAAACCAGATTTTGAGGGCAGGACTGCTCTGCACTTGGCTGCACGTGGCGGAAAGCTTGCTGCTTTCGAGATGCTCTTATACTTAGGCTGCAACCCAATCGCCAAGGACTCAAGAGGAAGAAATATCCTTCACTACGCTTCCATGGGCTCCTCTCTTGAACTCATTGAGAGAACCCTTCAGCTTCCGTGCTCTGCCGACCTCCTTGAACAGGAATCACGCTTCACGCCGCTACACTGGGCAGCCGCTAGCGGTAATCCCCAAGTCATGGCCGCTCTTGTTGCTGCAGGGTTGGAAGAGACAGCTGTGAAAGCAAACTTCCCCAAGCGAACGTCAGAATGGACCCCGTCAGCCCTGGCTAAATTTTTCAGTAATGAGAAGTTGCTGTCAGACACGGAATGTCTGTTCAAACTGCGAGACTCCCTGCTAGATGTTGTCCCAGGTAAGAGATATTACTCGTACACTTGTGATTCTTGCGAGAATGTAAGTTTCTTCACTTTAAGTGGTCATTACCAAAGTTAACCATCTACGCAGGAGATAATTGGCCCAAGATTCATTTGTCATGAATGTCCCTTCCTTGATTACTGCTTCATGTGTCGAGAAGATGCGGAAATACTACATCCTGGCCATGAATTCTGCATGATATATGCCTAGGAGCCGAATGGGCCAAACCATGTGTATCACGCGTGTCGATTCTTTTAATGTTGCAAACAAGGGTGTCTGAAGCACAGTACCAATGTTGATATGGAAGTTTTATTCTTTAATCTCAGACCATTTCTCTGCGTGCAAATTCTCTCATCAATTGGTCGTTCTATCTCATGGAAATTCTCTATTTTCAATCGTCACCTCCCGCTTTCAGAGACCGCCACACCCGCTCCTCAAAACTTCGAGGACAGCCACTCATACAGCGCCTTTCCGACCTCATCCGGCTTCTCCATAGTGCACCAATGGGCCGAATCAATGTTCTTAACGGTCAAATCCGGCCCCACATGGCCATCAGCCCTGTTCTTCTCGATCAACGCCGCCAAACACACATCATCGCGGTCGCACCCAAGGAAGAACGTCGGCACGGTAATCGGGATGCGCTCCTCGGGCAGCTCCTTCTCGACCTCGTAATGGTGGTTATGCGCCAGCGCCTTATACCAGCACAGCGCGCTCGCCAACCCCCCACCCGCCCGCACGCTCGCCAGCCACTCCTCCCTCCACCCCTTGCCCGGCTTCGCATACTCATGCAACTCGACATCGCTCCGGTCCGCCAGCAAGAACTCCCTCATCGCGCCCCGCACGCAGAACATATCGCGCATCCAATTCGGCCTGTTACCATGCGCAACGTGCCACAGGCTCTCGAGATGCGCATCGCACACCTCGGCGCCGTCCTCGGCCGTGAACAGCTCCCAGTACGCGTACCGCGGGAAGCCGGTGGCCTGCTCGAAAAACGCGTTCGCGGCCGCGAGGTCGAACGGCGCCGGCGACGGCGGGATGTACGCGACGTTGAGCAGCGCCACGCCGACGACGAGGTCCGGCGCCCACAGCCACACGCGCTGCGCGCTGAAGGAGCCCCAGTCGTGCCCGATGACGATGATGGACGTCACGTGCTCGGCGCGGAGGAGCTCGACGTAGTCGGCGACCGAGTCTTTGGAGTTGAAGAGGGCCGCGTCGGTGGGCTTGGACGTGCCGCCGTAGCCGAGTTGGTCCGGGACGATGATGCGGTTGGGGAGGGTGGAGAGGTGCGGGATCACGGATTGCCAGAGGTGCGCGTTGTCGGGGAAGCCGTGGAGGAGGAAGAGGGTCGGCTTGTTGGCGTCGTCGGTGGGGCGGGATGAGTCGTAGTAGGTGTAGGTCAATGACCGGGAGGTCGTGAAGGTCTTTTTGGTGAAGTTGTCCATGGTTTGTTTGTGGGGTGTGTGGTGGATAGATTGGTCTGGTTGGTGTTGATGCTTTGGAGCAACGTTTCCGAATCCGCGGCCTTATAGGACCTCGGGTCCGAATGGTGCGGCGTTGGCTAACTGCCTTTGTGGGGGAGTAGGTACGTGCCAGTTACGGCTAGTCAGTGGTGTGATTCCGAGGCCGGCCAATATGCCGAAGGGGTCTAGTGTGCCAATCCCTGACTCGATGCTGTCTCTTCATCTTGTCAGAATATTCTTACAGCCTACCTAAATCTCCTCTCGCTCCGTACGTCCAGCTCCTGCTCCTTCAAAATGTACTTTTGGCTCTCCGCATCGTTGATGCCCCCGTTTCCCTGACGCGAATTGCTGGCATAAATCGTTCCTTCCTGCACCGTCACGTTCGTAATGCCCATGTCCGACAGCTCCATAGGATCCAGACGCCGTCGAGGCGTTCTCCACGTTTTCCATGTTGTGAAAGGTGAAGGCGTGTTATTCCCTGCGTACTTATCCGAGCCATTGTGAGACTGTGCCCATGGGAGAAGGCGGATCAGCGGGCGGAAAGTTGCAACAGATGCCGCAGTGAGGGCTAGACACATCTCTGCCCAGGTCCAGATTCCAATTGGAATAAATATGTCTGTGTTCAGGTCAGCGAAGGCAACGTGGCCAGCCCAAGTAAGCTTACAAAGGACATCGATTTCACTGGCATAGCCAATTAGACTTTTGAACCGGATAATGTTCGCCACGCTCGCACTGTGAAAGTTTAGCAGGGTTTCGCTGGGGAGAGAAGGGGGGACAAACAAGACTCCCATGCCCAGAACCAATATGGTCGAGATCTTGACTATTGTTCTCATCTGGAGCTTCCAAACCATAGGTGCTAATGCGAGGGCGTAGTACCAATCCAGCACCAGGTTGATGGCTGAATATACGTACACGCCTATCGCGACGCCGTTTCTGTCCGCGCAGCGACCCGTCGTCATGGTCGGCGTCCAGTACTTCTTGGGCTTCACAGAATGTCAGTCGGACAATATTGATAGTCGAAGCATGACGTACAGGTGTGCACTGGAACAGCAGTGCAAAAAACTCGTACAGCCCGATGATGACGTTTACCGCAATAGATGCGAGCGTGATTCGTCTCATGGTCACACTGGCTTGGCCAATGATGCGCAACTGTAGTAGGGCAATAGACAGCTTCGTGATGAGCATGGCCAGCGTGTAAGTTATCTGCGCCATGACCAGGTACTATCTAAACTTCAGCATGGTCACCGACTAAGACTGAGGCTGTACTAACCTTAGCGCCCGTGTAGAAAGTTTGAATCGCTAGCTCGGCCGTCTTCCTTCCAAAACCACCCTCGGTAATACTGAGTACGATCATAACAGTCATAACGAGGTACCCGGCCTGTCCGAAATCAGCATCTGTGAAACAGTGACCTCGGGAGCTGGAACTGCTTACCAGGCCGACCAGAAGCAGCCAATCGTCGGTACTGAACTGCGACTGCAGTCGAATCCGCACGAAACATCTGAGCGCGACGAAGACGACCGACACGCAGAACATTGCGATCATCGAAGCCCGTATATTTTTCTGCTCATCGTTGAGCTCGTAGTCGTCCGGATTCACCGAGGCGGACATGATCAAAAATTGTCGAACGAGGAGACTCGAGGCACGCCAGGAGCCACACTCACAGTTGTATACGGAGAACGCGTTGCACTATTCGCCTCCCGAGTCATTCTCCACGCACGCACACTACCAAAGCGGATGTCTACTATCCGCTTTCCCCTTGGCGTGTTTCGGCGTCTTTCGACCCCAAGTGCCGCTGCGACCGTGCATCTGTTGCCTCATCGGTTCGGCACTTGGCCGCAAGCCGGAGGCTCATGGCTGAAATGTAAAAAGTCTCCGAAACTCCGCCGCAATGACCATTTGTAGTAAGGGTTACATAACTTTGAGAAGGTTTCGGCGGTATGTCGTGGTCTCATTGGTCTAATAGACACCCGTGCTCCCCTCGTTGCCATCGAGTCATGTTTGGGCTGCCGTGTTATCAGGCTGCCTATCATCTTGAGCGGGGGTGCGGAGCGGATAGTCCAACGGTCACACTAATATAGCGTCCGACTTTTGGGCGTCCCTGGATCCTCAGGTCCTCTACAAATCGTCCCACTCCGTTGTCCTGTCAAAGTCAGGGCGGGTTAGTCTTGCCGGCTTCCATGGCCTTAGCGGTCAGAACCCCCGGATTTTGTACCCCATATGGACATTGCATCGTTGCCCTGTAGCTTTCAGAGTGAGGCTGTACCTTTGCTTCCTCACCGTCAAAACCTTCTTGCAGAAGAGAGATCTGGAGCGTTTGGGCATCTGTAGTACCCTGGTAGCTGTCTCTGCCCGATTGATGTTTTTTTGTTTTTGTTTTTGCTTTCTGAGCTTGTCGTCTTTTTGTCCGCTCCATTCCCGTGCTTTTGAGGCGGAGTTGAGGATGTTGACCAGCGATCACAATTGCTGGGAGCTCGTCTTTCTCGTTCTCCTTATGCGTAATAATCTGCTGCGTACTGGTTCTTTTGCCAGTTGCTGATACTGAACATGCACTCTGCGCTTTCTGCTCGACTTGAATGTTATACGTCTCATTGCTACTTACTCTCGGCTGTCAACCCGCGAACCCTTTTTTTTAGGCGTGGTTGATAAGTAGCCTATTAAGTAGAGCTTAATTCAACAAAATGCTACACGGTGAGAAAAGCAAGGCTCAACGAACGCATGGCGAGGCAGAGAACCGGGTCGAGCACGAGAGCTTATTGTGGCCGATCATGATCCGTCCGCAAATCCTACTTCTAAATGGCGCCACTCCATGCAAGCGAGGAATGTAGAAGGCCGATCAATGCCGATCAAACCGACAATCGTCAACACTTGATACTTGGTTTGCTATCGGCGGGAGAAGATAATCATGAATTCAATCGAGACTGATAATGCAAACTTTGAGAAGAAATACGAGGCCGATGAAGGGAACAACAGTAGTAATGGGCATCAATACACACATACCGAGAGGTACATTGAGAGTGGGGATCAGGTACAGCGGGCGACGAAGCGATGGAAACCCCATCCGCCAAGGTCCGGTCCTTATCTCTCCTACAAGTCCGCTCCGAGTAAATCCGCGGATGATCCAGACTGGTGGTTGCGGGCGGAAACTTGGCAGCGGGAAGGATGGGCTTGGGTATGGGGGCTAAGCCAAATCCAGCAACACGGCAGAGGTGCAAGCACCAGAAAGGGTGTAGCCGCAAGGAACACGAAAGCCAATGGAGTAGCCGCATGACAACACGGGCCCAGGCTCGAAAGATGACGGGAAAGTGGAGCATAAGCTCGGGGGCTGGACACGTGGGAATGATCTGCTTCAGCTCCTGGCATTTGAAGCATCAGCCGCACTCCTGATCTGCCACACACTGTTCTGGACTCTGAAGCTGAGATGTGCCACGATGATCTTCAGAGTGGTCTGATGGAGCTCGGTAGAGTGAATCGGTAACCCAATAACTGAGGCGACAATGTGTAAACTGTCTAGTGTTTAACGCCTTCTTTCATCTGTTCAAGGTATGCCCATTGTGCGCTTCCAAACAACAACAGATGTTCCAAAATCTGGAAAGATGAACGGCACAAAGATGAAAGCCACAGTAAGCTGAGTGAGGAGCCAGGTAAGGACATCGTAGTACTTCTTTGTTCGTGCAGGACCGCCTTGCCGATCAAGGAATATTGGTCGTATCTGGCGCCGAGCTCCTATTCGGCATGTTAGTATTCAGATTTTCATCCATGGTGTAGGAGATCTTTACCCTTCGCAATTGTTTGGATAATCGCAGCTGCCACAAAGCTCAAGTAATGAGCAGGATTGAACCCATGCCACATGGCCGAAACGATGAAGCTGATCATTCTGGAAAGGAACCCGGAGCCCAAACCAGAGCAGCGGAGGTAAACATAATCACGGAGCCAGGTGTGCGTGCGGACATTCCAGTTCTGCACGTAGGAATCTGCGGCTTGGGCAAATTCCAACTCAAATGGTCGCGCATTCTTCATGCGATCCCACTTGACATGACCTGTTACCATGTCCTCGCCGTTGTATCCGAGGCCGGAAAGTACGCAAGCGCCTTCGATAAAGGACCAAAGACCGTAGTAGCGCATTCGCATGGATAGCCCAAGGACGTACATGTGCCAAATTCGCTGCAAGAGTGGGCGTTGCATGGCTTCGTAGCTGAGAAGAATCCAGGGGGAATACAGCTCTGAAATCTTGTAGAAGGCCAATATCCATGCGAAACCACAGGCTGCTCTTTTTGCCGCATGAATACCTTGGCCAGAGGACTTTAGTCGGTGGCCTCGTGTGAGCCAGTCTCGGTATTCCGCAAAATCGCACGCTGGTCCAAGAAACAGTGTTGGGAAGAACAGGACATAACCGCCATAATCCAGAATGGGCGGGAGTGTTTCGATTGTGCGGTCTCTTTGTTTCTGGGAAAGATTGTTCTTCGGTTGCCGCCCATCATGGACGTTCCAGCAGAAAGCTGTAAGCTTTGTCACCAGCACCATCTGAGCGCCGGTTATACTCATACCATGGACTCCGGAAGCGGGGAAGATATTGCAGAAAGACAAATGTCCCATCAGAAAGATGAATCCAATCCAAGGCATAGCTGGACCTGACAAATACTTGGCGATTGTATAAGCGCCCACGCAGCTGATTAGAAGTGGCTGCAGACCATCCCAGAGGCCGACCAGTCCGATGAGGTAGAGCAGAGAAAGCCTTTACGATGATAAGTGATCGGCCAGGAATGGAGAGTATAGTATTTACATACAAAATGGAGGCAAGGTTCTTCTGTTCTGAGCTTTTGGTGTAGCTCAACCCCTGTGCAAACACATATGACGCGGGAAAAAGTGATAAGAATTTGACTGCCTTGGTCAATGTCTGTCTCGAGAATTCCGCACAAGCGTATTTCGTACCCTCATAGATTGACACGCCCAAAGTCCGCGCTGTTTGATCAAGAACTAAATAGACAAACAAGTCAGCGTGGAAACTTTTCCTGCACGGAACAAATCTTACAATAATGAAGCATGTTGTCGCGATTGATAAGATCCTGGCTCAATAATTCTCTGGCACATGCAAGAAGTTGTAAATATCAGTGCTGGTGCCTTTGTCGAACGCGATTGATGGGAAGAAGATATTGAGTAATGACTTCTGTCATTCTGGAGACTCGTATGGAACTTTCCGACGAACAATGGGACACAACTCCCCAGCGTGCGGGGTTACAGACGCAGTGTTTGCCATGGAGCTGCAAGGCGTTGAGGCTGCTTAGCTAGCTTGGTGTGGCTTAGCTGAGGGCTAAGTTTGGAACCACGCGTGAAGACTATGTCCAAATCTGGACAATCAAAGACCGGGACCGGCTCGCATCGCTAGCCAAATACGGAGGTTAGCATGATGGCGGCCTGCAGAATAACTCAACCACAAGGCATCAGCTTCACAACGTGATCTCCAGCAGTTGTATTCGGCCTTACACCAACTAAAAACTGAAATGCTAGTTTCATCTACGGGCTTGACCTATGTGCAGCTAACAAGTGCCCCAGGAACCGAAAACACCGCATTGCATTTACCGGTGGATCCAGAAAGGTACAGTGAGCTGACACGGCGCTCCCGTCTTCTTCATGCATTAGCGGAAATGCCGTGTGGTGAACGAGCGTGGCTTGCGCCTCTATCGTTTTCCCCGCCGGGCAATGCGGACGATTCCGTAGGATCATTGGGAACAACCATTTCCAATCTTGGACAAATGGAGTTACATGTGGACTTCTGCTACAGCTCGGCGCCCATGGCGGACAAAATATATAAACAGGTCGTCCTCGAATTCTTAGTGCTTCTCATCAGCACAATCACTTCAATCAACTGTCTTCTCCAAATGCATTTCCATCAATCCTCGTACATCCTCGGCGCAGCCGCTCTGGTGGGTGCTGTTGCCGTCCCAGCGCCTGTACCTGATGATGTTCCCGTTACGGTTGCAGATCTCCCTACTCCCAGCGTCCTCGGACCGGATCCGTTGGTTTACTCGTCAACTGCTGAGCCCATCAATGCCGCGACCGTCACTGCTGTTGTCACTGGCACCACTGATGCTCCAGAGCCCACTGACTCTGCCGTGGCGGTCTCAGCAGCAGCAGCTGTAATCGATCCCAGCTTGGTCTCTCTCATCACCAATCTGCCCAGCAGTATCCCGCCTTCCCTCTACTCGCAGATCTCCGCGGCAGTTCCTACAGATCCAGCATCAGTTGCCGTACTTCAGTCCGCCATTGCAGCACTTCCCTCGGGAGCCCTCCCAGACCAGCTGGCCAGCTTAGCCTCGGAGCTCCTGCCTGCTGCTGCCACTCCTGCAGCCAAAGTCAAGCGCAGTGCCACCACAACCTACGACCCCGAAGCATCATCCAAGAAGTGCCCAGGCGGCAACGGCTGGGACTGCTGCCCGCTCCCCACCGGCACCGCCTTCGGCACCACCTCCGAGACGGACACCGAGTTCCTGAGCAACAGAGCCTACAGCAGCGCGGCCTCGAGCGCAGCGACCCGAGCACCCGCGAGATACATCCTCGCCTTCTCCAACAAAAACGCAGCAACGCAGCAAACCGGCTACCGCGGCGTCTACACGCTGCCCGCCTACGACCCCTCCGCCTGCGCCGCCCACTGCGACGCCGACCCGTGGTGCCAGGCCTTCAACATCTACATCGAGCGCGACCCCATCGTGCGGCCGGACGACCCGAACAGCGCGGGCAGCCTCTGCAGCAACCCGCCATCGACCGCGAACATCAAATGCACCCTCTACGGCCTCCCCGTCTCCTCTACCTCCGCCACCAACGACGGCCAGTACCAAGGCAGCTTCCACGTCGTCATCGCCGGCTCCAACGGCTACAACAAGCTCCCGCAGGCGCCCGCGCCGCAGCCGCACTTCTCGGGGCCGTCGGCGCTGCTGCCCGGCGCCATCGAGGACCTGAGCAAGTACTACCTGTACGAGTTCTACGCCGGGCCGTTCGACCCGGCGTACTGCGCCAAGGGGTGCCAGGCCAACACGGCGTGGAATAAGGCGCATCTGCGGGACTCGCGGGGCCGGTACACCGCGTGCAATGCGTTTAATGCGTATATCACGTACGCGGATGGGGAGGCGAAGGGGACGACGTGCGCGTACTACAACGATAATCTGTCTGCGGCTGATATCAGGAACAAGGCTACTAATGTGGGTCAGTGGCAGGGCAGTGTACACGTCACTATCGGTCAGTCGTACGTCTACAACTTGACGCCGCGGGATAATGGCGGTGTTTGCAACTGCAGGGTTATGGGCGCGTTCTGGCCTTCGCCAATCTTGGATGCTGCGCTGTATGGTGGATGCCGTGATTGAGCTTTATGTCGTTGGGACTGAGGGAGCTTATGGTAGAGTGAACTACAGATGCAGGAATGATTCAGGGGCTCTGGATCCGTGGACTATATTCGGTGAATGCCTTTTCAATTCTCTTTTACATTTCTTGTACATACAGCCTTGATGCGCGGTATTCAGGTGGTTTGTTACCTTTTGTTGATGACCAGCTTCCTGTCCATGTCGAAATGAATATAAATACGATCGCGAAGTATATCTAGGAACGGGATATCTCTGTATGGAGCTACAGAGGTTTGCAAAGCGGGAGATGGGTAGTCTTCTTAAAGGTGTGGTAGTACTATGATAACAGCAGTTCAGTTAGCTATAAGGCATACGGCTGCGAGAATTAGGTGCGAGAACCGACCGCGAGAATGACTATAAGGACGGTTGCGAGAGTGACCACAAGGGTGGCGGGCTGTGAGGAAGGCGAAGGTACTGTGAAGGTGATGCCTTCCTTAATCGTACACAGTCACATGACTTCCGTTTTTCCGGGCTAATAGGAGCTCAAATATTTACTCGAAGCGCCCCCGAGTCTTCAAGTTTCCACGGTGATCAGGATAAATTCTGGTCCTCGTCAGTGAGGTCGGGGTGGTTGAGGCTATTGTCCAAAGCGTCCGGTCGATAGTCTAAGGCGGAATATTTTACAAAATGAGGCCCGGCGTGCGTGGCAGTTCTGTGTAAATAGTCTCTCTACCAACAGACCCTCAGAGGATGATGATCCATGAATTTCACTGTTGACAGTGAGTTGTGCACCTTTGACATTGTTAAGTAATGCGCAGTGGACAGTGAACAAAGAAGCGTAGCAAATAGCCGTGACTGTTCAGAGAATAAAGAAAAATAGCACAGAGAACAGCCGAGGACAATTCAATTGTTTAACTAGCGGCTACGGTATATCATGGGCTCGGTGCTGGGCCCGTTTACCGAAGTAGAGCACGGCGAGATTTGAAAACGGACCTACGAGTACAGGCATACTCCACTCACAATTCCCTCTCAACCCCAAACTTCGACTGACAGCCAAAACGACAACATGGCATTCGATCCCAACGCAAAGATGCTTGCCGTAGTCAAGCGTTTCCCACGGGCCGTCTCGCAGGACGAGATCGACCTATCCAACTTCTGCCTCTGCCTCGACTGCCGCGCCGGCCACTGCATCCAGCACGGCAAGCACACCCGCTTCAAGCGCCTCAACCTCAACAACACCTCCGCCCTCGCCCGCGAGGCCATGAAAGCGGGAAAGAAGCACCAAGGCCTAGCCATCCTCTCCAACCTCCCGCCCGAGCTGGCCTGCGCCATCGCCCTCGACCTCCCCATCCAAGAGCTCCACCACCTCTCCACCTCCCCGCCCTTCCAGCCCTTCTGGACCGCCCACTCAGCCTACCTCACCCGCCACCTGCTCGCGCAGTACGCCGCCGAGGCCGCGCTCTACCCGCTGCCCGCCATCTTCGGCGCCACCACCGCCAACCGCATGACAGCGCCCCAGCGCCTCCTCTACTTCGAATCCATGCGCGCCTGCACCGACGCCGTGACCGCGCACTTCACCACCACCCTCTCCCTGCCCCCCGATACGAGCACCCGCCTGTGCGTCGCCGTCAGCCACCTCTGGCGCGTCTTCGGTCTGGGCGCCAGCGACAGCGCGCTGCCGACGGGCGACGAGCGGCGGCAGCCGGGCATGACGCCGCCGCCGGCGGGCACGACGACTAGGCGGCAGGCTGGGGTGACGCGTTTCTGCGCGCTGCCGCAGGCGCTGCGGAAGGACGTTTGTTCGTTGTTGTTCGAGGAGCTGGGGCCGTATTTCGAGTGCGTGCATCCGATGTGGAAGCGCATGGCCAAGCCGGCTGACGACCGCTTTAACGCTACGGTCTCGCCGTGGGCGAGGGCGGGGGTGTCGGATAACGTTGCTGCGCAGATGCGGCGCTGTGGCGTGTGGAGGGCTAGCCTTGCGTACTACGCGTTGGAAAATGTGCGCGTGGCGATGCGCGGCATCTACGCGAAGGCGGCTGCCGGCGCGCCCAGTGTCGAGTTGGATGCGAAGGCGGTCGGGGCGGTGCTGAGGAAGGCGCGGAGGGACGATGAGGGCTTCAGCACGGATTCCGTTCATGACGATTGGTCGTGGGATCACATCGACACTTACCTCGCCGACATCATGTTCGAGTCCTCGAACATGAAGCAGAAGTGGATCTTCCCCGACGCCTGGACCTACAGCATTGGCTTGGGCTTCAGCCAGAGGCGCGAGTTCCTTCTGTACCCCCCGCGGGGCCACGCACACCGCGATCTCTATGTCGAGTTGTCCATGGCAAAGCATATGCCGGACGGAATGGCTTTGGACATTGCGAGGTCTACACAGAATGTTATGCACGGCGGATACGGACATTGCCGTAGGCACACTTGGCAGTTCCGCAGGGACCACGAGGATAATGACTGGTTGGCTAATCCGACGGATGAGATGTTGGCTTGGTTGATGCACTGCGCATTTCCGTTGCGCCCGGAAGACTACGAGTAAATTAGGCGGACGTGATTCATTTAGCTTGGTTATTTAACTTAGCCCTATCTAAAATCTTTACTGCAATAGTATGATATCACCTCGACTGGCGCGATTGCGAGAAGTGATGTGACTGAATTGTTTTTGTGAAAAGGCTTGCTTCTAAGTGTTCAATCAGCATGAACGTGCAATTTCCCACCAAAAGAAGTGCTTAAGAAGTCAAAAGGTTGCGGAAGAAGCCTAAATGCAGGGTACGCGGAATAAATGAAGAGAAATAGGTATTAGTATCTCCGATGAGGTAGATCTTGTAGGAAAGGGATGCGCATTGATTGGCTTTCATGATTGAGATACAAACAAAATGGGTACTTTACCAGTGCACCTTGTGTAATTTGCTCTGGGCCGCAAAGCCAGACAGTGTAGGCGTAGGCCTTGTATGTCTGATGTTGGGTAATATAATGATAAATTGTCATTTCACTATTCATCAATAAGAGCCGGTGGTGTAATGGCTAGCATTAATGCTTATACGATCACTTAGCCTTGAACATTCATTCTCAGCTAGTAGACACTCGTTAGCATTAGATTCAGGTTCGACTCCTGATCGGCTCAGCTTTCTTTTTGTTTTGTTTTTTTTGTCTAACAGTTAAATTTTTTGCTGTGCTGCGACCAACTATGGAGCCGAAGGGACGAACCGATGGAACCCGCCGCTCTAAACCCCTTTTCCCACAAGGCGACCCGTGGTCCACATTAGCCTCAGTTTCGATGGTACTAACGGAAATAATAGGGACAAGAAATGAAGGAAAGCAGAACAAGAGCCGTTATGCAGTGAAAGTCACTGGAAAATAAATTCTGATAAAAGCCATTTCATTATTCTTATCATCGCTCCTGGTGTTGCTCATGCAAAGCATTATATCATCGCACCGGTTGGCCCTTGCGGGCGAATGGATAAGCAGTGGTACCACGGTATGCACGTCGCCGTACTCGGTGTGATGTGAACAGGGCTGCGCCCCGCTGCAACGAGGCGGAGTCGTGTGGGGCAGATGCGCCAGGGCTGCAGAAAAATCCTGTTAATACCGCAATGCCGCGCTTATATTGTATTTGTCTTAGACAGCTTGAAGACGACAAGGCGTACTCAAGGCACCAAGGCACGATGATCACGACTGCGGCCTGTGGCTTACCCAGTGAGCAAACTGGATAAAAATGCACTGCTGCTGGGCTGAAGTTGCCATTGCTACCAGCCGCCAACACAAATTCTTCACAATTAAAGACCCTTGATATCGAAATAATTTTCAATTGACCGCACCCCTCTCCTTGCAGTTTTATACAAAGTAGCCACGAGATAAAGATCGCTATGCCCTCAGATGACTACAGCACGGCGGACCAATCGCCCCCTTTCTTGAATGTCCAGAACAAAGGTCAAGTATACTCCTTCTTGTCCTCCCAACTCCGCAATCCGTGCTATATTCTGCCACTACTACTTGTCCTCGGCGGAGACATCGTCCAAAAGGCTCTTGCTCAAGCAACCGGACATGGCCCGGCTCCGGTATCCTTCAGCTTTGGATGGGCGGCATATTCCTTCAAGACGGTAATGCGTCTCGTAGGGGAAGGCCGCTTCATGCCCCCGCCGGACCATTCCTGCAAAGTCATCAACCTGGAGAGCGGATATGCGAGAGAGAACCGAAACTGGGTCATCAGCCGCTTGATCCGAGACAACGAGATTTACATGGCGAAGAAAGCGAAAAGCAGACCCTACCTCGGCCGCGCACTCAGGATCGCCATCTACGAGCCGTCACCGCTGCCACCCCAGACCCATTTCATGAAAGGCGCCCACAGACTCAGCATACTGCTTCAGCTTGCCGTTGCTTCCATGCCATGGCTGCTATATGGGCACTTGGACGTCCTGATCTTGACTATATTCGGCACCGCCACGGCTCTTGTCACGGGCGCACTTCCCCAGTGGAAAGCCGAGAAACTTCCCGAAGAGGCGAGGTCCGAGAAAAAGAAGACGATAGCCATCACGGCCGGAAATGGCCATAAAGATGTCGTCATTTTGAGGAACATTGGCTCGCGCTTTGATCTTGAGGCGTTGTCAACCTTCGAAGGCCCCTGCCAGACGAAGCCCTGGAGGCACGTCGGCTTCTTCACTGACAAAGGCCCCGGCAAGAACGCCAACATTTGGACACTTCACGGGATGCCCTGGGATTTTCTGCTGACCTGCTTCGTTTATGTTGCGTTCACAGCAGGCTGGACAGTACTGCTGATCCTTGCAGCCGGCCTTCAGACCAGGTCCTGGTATCTGCTTACTGTCTGCCTTATCGGAACGGCCCAGAATGCTTTCGTTGCCGGGAAGAGTCTGCATCCCCAGGACCAACCTATCCCTCTAATCCTTCGGGACGAGATCCTTGGTAACAAGGTCATGGATGCTCTCATGGATCTTCAAGTTACGCTTGAGGCCGATCCTCTCTTTGTTGATGCAGAAGCCTCCATTGTGCAGCCCCTACGCGAGATATACTTCCCAGGGCGCCCGAGGGAATGGAACGGCGAAATTGAATGGTGGGAAGGCCAGAGGAACAAATACGACGAGCTTCGGATTGCAGACAAGAAAATTTCCAGAGGAATACCGCGTAGTCGTTGGTGCCCAGCCACCAAGGAAAAGGAAGCCTCGGCGACCAGGCAGCAACCTGAAATTCCTGAGACACATGGGCATCGCTTGTCCGACAACGATGAAGGAAATATGGAAGAAAATCCACTCGCCAGCATCGGATGGTCAAGGTGATGACGTAGAAACTCTGCAAGAGGACGAAGAAACCTCATCAGGCTCCTATGATTTTGGACGAATGGCTGCATGGGCATAGCAAAGCTCCCCTTCTCGCGCGAAGCAAAGGAGGACGTAGTTGCTGCATATTAGGAGACATTGTACATACATACTCATTAATTTGGTAATTATGACTCATGATTTCCTATAGCACGTATTTTTAATGTCTAAAGCTTTGCTACTCTTATGTAACTGCTCCACAGCACGTGATTAAACTTTTCTTCTTATATGTAATTAGATGTACCACCTTGCGGAGTAGAATTAGTGATTTTCGCCTTTCTCTTTTCCCACAATGTCTATCGTCAGTCTTCTCCACGTTAGGCCCTTCCCGCCATCTGATGCTGATTCACGTGTACGCTCCACATCCTGGTCTGTAGCGGTTCCCCGCGTTTGATCTGCCAATTATATATACGAACAGTCCAGCCCAGAAGCCAGCCTCGTAGGGTTTTCCCCCGCTTCTTCAATCCGGACAGCCACCATAGTCCTTCGGACAAAGAACCAGTGGAGCCATGGACGACCCGATTGACTCGACAAGATTGCCATCCAGCCATGTTCTGCAAGCTCCTGGGACCATCTGCCACAGATGCGCGAAGTTGGATTTCTCCTCGCTCGCTGACATCAACAGATATGCCATTTTTGACCTCTTCTGGGAGGGCCACTTCGTCTTTAATCTTGGACCTCTGTCTACATGGGACGTGCCTCACTGCAGCATCTGCGCTTTCTTTGACAAAGTAAAGTATGACACACGAGGGACAGACGAACCCGCAGAGTGTGAGGCCTGGCACCTAAGAGCTTTCTCCAGCATTTTCGTCTTTACAGATTGCTGGATCTCGACCGCTGCAACCACTGGCCCGGAACCATATGTGCTCTTCACAGTCATGAATGGCCCGAATGGATATAGCACCTATGACCACTGGCAATCCAAGGGAGTGGTTCTGTTTCGGTGGCATACCACAACCTCGCGGATGTTTTCGGTTGTGAGAGAGGAGCAAATACAGAAGATAATTCCCTACGCGCTCAAATCCATCGAACCGCAGAAGCTTGACTACAAGCAATTACGACGTTGGGTCCGGAACGAACGGAACCATTTCAGCACTCGTTGCAAAGGTGGACAAGTTTCTACCACACAAGGTCTGAAACTGATCGACTGTGACGCTTTGGCTGTCGTCCGCGCTGAAGCAGTTGAATACGTAGCTTTGAGTTATGTCTGGGGAGAAAGACCTTTAAGGTCGTATTCTCTGCACGAGGCACCGCAGGTAGTAAAAGATGCTATCGTGGTCACAAAAGAGCTGAAGTACAGGTATCTATGGGTATGAGACACTGCTGAGAAATGTTAAGCTTTTCCATTGCTAATGCACACCTTAGGTGGACCAGTACTGTATCGACCAAGATGATGCAAATGAGAAACACAATCAGATTGTGCAGATGGATAAGATATACTCAGAAGCCTCGCTAACTATCATCGCTGCCGCTGGCGATGGTGCTGATTACGGCCTCCCTGGGGTTAGCATTCGTCCCCGATCGCCTCTTCCCCAGGTTCAACTTCATGGCCTTGCTCTTCGCTCTACCACGACATACCCCCATGATCTCGTCGAAAGCTCTAAGTGGGCCTCGCGGGGATGGACATTTCAGGAGGCTCTCTTGTCAAAGCGGCATTTATACTTCACAGAAGAACAGGTTTTCTTCAAATGTCCCTGTTTCTTCAGCTGCGAATCCGTCAACACAACAGACGTGGATCTGCGCGGTACAACTCTCCAGTCTCTCAACAACGTGAATGACATTTCGAATTATCATGCCGCCGACCAAGCCACTTCTGAGTGCGCTACCGGCATTGAGTGCGACCCCACGTGATACGACGATTTCGCACAATTGGTCGCAAGGTATCGCATGAGGGATCTCAGTTACGATAGCGATTCACCCAACGCTATCCTCGGCGTTTTCAAGGTCCTTGGCAGTGACGAAGATCCAATATACCACTTGTACGGCATTCCAATTTACCTGGACCGGTTGGTCACCACCGTTGATTACCAGTTGGCAGCTTCTCTTGCGTGGGAAGACGAACCTGGCCGCAGATTACTTCACCATCTTCCCAGCTGGACATGGGCAGCATGGTCTAGCGGCAGTAGTAAGAGAAATAGTAGCAGCAGCAAGGGTAGAAAAAGCAGACATCCATGGATGACTCAAAAAGAGTTTTGGGACACTCATCGTATCTGGAGCCGGCTCTTGATGGTGAGAAGGCCAGGCGGCTACCCATACCCGTCGTTTTACTTCCTGGATCAAGTTGATTTCCTGGAGGAAGAGTGGTCAGAACGCATTTCTCTTTCGGAGTACGACGGAAGGGACTTCCTAGCCCTTGGCATAGCAAGCAGCCTCCATCCGCTGTGTATCCAAAGCTATGCCATTACCGTACCAGTCATCTTCCTGGAGAGCACAGAGACAAGTTCCCATGTGAAGATGGAAACTTTCGACGGATTGGCCGCAGAATACAACTTAGGATTAGATGAGCCCATTCCCCTGGACAACTGGGCCGCGGCAGAGCTGGATCTGTCTTGCGGAGAGGGTAAGGAAGTGGAGGCTGTGGCACTCAGCAGATACCGGGAAGATGGAAGTTGGATTTTTCGTGGCCCTCAATCTCATTCGATGCATCTCGAGGCTATGCTCATCAAGTACATTGCAAAGTCTACTGTGCGTCGGGTTGCACTAGTTAGACTAATTATCCCACTCGATTCCGTATTTGGGGAGAAACTAGAGCAGAAGCGGGTTGATCTGATACTAGTATAACGAGGAAGCTTTTTTTTTTTTTTTTTGACTTCAAGAAAGATTACAGTAGAATGCACAGCTTCTATGGCTCAAGCCACCTCTCGAGGAGACAAAGACCTTCATCACACAGAGTTCTACATAATATACCCCTTTCCACCTCACGAAAAGCTCAGGCCTTATGTATTTTATCAGGTAGTTTCGTTGCTAACTCGTGAAGAATAGGAGTCCAAACTTCATCATTTCTCACTGCATAATACGAAAGAAACTGTTTTCATGTTTCCGGCAGCCCCATATCTCTTATATTATGAACTCTGAGTCTGACTGGTTCAAATCCCCGAAGGTTGAGCGCGGGAATGCCCTACTACTCCATGGCAAATATTTTGCCCATTGACGTATTGACGGCTCACGTCTGACCATCTCCTTCAGGGCGCTATCAATTCCAGCAAAAGCCAAGACTTGAAATAGCATTTCACATGCGGGGACGATGAGGCTGAACTTCCTGCGCGATCGTTCCACCGGCGCTTCAATTCGAGCTCTAGACTCGCTCCAAAGCTCTTTCATACTGTGGGCATTGGAATTGGCGCTATTTCTCCTGTTTTCTTGCATGACATGAACTGTTCTCCTCCAATGTTGTGGCTCTGAAAGATCGCGAAAGCGCATATAGGACTGGTGCGTCAAGACGAAGAGCTTTGGCAAAGTGTCAGTTTCGTGTTGCCAAGGGAAGAGATCTAGAAGGTCAAGCTGTTCAATGCCATTATTGTTGATCTTGGTGACGTGAAGTAGCCAAAATTCGTAGGCATATTCGAGCAGAGGAAATTTATCGAAAGATCCTCTGATGTCTCCTCCGGAGTCAGACCATGCACCTTCAGGATCCCGGTAGCGACCAAGTCTGAAATGGTAGGATTCAATTTCGTCCATTCGAAGATATTTGATGCAGGACCGTGAAATCTGGAAATTGCCCCGATCCGCGGAAGTCCACTTGTCGGTCATTTCCAGTTCATCCATCCCTCCATTGTTGAGATAATCTAGAGCAGATTGGTGTATAAATTCGACATGCCCTAGCCTAGTCCTGTGGACATCATTCGCCTCTTCCCGTAGGATGACTTGCATCAGCCCTTTGGAAAGACCGCTGATGACTAGCGGCATGTCTTCTTCGCACTCAATGTAGAGAGGGCTGCTTCGCATCTCGGCGATTGACTTGAAACACATTGACGCGTCAAGGGCGAGAGCTTCTCGAAGCTCCCAAACCGTCAAGGGTCGATTCGAGAAAAGTATCCATTGGAAGAGTTTGATAGTTTGGGGTCTGTCGTCCGGATTGCCATCATTCAGAAGGGACCTGTACAAACCCTCTAGTCGTTCTGGTACCTGGTATATGATGGAAATCATCTGTTGAGTGGTTTTGCCACTCCTTCGCAGCCGTGTTACCAGGCCTAGGATGATAGTGACCCACTGGAAGATACCTCGAGCTTTACCGATTATAATCTTCTGCAACTGGCTCCTTCCCGGTTCTGATAAATCCTTGAGTTCCCAATAGCTTTCGACAAACTTGGCGATGTCTTGAGCATTTTCACTCTCGACTGATACTGAGAGCTTCGTCGTGGTCCGAAGCACGGGGTAGTAACGACAGGAGAAGCATATCTTGAGTGTTTCCATGGGATCATTCAGGTTTGTAGTAAGTTTCTCGAAGTCTCTGATGATTTTCACCGCATCTTCTTCTCCAATCTCGTCAAGAGCGTCCACAAATATGACCACCGATCGTCGATGACACAATTGGGGAAGAATCTTGAGAAAGAACTGCCGAAGCTCTTGCATTCTCCAAATACTTTGTTCATCACTCCCCTCGTTCGATCTTGATTTCTCCAAATACTTGGTAGTGAGATCCGCGAGATGAGTTGGAAAATAGGGCAGTATTTGACGCAAAAGCGATCTATACAGCCCCAGCGGAGATTTCTGTAACTCGTGGCCTCGTCCGTGTACGAAGAATGCTGCAACAACTTCATTGAGACCGACGGTCTGATTCTCTCTTCGATGCTGCACGACGTATTTCATGAGGGTTGACTTCCCGGACCCTGGGTTTCCTAAGACCCAAAGAAGTCCCTGGGGGTCTTCAAGCCATGACGTGAAGTTAGGATGATCTAGAACCCATGAGCAGGTCCCTTCTGCATTGGTGATATCATCTTCTCTCCAGCCCTCCTCCGAAAATGCGAGCGACTGGAGACAGCCTGGATAGTGTTAATTATGCTTGAAGCTTTCAGCCTAATAGTTGACATGGATCTTACTTCGTTCTACTTTACTCAATCGACGACCTGGAAAACAATTATTTTCATTTAGTCAGGCAATTTGAGACGCAGATAACTAACAGTGACTTTGTAGACATTCTTGGGCGTCCTCCAATGTCGCTTTCAGTCTATCCAAGACAGTCTGATATACATCGTCATGGGCTCCAGTGAATTTCACAAGGTCCCTGTGTGTGTGATTGACTGGGATGACTTGGTGACCGAGGTCATCATGAGGCGTTCCATGAGTTGCTGAAGAAACCGAAACCAATACTGCCGGTGGTCCACTCATTTGCCACTGCCCCTCAACCTACCGAAGGTTTCATTAGTGAATTATCCTACTCCTGGAAAGGACTTAACGTACAATTATTGCAGTGGGTGATTCCATCGTCTCGTAAAAGTAAAAACATTCGAAGTCGGGGATTCTGCGAGTGACTTTGAGGAACCTTTTCCCAATCTCACGCAATGTCGGGGAGTTGTTGGCATCGAGAGGGTAGAGAAGTGTTCTTCTTGCACTCTCGTGGATCATTGGCAATAGCGATTCAATGTTCATACCGTGATTCGGAACCCCAAAAAGGAAGATGCTACGCAAATATTGGAGATTCGTTCGATCACGCGGCTCGTTGCTTTCTCTCATGGCGTTGACCGCCTACAAGTATTAGCATATAAAAAAAAGCCCAGTAAATTACTCACCGCTTTTACAACAATTCCTCCCAAGCTATGTGCCACAATTACCAAAGCCCTTGGGGGACGTGTCTATGGCGATGTCAGGTTGAGCTAATTATCATAATGATTGACGACTTACTGTTGAATGTCTTCTGATGGCGTTCAGACGAGATCGGAATGCATTTGCGACGTCATAAACATTCTGAATCGATGCACCTCGTGTCTCGTAGCCATAGGTGAAGATCCTTGCTCTCGGAAAGTCCCTCGGGAGATCATCTCGAAGCCACATGTGGACATGTTCTTTCTGCTTAAAGGAGCCGAATGCGTGTCCGTTCAGTCCGCTGATAGCGACAATACTGTCATCGGTGAGCGAAGTAACGCAATGGCCAGCCGCCAATTACACATACTCGAATTCGCAGTCCTTGTCCTGTGCAGAATGAAGCGGAGTGAACCCCTCAAAATGCGTATCGAACTCGAGTCGGCCATCCTTGTCATCCAGCTCAAAGTCCAAAAAGTGCTCCCGTTTGCCAGCCAGTAAGGCGGGCAGACTCGTAAAGTTCAAGGTCGCCACCCTCTCATGCTTTCGCACTGGGTTGCATGCAAGAGAGCGAACCGTTACCCGGATAGCATCCTCAAGGGATAGCTGCGTCCTGACAAGGTCTTTGACTTTACTTCTCGAAAAGTTTCCAGGTATGCCCCTCAAGCGAAAGGTTATTTCTGCTTCAGATACCATCTTCAGCAAATATACGATACATGTTCATCTCGGTTTGATGGTTGATAATTCAGGTACGGGGAAGGCTGAGCTTCGTCCGGGGCGTTGGGACTGGCAATAGACTATGGCGCTGAACACTGCAATAATGATGGTTAGTACAATGATACCGCAGCTGGTATATCTGTGACTCACAAGACCCGACCACATGAGGTACGGCAAAGCCAAAGGCAGGTGAAAGCCCAGGGATGTTTGTAGAAGCAGAGGAAACGAGGCTGAAAGCTGGACGAAAATTGGATCTTGGCACTGCTTACATGCATCCTGCGAATGGCGGCGGCGACGGCGGCAAAAAAAAAAAAAAATCCAACTTCTCCTCCAACCAATCGTCTTTGCAAGGCTGTCCAACAAATGAGTCAATCATTCCCCAGCATTAGACCCAGCATTAGACCCAGCATTGACGAGTACGGAAACCATTCGACGATTTTACACTACCTATCTCCTACGCCTACCCAACATCCTATACACAAAAAACGCGGAAAAGACAAAAACTCACACAAAAATAACAGGCAATCGGGGGTATTATTCGGCAGCTGAACGCAACGCACAAAAACCGAACTCGAGAAAGCAAGTAACAAGAAAACAAAGAAGCCCGCAAAATCCTTCCCTCATCCACTCTCATCTATACCAATCTCTCACTCCACTGTCACATCACAACTTCTTATCCAACCTCTTCAAAAACTTACTCACCCCCTTCTCCACTCGATCCACCCTCTGCTCAAACTTCCCCGGCGGCGCGGCGCCCGGCCCCGGCTGCCCAGGCCTATCGTGGCCGCGTATGCTAGCCTCCTGCTCTGTGGGCCGGTACAGCTGGCCGTGCACGGCGTACGTCTCGGCCTGGCTCTGCGGCTGCGACGTCGGCTGGCCGTACGAGTACTGCGCGTAGCCGCCGGGGGGCGGCATGCCGGGCGACGGCGCGGCCGCAGCGTAGCCGGGGGACTGGAGCGGCGTCGAGATGCCGGGGGACTGCACGGGGGCGTAGCCGGGGGACTGCGGGTAGTTGGCGTACTGCGGTTGAGTTTGTTGTGCCTGCGGGTTGTAGCCGGGGTAGCCGGCGGGCAGGGTGGCCTGGCGCTGCATGCCCGGGTGGGTCGGGGTGGGCGTCTGGCCGTAGGGCGCGGCGCTGGGCGGCGGGGCGAAGGATTGCGAGTACGGCGGGGTGCCGCCGTTCTGCGGCGGCGGCGGAGGCGGGAACGAGCCCGTCGTGGTGGAGGCGCGTTGGATCTGCGTGGGCGTCGGTCCCAGGGCGGGAGGCGGCGGGAAGGAGCCGTGGGTTGCGGACGGGGGTCCGGGCATGTAGGGCTGGTGTTGCTGGTACGAGCCATGGTGCTGCTGCATGCCGTAGGCCGCCGCACCGTCCTCGTGTGTGGCAGCAGCGGCAAGGCCCGTTCCCATCTCCGCGTCCGGAGGCGGCGGAGTCTTCTCGCGGTGAGAAATAGGCTCAGGCGCGGCGGGAGCTGCCGGGTTGTATGCCATGGGTGCGTATGATGCAGGCTCCTGCGGAGATTCCCCCAACGATGATGCGGGCATTGTTGGAGGCCCAGGGAAAGATTGAGTGGTGCTCACGCTGGTGCTGCGGTACTGGTGGGGGTTGGAGACAGCCATCTGCTCGAGCTTCTTGACGACCGGGCTCATGGTTTCGGAGTGTTCGGAGTGCCGACTCTTGTGGGTGGGAGCGTCCAGTATCCTCAACTGGTGGGGTTGCAAGACTTGTTGCAGCAGGCTCACGAGTGTGTTCGCGTCGTTCTCGGTCCACAGATATATGTCGACGGTGTGCAGCTTAAACATGTATTTGCCTTCGTTGCGCTGATCGGGGGCGGGAAGGTGCCACTGCGAGTAGTCTTGCTGAGGTGAGCTGGGCGTGCTCCCCGCATTGGAGGGATCGACGGTGATGGTGAAGAGATTAGGCTGCTTATGGGTGCGATTGACCTGGACGGTGTCGAGATCTGACGGCAGCACGAATTAGCCAGGGATTAGGCTGGGCTGACACCTGGGCACTCACAGCCCATGAAGGCGTCCTGGTCGGGAGTGCCGGCATAATTGGCAATCTCAATGCGGCCGCGGCGCTCGGTCGGGTTGTAGTAGAGGTAGACGTAAGAGCTCTTGTCGAAACGGTGGTGGACGGGCTTCGCGTTCGGGTGGCTGAAGTAGTAGTGGATGTCTGCGAAGCTACGGCGGGTCAGATCAGGCTGCTGAGCTCAGACAGAGCTGCGAAACTCACAGCGTGCAGAGAGACTGCTCGCCAGGTTGCTGCGGCATGTTGGGCGCGGGGTATCACTGCGAACGAAGCGGCCGGCGCTGAAACAAGGTGGGAAAAAGAAAGCAAGCGGAGGGTGAAGATATACAGAGAAGGGGGAGGCCTAGACAAACTTCAGGTGCCAGAAAGTCAGCTCGTGGAAAGCGGGCACTCTGTGCGACACTATTCTTGGAGCTGGAAGGGTCTCGCGGGTCGAGGCGCCTACTCGGCCAATCAGCCGCACGCGCCGCCAAGCAGCCGCCGATCCGCAGGCGGTGACGCTCCGTCGCGAGCTCCTCCGAAATTTTGGCCCATCAACGCTATCCAGACCTCATCGTTCCATCGCCAATTCGAGCCGCCCGCCCGCTCACCGACACCGCGCGTCCAAGCTCTGCGCTGCCGCCCTTGCCACCGCAGCTGCCATTCACCGCTGCCCGCTGCGGGGCCCTGCTCAATTCGCGCCCGAAAACCCAACCACCACAACCACCACCAATCCGTCGCGCCGCGCGCCACAATTCACCGACCATGTCGCTCGTCGGACTCGCCCATGTCTGCTCGCATCTGCAAAACGCGTCCAAGGGCCGGCTGGGCCTGACCTCCATCCCGCTCACCAAGCTGCACCTGACGCTGGCCCTCGGTCTACAGAAGCAAGGCTTCATCTCCACCGTCCAGCCGGGCGGTCCCGTACCACCGCCGTCCTTCGCGCTCCGGGAGCCGCCCTTGAGCGAAATCACCGACGAGGTGCTGGCGGAGGAGCCGTGGAAGGCCTACCCTCGACCGGGCGTTAATGTGAAGACGGAGAAGTTGACGGAGGATAAGATCCCAAAGAACAGGGCGTTGCAGAGATTATGGCTGGGCCTGAAGTACTGGAACAACGAGCCTGTTCTCAACCGCATGTCGCTCATCAGCAAGCCCACAAAGCGGATATGGCTCAACTCGCATGATCTGGGCACTATCGTGAGAGGATACGAGGCCGGCCAGGTTAAGGGCCTTACGAAGCCTGGAGAGTGTCTCTTCGTCACTACGGACAGGGGAATCTTTGAAGCGAGGGAGTGCGTGGAGAAGAAGCTGGGAGGCATGGTGCTGTGCAGGGTGATATAAACAATCGGATGAGCGCGCAAGATGAGAGCTCAGGGAAAGGTGTAAAATATGGCTGCTGGCTGCATGCGTACGGCGCGCATCTGGGTTAGGTTTTTGTAATTCTACGTATAGTCGAATGGAAAGGAGCGTCATGATTCCAGCTCCACATCCACGCTCTATTGCGGCATCAGGTTCAACTATACTCTCCACCGCGTGTGCGACTTTCGCCTACACTGAATCGAAAGGACCAACAGTGAATCAATTAGTTATGCTTCTCTTCGTCGTATTCTCGTTGGCTCCATATCGAACGATGGAGAAAAAAAATGGGCATCTAGGCATGATAGGAAGTTTAAATATGATAAGTGCAAATTTCCTTTCATCAAAATCCATAAGTGGTCGGATCGATCTGTGCCTAAAAGTATTGCGGAGGTCACTTATGGTCACCAGGCATTGCCTAATTGGGAATCACTTCCTAATTCGGTCTGGGCAGAAGGTTTTCAAGCGATGACCCCCTAGTTGAAAAGACATAGGTGGACGTCAGGTCGCCTCGGCCAATATCGCCTCCGGGTCCTTATGAGAACCGGAAGCTATTGACGAGGCTTGACCGATACGGCGTAGATAAGCTTTCCTTTTTGCCTTTTCTCACCGTGATACGTCGCCTTTTTATTTTTTTCGAACTGGCAATAATGTGTACAGGATTGATCAGGACGATCAACTACGGGCGACCGCTCATTCGAGTCGCAAAATCATCGAGGAAGCTCCTACATATCAATGAATGCCCTGGGATTCTTCTTTTCTCATCTAACACGAACACCGAGATAAACAATCAAGAAACAAAAAAAATACTTTACAGACCAATTTCTCTGCCCGACTCAATATAACTTTTCTACAGCCACCTCACACTTCTACCTTCATTATTCCTTGCCCTCCCCCAAAATAATCTCCCTCAACACATCCCTCTCCCCACTATCCTCCACCATCCCGTGGAACGCGCCATCCTCCTTCTCCAACAACTCCCTCGGGCTTCCAAACTCGACAACCTTACCCTCTCCAAGCACCAAGATCCTATCAAAGTCAGCGATAGTGCTGAGACGATGCGCGATAACGATGAGCGTGCTATCGCTGAACTCCTCGCGCACGCTCCTCTGGATGAGCGCGTCGGTAGCCTTGTCGACAGCCGACGTCGCCTCGTCGAGTATCATGACCTTCGGACGGGCGACGATGGCGCGGGCGAGGCAGAGCAGCTGGCGCTGGCCCTGCGACAGGTTCGAGCCGCCCTCCGAGATGGTCGTCGAGAGCGACGAGAAGGGGTTCTTGTTGACGCCATCCTCGCCCTCGTTGTCATCCGACGACGACTCCTCAGCGGACGAGACGAGGTGCACGCGCTCCAGCGCCTCGCGCAGCTCGCGGTCGTCGTGCTCGGCGAAGGGGTCGATGTTGGAGCGGACGGTGCCGGAGAAGAGGACGGGGTCCTGGGGGATGATGGCGAGGCGGGAGCGGAGGTCCTCGAGCTTGATGTTGGCGATATCGACGCCGTCGATGGTGATGCTTCCGCGGCGAGCCTCGAGGAAGCGGAACAGGGCGAGCGTCAGGCTGCTCTTGCCCGCGCCGGTGCGGCCGACGACGCCGACGCGCTCGTTGGGCGCGACGGCGAACGACACGCCCTTGAGCACGGGCTCCAGGTCCGAGGCGTACGAGACGACCAGGTCGTCGACTTCGAGGCGGCCCTCGGCCGGCCAGTGGGCGGGCGCGTCGGTGCCCTCCTGGTCTTCGATTACGATCTCCGAGTACTCGAGGATGCGCTCGACGGCGTTCATGGACAGCTCGACGATGGCGTACTGCCGCAGCATCCACACGACCGCGATCGAGTACTCGAGCGTGAAGCCGATGGCGAAGCCCGCCAGTGCCGCGTCGATGTTGAGAGAGACGATGAGCGCCGCCATGGCCACGGCGAAGGCGGCCCCGACCACACCCAGCCGGAACGTCAGCCAGCGGTTGAACGCCCACATGTACATCATCGTCTGCCCGTGCATGTCGATCTTGGCGAACATGGCGTTGATGTAGTCGTCCGTCTTGCCAAAAGCACGGATAGTGCCAAGGCCAGAGAGAGCGGCACCAAAGAGCTCGAATACAGGACTCTTGGCCAGACTCTCCAAGCGCTTGGTCTCGCGTGCGCCGACGAGGTAGTAAAGCGCGTAGCGGACGCAAAGGGCCAGCAAAATGACGGCGAATAGGATCATGACTGGAGTGACCATCATACTAGGACTCATCAGTACTTGTCTCAAAGATTGGAAGCATCTTACTCACCCAGCAATCACGATACCTATAACCATGAGCAGGTTGAACAGCATGAAGGAGAAAGCGTTTGCCTGCTCGAGATCCAAAGTGCTGAAGTCGGCCGTAAATCTGTTCAGCACGCGGCCTGTCGGCACTGTATCAAGCCACCTTAGCGGCGCTCGCAGTACAGCGTACGTCAAGTCGTCAAACAGTTTACGACTGGCGCGGATCGAACCGCAGTAGACCCAGAAGTAGCGCGCTGCACCACACAGGGAGATGGTACAAGAAATTAGCACATAAATGCCAACGTAGAATTTCGTACTCCTGGTGAGCGTCTGGGCGTTGTACGGCGTGCGGACATTATGGATCATCGGGTGCTGTAGGACAGAGGCAACAAACGTCTTGGCAGGCTCTGACTGAGTTTTGTACTGGCTGGTCCAGATGGTAAGCCACCATGACTGCGGATCTCAAAGTTAGCATCAAAACTGTGTAACAGGACCGTGATGGAGGTTCAGACTCACTCTTCCCAAGATCAACGCCTGAATAGCGCAGAATGCCAATACAATGCCAGCCCAGAACCAGTAGCCACCGCCGGCCTTGACGTACTGCATGTAGACGGACCAAAGCACTTTCCCTTTCATCTTCGTCTCCTCTTCGACGAATTTCTTGGTCGGCTCCTTGATGTCGTACTCCACATGTCCGCCATCATCAATAAAGTCCGACCGCTCGCTCGTCCGAGAGAGGTACCTAACCAGCGCATCACCACCGCTCTCACCCATAGACGCAGCGCTCGGCCTCCTATGGAACGCCGAGCTACGACGCCGAGCCGCGTGGCCATTGCCGTTAGGGAGATCGAGATGTGCCTCGCCATCCACGATAGCCTCCTCATTCTGCTCCTCCTCGAGAATATCCTGCAGCTCGCCCGTGCGGCGAAGGGAGTCGACGGTGCCAGCGCGCTCGACCCTGCCGCCGCTGAGGAAGACCTCGAACTTGGTCTTCGGCAGGGTGAGCGAGACGTGGTGGGTGACGATGATCCTGGTGCGGCCGACGGCCAGCTCGCCCGTCAGCGCGTTCTCGAAGATGTGGCGGCCGACGTGGGCGTCGACGGCGCTGAAGATGTCGTCCATGACCAGGATGCCGGCGCGCGAGTACAGCGCGCGGGCGAGCGTGATGCGCCAGCGCTGGCCGCCGCTCAGGTTGATGCCCTGGGCGCCGATTTCCGTCGAGTCGCCGTCGGTCAGCATCGTCAGGTCCTTGTCCAGAGCACAGGCGGAGAGGACTTTGCGGTAGCGAACGGCATCAAACGGCAGACCGAAGAGCACATTGTCTCGGAAGCTGCAGTTCTCGATCCAGGGTTGCTGGCTGACAAACGCGATGGCAGAGTCGATGATCCAGTTCTTCCTGTTGGCCTTGTGGTCGAAGCGCTGATCTGCAGGCGGTGCCCGTGGCACTTCAATGGTGCCGGAAATGACATCTACCTCGCCCAAGATAGCCTTGAGAAGAAGGGTCTTGCCAGAGCCAGTACGGCCTGAGATAACGCTGAGTTGCCGGTTCGGAAAGGTGAAGTTTAAGTTACGAAGAACGAAAGATTCCTCATTCTTCTCGGAATCCGACGGCCAAGCAACGCTGGCATTTTTGAAGGAGACATGGTCGCCAGGCCATGTATTCTGCGGCTTCTCTGGTGCATTCAGATACTCGTCGATACGCTTGATACTCACCCAAGCGTCGACTCCAACTGCGATCAGTTCCGGGATGAACGCCATCGTTCCCTCAATCTGCGTCAGAATACCGATAGTCGTAAACGCCACGGAGGGATACAAGCGGTCGTTGATTAGCGCGTGGACGGCAAGAGTGACAGCCGAAAGCATGTAGGGACCAAAGATCCAGCAGAAAATCAGGAAAGTGTCGGCAATGAAGACACGCCAGATTGCCGAGAGTTCCACTTCACGGTAGTCCGCGATTTTCTTCTGCCACTGCTTCTCGAGCGCGGAGAACTTGATTTGCCGGATGCCCATCAGAGCTTCGTTGAGGACGTTGAGTTTACGATCGCGAGCGGCCATGAGATCATTCTGAATTCCAACCATTAGTAAATCCATTAGGAAGCCGTCCTTGCAAAATTTACTTACTTGAGCAGATGCGTACCTCTTCGCGAAGTACATGTTCAGGGGAATCGTTGCAAGCTGCGCGATGATACCCGCAACGAGCGCTTGCCATCTGAGCTCTTATCAGCACCAACGCAACCAAGTTCCGCAAGGACCCTACTACTTACCCCACGAGCTTATAGATGAACACAAAGGACACTATAATCTTGATGAAGGCGCCCCAAAACCCGTTTTGATACGTCACATAGTCCGCAACACGCTTCGTATCGACGCCGACTAAATTGACCGTGGCCTGCTGGGTCAGCTTCATCGCATCCTCGCCATCCTTCTCCTCATCCTCCTCTTCTCCCTCAGAATCGCCCTCATCCTTCTTCTGCCCGCCCTTGACGTCCTTCCTCCGCATGCTCTTGGCGAAAATCAGCGCGCTCAACTGCACGCGGATCGGCACGTTGAGGTAACCGTAGCTGACCCACCAACGCCAGTTCTCGAAGAAGTTCTGCACGACGATGCCCGCGCCCAGGCCGAGCACCCACAGGCTGGCCTCGACCGTCACGTCGGCCCCGTTGGCCCGCTCCTCCAGCAGCTTCAGCAGCCGGAACATGGCGGCCTGCGGCGCGACGATTAGGACCGAGTCGAGCGTCGTCAGCCCGTACTGCATGGCCAAGCCGTGCGAGTGCGCGCGGATGAGCTTGCGCCAGAGCGGGACGGCAGGGGCGGAGGAGGAGGATGATGATGATGACGAGATCCGCGCCACGAAGTCGTCGTGCAGGTCGCGCGAGCGCGTGGTGGCGTCAAGCATAGGCAGGTCATCCTGGTGGAGGACGCCCTTCTTGGAAGCGAAGGCGAGCAGGGGCGACAGCCAGGTGTAGGTGTACCGGCTGAAGGCGGAGGCGGTGCGTTGGCCGTCGACGATGCGGCCGTTGTAGGTGACGTCTGGTCTGCGCGGGTAGAGGGTGCAGACGAGGAAGCCTGCGAGTGCGACGCAGGCGCGAGTGATGACTAGGCCGAGCTTGACGGGGCTCGAAGTGTCGCGGAGGTCGTCCACGTAGCAGAACACGGCGAAGCCGAGCAGATAGGTTAGGGAGTTGGACAAGGCGATGTTGTATTTGCGGACCGGCTCCTTTTCTATCGAGATATCGATGCTTTGGAAAATGAGAGGAAGCTATGATTATCGTCAGCACCGCGATGCTCGTGGTGCATTCAAACAAAGAAAGGGTTCAAAACAGCCCAGCAGCGTTCAACTAGGGACTCAGGATTATCTTGCTTGCATCCGACCGCAGCCCTGCATTTGACGTTCATGTTACGGCATAACTCAAGGTTCACCTGCCAATCGCAAGCCCTCACATCCTAGAAAGAGATTCCTGGCGTGCATTCCCATGTGCCTTCTCTTCCCACGTGCTTCCTCGATCATTAGATGAAGTACCCCGGGAATGGGAGTATTAAAGAAGAGAGAAGACATATACGCGCGACAACAAGGTGTTTGAGAAGAGAAAAGAATCTATTGTACTCACCCAAATGGCGCACGTCAACCACGCTATCACGACATCTCCTGCGTCTAGCGTGACCAGCACTGCTTGCGCCAGAGAGACACAAGCACCGACGCCAGCGCAGAGCGCCGTCAGCACAGTCTGCCAGCGGGTGCTGTAGCTGCACATAGTCTCGTCGGTAGCGACGCCATCGCGATCAGCGTAGTATTGCGAAGCCGCGACATCACCGCCGCCACTGACAGAAACGCTCTTGGCGCGCAGCTTATTGAGGCGCAGAGTGCGGAATAAGCTGGCGCTGGCATGGAGGGAAACTAGGCCGAGCGCGACGGCGGTGATGGCAAGTCGCATCTTGGAGTGGCGTTCGTCATCTGCTGCCGTCGTGAAGAGCAGCGCCATTGCGGAATGCGCGGAAAAATGATTTGCTGTTGCTGCTGCCGTCGTCATCATAGGAAGATGGGCTTGTCGCCGATATGCGCCGAGCGGCGGGCAACGGCAGCTAAGGTAGTGAGGTCTGAGCTTGTTCTTGTCTTTACGTCGCAGACATCGTTTTCCCAGTTGCGGGGGTTGTGAAGGTGATAAGGTTTCCCAGGTCCAAGGGAAGCGCGGGGCGAGAGCTCGAGAGGTCCAATAGGAAGAGAAAAGCACGACAAAGAGGTCTGCGTCTTAAAGTTGTAGCATCCAGAGAAAAGAAAGCGGCATGTGGGATCGCCCTGCCGCCTGCTTATCAATACCGCCGAGCGAAGGAATGGGCCTTCGTTTCCGCCTCGTCGGCTACTTTCCGTGTTCGGGATGCGGTATGTGGGGCCCAGCCCAGCCCGTCGCGGTGACTCGAATCTGCGTAGGGTAGAGCGCGCCCGCGCCCTGCGGTGTCAAATTGCTGAGATCCTTCAGCTGCTCGTGAAGCCTGCCCGGAGTCAGCAAGTCTACCCCGACTTAACTGGGAGGGTTGCACCCAGACGTCTCGTCTTATCAGTTATCAGATGATCATGGGACGTACGCAGCGCTTACTCTTCTCGAAGCTTCATCGGACGAGTAACACGGCACCATCAAACACTAACGTTACGAGCCTCTTACCCGAGTCATGTCTGCGAAAGCTCTGGCCCAGGGCCTGTCACGACGCTGCCACAGATCTGTGGGGCAGGGGCGTGCAGCGCGGGTTGACGGGGAACAGGGTCGATATGATGCAGGCCGGATATGCATGTCAGCCAGGCAGCCACTTCGCCATCGTCTTTAAATCCTTGTAAATAAAACTTTTTCCAGCTTCCTTTATCGGACTCGCCAGATAAACATCACAATCATCATGATCTTTTCTTAGACAACTTTGATGTGGAAGAGTCGACAATTCACATTCACTTATCAGATTTAGCGAAAAAAAAAAAAAATAGACTTTTCGAACGCAGTACAGAGAAACTGGTCACAACACTATGACATATCGTAGCAGTCAATTCGTTTCCATCATTCAAGAGACTAGACCTACAGGCGTCGCAAATGCATTATCCTCTTTAACCACCCGATGCCCCATGAATACTCCACCCATCATATTACAAAAAACCATTCCTCATGCCTTGGGTATAACGTCTACCGTTCCGCCAAACCTCGACTCTTCCACCTCTTGAATCGAAGGTAGGAGAACATGGCGAGAAGTGAAAAAGATGAAAACGACGTCTCACAACCTTAGGCGGCAACAGCCTCGCGGCCGCGCGGTTCGCTCGCCGCGATAGTGCTGGGCGCATCATCCTCCTCGTCCTCATCGTCCTCATAGCCCTCGCGTGCCGCATGCTCTGATGCGGGTATCCAAAGACCGGATTCGCGGCCCTCCATAGGCTGGTCTTGGTGGGAAAGGTCGACACCCTCACCGTTCTGGCGTCGCTGATGGCGGCGCTGGGATAGTGTTCGTGCGCGGGTGGAAAGATTGGACTTGACCGAGGCGTTTTGCTCGACCCAGTTGGTCAGCGCATCTTCACAGTCCTGGATAATGCTGTGTGATTTGTTAGCTCCATCTGGGAAAATCGTAAGAACCAGAAAACGTACGCCTTGCTGGCTTCATATCCATCGTATGCGGGCCTAGTCTCGCCGGGAGTGACGGGGGTGTCATCAACAAGCTCCAACAGATGCTTGCCGTAGCCTGCAATGATAGCAAGCTTCTCGCAATGCTCACGCAGAGCATCAAACTGATATGTGAAAGCAGCCTTAAGCTTCTCGCGCGTAATGTTGGACAGCTGAGCCTCGGCGACGAGGGACTCGGCCTCGGCACGGACGAGTTCCTGCTCCAGGACAACAATCTTGGGAGAGTTGGGTTCCTTGTACTTGAGCTGTGCAATCTGGTCCGTGATCTTCTGCTTCCCTATGCGCGACCCAGTCAGCCTTCGTCTCCGAGATATCCATTGTATGAGGTCGGCTTACTGTCGCGACTCGGCTGAACCGAGGCCTCGATGTTGCGAATGCTCTTCATCGTGACGCGGTACTGATCGTAGCGGTCGACAAACTGGTCCTCCAGCTCGCCAATCTCGTAGATGAGCACGCCCAATTTATCCGTAACGTCGGAGACATCATCGTCGCAGGCCTCGCCCCAGATGGACAATTGTTGCTAACACGCGAACCCGTCAGCCCCTCCCGCAGTTTTCCGGCGCAGACAATGGGTAGGAACATACCGCTACCTCCATGCGCTCCCTTCCGACAAGTTCCATGCTGCGCATGACGTTCTTCTCCATCTTCACCAGCTGCGACAGCTTCTTCGCCAGGTCCGGGCCCCAGGCGCCGGCCGTCTGCCTACGGAACGAGTGGCCTGGATGTCGCAACACATCATCAACTTTGCGTCCTAGGAGTCGCAGAAACAAGCGTCTAGCAGCAAAGCACAACCAAAAAGCAGAAGAAGTAGCGACAAGGTATGCGGGAAGCCTTCGCATTGGGCCGCGTCCCCGAACGCCGCCGCTGCGCGCATGCGCGCGCGCGCAGAAAGAGAACGGGATTGGCGCTTCGGCCACCATCGAGGCTGTGGGGGAAAAAGGTGGAGGAGGCCGATCGAAGTCTGCGCGACGGCGGCGATCCGGAGTGAAACAATGCGAAAGCGCCTTGTGGGGAATGGGGTGTGCGGAAACAAGAGGTCGACTACCTACCCAAGTTGCTCTTGCCAAAGAAGCGACCGGCCTTGGTGGACGAGGGCGGCGGCGGGGGGTTCTGCAGCTGCGACGCCGTTGGGGCGCGCGACTGGCGCATCGAGTAGGTGCGGTGCATGGCGGGCGAGTTTGAGGCGTGGTGCTGGGTGGTCGGTGTCTCGTGGTGTGAGCGGCGGCGGCGAGCGGGTTAGTTAGGAGGATCGCGGGCGGCTGGCGTGTCTTGGGAGATCGCTTTGTGTAGACTCCGCACGGACGGGGTAAGGAAGGAGGGAGAGGAAATTGATTGACTTGGTCGGCGGGGATCGGCGCGAGGATGCGGCACGATTATATGTAAATGTGTTTTGCAGGGCTGGGCCAAGTTAAGGGGGGAGAGCACTGGACTGGCTGCGAGAGGAACGGCGCACGAACTGCTGAACGATGACATAGGGTCTGCCAGCGGCTACGTCATGGACGCCAAGCACCCACTCGCTCCGCCGCGACACCAGTACAACCTAACCATTATCGAGGCCCAAGCACTCCGCGCCGTTCCGCAATCGTGAAAGTCTCGCTTTACGGACGAATCGCATCTTGCGCACACTCGCCGGGCGCTCCCGTGCGTTGATCGTCATTCAAGCTTCACTTCACTTACCACAGCCGCTACCTACAAACTAGGCAGTCCGCGGTCTAGCCCCTCTGTCTGTCTCTCTGGAACATCCGGGATCCGGTGGCACGGTGGGGGCTATGGACGCAAGGGAACTCACGCCTGCTCAGCAGAGAAACTGCAACTCGAAGCAAAAGTCACGTACAAAAACAGAGGACAAGGACAAACGATGATGAATTCTGCAGACAAAGCCTCCTAACGCCTGGTATCTCGTGTCCTAACCAAAGTAAATGGAAGAAAACAAGAAGTCATTGTTTTTCAAATAAGCGTGACGAAACGCTCGTCCCCACGCTCGGCCACGACAACACCATTCGCGCACTATTTAGCGGCTAATGCAGCCACTGACCAGTGCCGCGCCATCAAACTAGTCATGGACCCTTATCATCGTCTGAAAACATAAAGCGGCGCCCTCTCAACGTCCTGGCGAAGAACGTAGCGCTTCCAAAGCCAAGGCAGCGTCACCGTGATTTGGTAGTGCATATGGTGTCGCGTTGACTCTTTGACTATAGGCTGTTAGCTTCTGATCCGTGTCTTCTGCACAAGCACGCTTACATATTGAGTCCAATTCTTCTAGTGTCCGCTGCTTCGTTTCCGGTACCCACAGGAAGATCATCACAAACGCCACAACATTCAGTCCTGCGAAGAGACCGAGTGCGCCTGTGTTACTCAGTGCATCGGTGAGCTTAGGGAAGACCGTATTAAGGATTCCGGCCCAGAAGAGGTTCGTCGCGACTGCCCAGCTCATGCCAACCTCACGATGAGACAGGGGAAAGGCTTCAGAAGAATAAGTAAATGGAACTGGACCCTCGCCAGGGCTGTAAAAGACAGCAAAGAAAAATATCCAGAAAGTAATGAGGTCCAAGCGGGCGGGATTGTTCTCGGGAATATAGAAAGAGAAGCCGGCTGCCAGGAGCGTGAGAGCCATGCCTGGGAACGTGACGAGTAGCAGCGTGCGACGCCCAAGAGTATCGATCCGGTGAACCGCTGGAAGCGCGAAGCTGAACAGAAGTTAATACGCCATCCGGATGAATGAGGTGGGAGAAAAAAACTCACACAAAGTTAGCAAGGCCGAAGCCCCACGAGACCAGCAATGCGGTCTGCTTATCCGCCTTTGCCTCCACGAACAAAGTCGCACTGTAGAAAATCACAATCTTTCGAGTATTAGTCCAATCACCAAGACCGTAGAGAAAAGCAAAACTCACATTGATCCCACACATCTGCTGCGCCAGCATGACCGTCGTACACGCCAAAGTTGCCCTCCTCACTCTCGAAATCGTAAACAGCTGCACAAACCTCCGCACGTACATCTTCGCCTTGTACAGATCCCTGGCAATTGGCGTTCTGCTCACCGTCTCCTCGTCCGCCGCCCTCCCGCCGCTTCGCGCAGCCTGCTCCGCCGCCAGCATCTTGTTCTCCAGCTCTATCTGCACGTGCATGTAGTATAGGTCGCGAGCAGCCTGCAACGGGACGTTTCGTAAGCGAAGCAGCGAGTGGTATGCTTGCGGGTAGCAGTTCTGCTTGATGTACCACCGGGGCGACTCGGGTGCCCACCAGATGAGGATGAGGAGCGGGATGGCGGGGATGAAGGCGCTGCCGAATTGCAGGCGCCAGCCGATTTCGGGGACCTGGTAGACGGCAAGATTGGCTGAGAAGCCTCTGTGAAAAGCGCAGTTTGTGTAAGCGCTTGTTTTTAAAGATCATGCTTCTCCATGTCCGAGGACGGGAAGGCAAAAGACGGAGCAGGGGAAAAGGCGGTACTGCGTACAGAAAAATACCAAAAGCCACCCAAAGTTGCCAGCTCATCACAAAACTTCCACGGAAGAACGCAGGTGAGTTCTCGGCCGCGTAGACGGGGACTGTCGCCGCTTTGCTACCCATCCCGATACCGAGAAGGCAACGACAGAAGAACAGTTGGATCCAGTTTTGGGTGAATGCCGCACCGATAACAGAAGCGAAACAAAAGATGGCAGAGAAGAAGATGGTACCTCGCCGGCCAGTGTAGTTGTTCAGCGGATCAGAAATCCAGCAACCCCTTGCGGAAATGTGAGCGCACGGAATAGATAAAGGGCAGTAGTGCGCTTACAGCATGGAAGCTGCGAAGTACGGAGCAGCGTTCACCACTCCAAGAATCCAGACATCACTTTCGACGGGGTTTTCACCATCAACAACGAGGTCAAATGCGGCTGGCCACTCGAGGTTGGCGCCGTTTGATCCCGTCTGGTCCCATCCTCTGCGTGGTTGCCACATTAGTATGGACTTCCAACATCTAAAATCGAAGGTCGCGTACTGTAGCACTGCGGCAATGCATGTGCAGCAAATCGTAATCCAGAAGGCTGGCGGTTGCCTGAAAAGCCGCGTGTGTTCGTCCCGTAAGGCTTGAAGCTCTTCCTGCGTCAGCTCTTCGATAGCCTCGAATGTCCGTCCGCTTTGCGCAACACGCGCGCCCTTCTGCAGTAGCTCCTCATCGATGACGTGGACTAGGCCGTATTTGAGTCGGAAGGCAGCGACTTGTTCCTCAAGCTCTTCAAGAGTGAGGTTGTCGAGGGGATTGTCGATGCTGGACTTGTGGTCAGCAAGATGCCCTTTGCTTGAGCTCTCCCATTGAAGCTGTCTGTCGAGAAGGGCGAACGGTGGAACAGTAGTAGGCAATGGCGGATCACGCGACAACTGATCATCCCGTGATGATGTTGAGCTTGCTGTAAGGCTGTCTGTTTTCGTCTATCGCTGCGACGCGACTGCAAAGTTGAAGGTAGCCGTCGGACGCATTTTTAAGCACGTTGCAGCGTGCTCTCACGTCCAGTCCTGGGCTTCAACTCTCTTTTGTGGTTTGCTGCGGTTGTTGCAACTCTAAGTGACCCCGCCCCGTATTTCTGACAGCAAGCCTCTCCAACATGATCACCGGCAGTAGGGCGTGTCGATCGAATTGCGAAAAGAGGAACGGGTAAGGCAACAATACATACTATACTTGAATGTGATCCTCGCCGCGAAGCGTACTCTCGACATCATTGGAGCTCCGCTTGGACGACTATCCCACAACATTAGCTCCCGGCGCAAGGAGGGAAAAGCCCAACGTGAAGCGTTTTGTGCTGCAGAGTAAGGCTGCTCTGGGGGGTGAGCTGCTGACCGTGATTCGCTCCCTCAGCTCCAGTGGGTCGGACATTCCGTAGCGCTATGCAGAACTACGGACGCAGGGTCCGATTCTGCCTCTCTGTTGGCCCTGCTGATGGAGAATGAGATTGAATACTAAGTGACAGGTTTGTGGACTATTCTCTTCAGCGGCTGAAATGATGGTAGGATAGCAGTGTTTCGTTATGAGGATGACCCCAGGTGAGATGACGGCGGCAACGGGAAAAGATGCAGCACATGTGGATGGGAGGGAAGATGCGCAATGGCAGATCTTTGTCGCTTTGGTGAAATCTGCCTTGCGGCTGGCGCCCAGGCCCAGCTGAGGGAATCCTGCATGTTGCACCACGACAGCGCCCCGAAGTGATCCGTCAATGACCTGCAGGTGTTTAACAAAAAGGAAATCGATCCGGGTGTTGCCTTGCAAAACGTTCGCTACCGAAATTACCCATTATTATTACTGAATTCGTAGCCTCCGTCTGTGAACACGACCGTCAGCCTGGACGAGGCAGCTGAATTTCTTCTCGGCGGCGACAGCTGTACACACGACACGAAGGACGCAACACAGAATCCCGGGTTTGTCGTACATGGAAGGATTCACGCTAACAACAGGCTGCCATTGCCGAGAGGCTGTACACCGCAGACGTCTCACGTGCAGCAAACGCGGGGGCCAAATGCGGAGAGTGATCGCCAAAAGTCGGGGGACAGACATGCAGCGATCCGGGGCAAGCGCCCGTCTCCACGTTCAAGCACCACAGCCTTGCGCCTTTTCCCCACAAATCATGACATCTTACCAGACGGATCCGGACGCTTGTCGAGCCTCAGCATCTCGGCGGTGTTTTCCGAGTCCAAGCTTCTAGTTCTGACTCCTCATGCAAATGTTCTACACGTAATATGTCTCGAGGGAAGTTTTCACGTGTCTACTAAATGGGTAGTGCCGTCATAGCACAGACCGCAGCAGCTCGTCCTGAGCCTTGAGGCTGCGACGACGGTCCCAGAACCGGCTGACCGCAGCAGCTCGCACCAGCCATAACGCCGCTCGTCTATCGCCTCATTTTTCACGACACGTGCCTCAATCATGGTTCGTGGCGGAGGCGCAGTCTCTTGCCGTGCATCGGGACGCGGGTAAAGCAGCGCTCGCGACCGGATTCGCTCCCGCTTGGGAGTCCTTCAGCGGCTTTTCGTGGCCCCCAGCTAGGCGAACCTTCTGCCTGACGGCCATGACGCTCCGGATCCTTTTGCTCACCAAGTCTTGTGCTGCCAAGTGCCGCACTTTAATGTTGGCGCCGGGCTGACTCCGATGCGCTGCAGGCACTGCCACTAGCATCTGTGCTGCAGGTGGTAAGTTTGGGCTTTAGGGCTGGCTGTCCTGCGTCTCTGCCCCGCTTCTTTTCTATCCTTCTTTCTTTCTCCTCTTGCGTTGGCGTGCGCAGCACGTAAACCTTCCCTAGTCCTTGTTGCAGCCTTTCCGGTCCTATGTCTCCACCGCCATGGATCCCCTATCAATCTGCGCCAGTGCTGCGAATATCGCCCAGCTGGCGGGCACCATCATATCCAAGCTAGCCGCCTTTTGTGAGGCAACCAGCCATGTCGACATGACGGTTTCCGGCTTCCGGGTCGAGATCAAAAATTTCCAAATTGCGTTGCGGCTGGTGGTAGAGACGCAGAAGACATGGCAGCAGCGGCAGATGCAAGATCTAGAGCAAGACCACTGGAAGGATATCAACAAGCTACTCGAACGCTGTAGGAAGACGTTGGAGAAGCTACAGTCTTTGTTGGACGAGTGCGCGGCGAAGCAGACAACGCCTGGCAGGAAGCCGATTACGCAGTTGAGGCTGAACATGAGGTCGCACATCATTTGCATCTTGCGGAGCCATATCAAGTCGTATACGCAAGCTCTGCACGTGTCTTTGTCGACTCTGACGCTGGTCAACCAGTGGCAGAACCATGCCTCTATTGAACACGAACTCCGGGAATTAGCGCTTGGAATTGAGGACGTGAAAGCCACTCTGGTGGCACGGCCTATGGTGATGGAAGAGGTCGATGACATCGGCGCAGCCGACATCGAGGCCGATCTGCCATGCGAACAAGAGATCAAAACGGACGTGGAACAAATCATCAAGTCTGCCGCTGCTGTCAGTGAAGCTGCAACGAGTGCCTATCAGCCCGATGCCGACTCGATCCGTGGCAGGCTCCAAGTCATGGACCGACCAATCCAGACGTGGATGGACGGTTTCGAATCACCGTTGCGAAGCCCTGGTGCGGCTCCGAGCTTCGGAAACGAGACAACGTCACTGGGGATCCCCAGCACTTCCGAACTTGTTCCTCCGGTTCCCGAAGTACCGAAAGACTCAGGCATCGGTTCCGATGAGCATTCAGATGACGAGGACGATCCAGACCCCAGTATTGACGATCATTTCTCGGAAGATGTCTTGAAGGGACTTATCGAACGGTTCCACAAACAGGCGATCGAGGACTTCGATAAAGGGAACTACCATCGAGCCGAAACTGCCCAGAAAATGATGATCAAATACCTGGAGGAGGGTCAGAGAAACCATGGTATGGTGTACGACAACGCTGAGGTGTTCGAGAGGCTAGCCCAGATATACTACAAGCAGAAGCAGCTTGAGGAGGCAAAGACAATCTACACCCGATTGTTGGAAGAGCATAAGGAGAGGACCCCGGACATTTGGAGGTGGTACTTCTTCTATGCGAAAATATATCAAGAGCAGGAACGACTGGAGAAAGCTGCAAGGTACGCGAAGCGAGCTTTTACTGGAGCCGAAAGGTCTTTGCCGAAAGGGGATGCTTTCATATTCGATGCCGTAGCGCTTCTGGCCCAGATATGTCAGCAACGAGGAGAACACATCTTGGCCGAAGCGCTGCGCGAGCAGTACTTGGGAGACAATCCCCGAAAACCGAGCTTGACCGAGCGGAAACTGAGCCTCGAAATCACACCAAGTGGTAGCAGTGGGGCCTCGTGGTTGACCGAGGCCGGACATGACCCAGCGTCTCCAAACTTCGACCCAAGGAATGCAATGAAGTGCTCCATCGAGCGGGACAGTGAAGCTGGTGTTACGGAAGTGTTGCATCGAATCCATGATATCGAGAAGCAACGCGGGCTTGCAAAAGAAAGCTTGAAGTGGGCCATTCAAGCAGGCCGACGAGAGATCGCAAATTTGTTGATGGAATCGGATCTCGGAATCGGAAAGGACTCGCTTTTGGCAGACGGGAAAACGCCTCTCATACATGCTATCCAATCCAAGGAGGACGGGATAGTACAAGATATCCTTCAAAAGGGGGCCAGTCCAGAAATGCGTTGCGCAAGGAGCATTACACCTTTGATTCATGCAGTCACTGCAGGACATGAGCCAATCGCTGCACTTCTTCTCGGAAAAGGTGCGAGAGTGGATGCCACCTCTTATGGGTGTACAGCTCTCCACCGGGCTGTGGATCTCAAGCTCCCCGTCCTCGTGAAGCTGTTGTTAGAGTACGATGCTGGTCTTGAATGCGTAGGTCCGAGAAAGTGGCCATCGCCGAGTTCTTCAGGTAAGATTATTGGCAGCAAGGATGTTAGGGCGGATACTTACTTGGTGGGTGTAGATGCCAGTTGGACCCCTCTTCTTCTCTCGAGCTTCGCGGGCTCATCCGAGATATCACACTTACTCCTCGAAAAGCACGCACACATCGAAGCCAAAACCTCGACAGGCGGAACGCCTTTGATGTATGCAGCCGAAGAGAGGCATCTCACCACAGTCCGGCTGTTGCTTTCGGCCGGTGCAGACGTCAACGCCACGGACAAGAAGGGCGACACTGCACTCCATCGTGCAGTGCGCAAAAGCGGCAGCGTTGAGATTATCGATGCGATCGTGGGAAAAGGAGGCAGCTTAAATACACCCAACAAGGAGCGCGAGACAACCCTCCACATAGCAGCCTCCAAGAGCGGCGGGGAGCGCTTACTCGGCGCGCTGCTTGATCGTCAGGCGGAAAAGGAGGCGAAGGATGTTGCCGGTCGCACACCTCTTCACGTCGCAATCGAAAAGAGACAAGAGGGCAACGTTGCCGCCCTCATCGAACGAGGAGCCGACATCAGCGCGGCGGACAATTACGGTCAGAACTCAGCGAAACTCGCCCAGCGAAGCTCTCCTGAGATCCAGATGCTCATCAAGAAATACAAGAAGAAGTCGGGCGCTTTAGATTCCTCAATGAGCCGCAGAGACTCGGATCGGTCGAGTACAGAAGGCTCGGTAAGGGGACGACCAATGTCCGTATCGTCGAAATTCACTTTCTGGGACAAGCTCAAGTGAGGTGCATTGCGTGTCTTCATTCTTTATTCCCTGTTTCTTTTTTTTTTTCACTTTCTCTTAATGTATTCGCATCTCTTCCGTTTTCGAAATTTGTAGATGTGTTTACGAGGCACCGGTGAGTGTCGCACGTTCCCGCTTTACGTTTGTTGAGATGATTACGACTTGCTCTCGGCGTTGGGATGCATAGGGACGAGCGCGATTTGCTCGACGCCCATCATGTGGGGCTATAACGACGTAGATATCCTGTTAAGACACCGATTATAGAGAATGAAACGTGGACAATTTGATGTGAGATGAGGGTCGCACATGACTGGGTAGTTGCGTGTGGCGGCGGCGATGCGGAGTTTCCGCGACGCCGACGGAAGATGAGGATGCGGTCGTCCACGAATCCAGGCGCGCACGGGGCCGGAGCTCTAGTGCCGCCGCGCCCGGCGGTCAGACTGAAGAGGGCCCTGCACACAAAAAGCGGAGGAGGCTCAGATCGCTGCTGGGCGCCTCTCCTTATAATATCCAGAGCCATGCCGATGGTGGGATAATCAGCCGTCAGCTGCACATTCGACCGCCCAACCTTCCTTCCGCGCGCGACCACCATCCCCGCAGACTCTCGCGCTGAGTTGACACCACACTTCGTCCAACCCCCTTCTCAGCTCTCAGTCGCGTACGCGTCCTGTCAACATGCCGAAAGCGTCGGATATCGTGTACTACCTGTTCCACGTGCAGGAGCTGCGGTCCATAATCCAATGGTGCGCCATTGCTCCTTTGCGCACTCACAACTGTTGCGCAAACTGATCCAGGCTTTAGGAAGGTCTGGCACAACCCCGTCCACGAGCGCGATGAGTCCAAGGAATGCCCGACGCTGCGCCAATGCTTCGTCTTCCTGCAGATGACCAGCCGCAGCTTCGCCGCCGTCATCCAGGAGCTGCATCCCGAGCTGCTCGTCCCCGTCTGCCTCTTCTACCTCATCCTCCGTGGCCTCGATACCATCGAAGATGATATGACCATCGACCTCAAGACGAAGGAGCCTCTGCTGCGCCAATTCGACCAGATTCTGGAGAAGGATGGTTGGAATTTCAATGGGAACGGTCCCAATGAGAAGGACAGGCAGCTGCTTGTCGAGTTCGAGGTCGTGATCGAGGAGTTCAAGAAGATCAAGAAGCCGTATCAGGCCATCATCAAGGACATCACCAAGAAGATGGGTGATGGCATGGCTGACTACGCCAACAATGCCGAGCACAACACCTACGGTGTCAACACCGTCAAGGACTATGAGCTGTACTGCCACTACGTCGCTGGTCTTGTTGGAGAGGGTCTGACGCGCCTCTTCGTCGAGGCCGACCTGGCCAATACCGCCCTTCTCAAGCGCCCGGAGCTGCAGGAGTCCATGGGTCAATTCTTGCAGCAGGTCAACATCATCAGAGACATCAGGGAGGATTTGGATGACAACCGGAAGTTCTGGCCTAAGGAAATCTGGTCGAAGCACGTCGACAACTTTGAAGACCTCTTCAAGCCTGAGAACCGCGACAAGGCTCTCAACTGCAACTCAGAGATGATCTTGACTGCGCTGCGCCGTGCACCTGATTGCTTGTTCTACCTCGCCGGTCTCAGGGACCAAAGTGTGTTCAACTTCTGCGCCATCCCGCAGACAATGGCGATTGCGACGCTGGAATTGTGCTTCCGCAACCCCGCCATTTTCGAGAAGAACGTCAAAATCACCAAGGGCCAGGCGTGCGAACTGATGGTCCGGTCAACGCAGAACCTGCAGATTGTCTGTGAGGTCTTCAAGGACTTCTCTCGTAAGATTCTCAAGAAGAATGATCCCAGAGATCCCAACTTCCTCGAGATCAGCATCGCTTGCGGCAGGGTAAGTCGAAATATTCCCGCGGCGTGTCGACGGGTTACTAACGTTCCAGTAGATTGAGCAATTCATCGAGTCGATCTTCCCGTCGCAAACAGCCCAGAACAGGGAGATGAAGACTTCGCTGAGCCCGGAGGAGGAGGCCAAGAAGAAGAAGGAGGAGGAGGACGCCAAGTGGGACCTGATCTACATGGGAATTGCCGTAATTTCCACGCTAACGATAGTCACCTTTTGCATGGTAAGCGTCAAATTTTCGCGTTCCACACAACACCACAACACCAACATCATCGTCCGCTAACCATTCATCCCACAGATCCTTGTCGCTTGGTTTGCTGGTGCAAGATTCGACATTGCCTTCGCCCAGCTCAAGCAGGGCTTGTTCAAGGCGCCTGCACCTGGCTCGCCCGAAGCACAGGAAGCCATCCACAAGTTCGATCACGGCGAGCTCTAGAGGTAGCCTGCTGCGCATCTGTCCAATCGCATCTGATCTTCTTGGTATATGGTCCCCTCAGAAACAAAACGGTAACCAATTATGTATAACGACCAGAGCATGTATTACCTCATTCTTCAAGCTCTCCACAGCGTGAGCGATGCAGTCGGCCGAGGCGACTCGTTTCGTCTGCTACTAATATAATAATTCGCACTTGCGGGCACAAGTCCCTTTCGCCTAAGTGACGGCGATTGGTTCTGCATGCCATCTCCTAGTATCCCTCAGTCACAGACATGTGTTTCTCAGTTTGCATTTACATTTCGAACCCTCAGGTACCCATAGCACGGATGTCAAATTACAATCATGCCGCTTCAGTGGCGTCGGTTGTGCCGAAGATGTGCTGATATCGAATTACATTACTCGGTAATCGGGAACTGTTGGTGTATGTCTCTAGATCCCATGAGGCTCACTCCAGCTGGTGCGGTACACATACAAATAGCACGAATTCAATGCTACCTATTGAGCTCCTTTGTTCCAGCCATATGACGTCATGTGTTCCTTTGTTGGTGACTGAGAATCTGCTGAAACACGATCATGACACGAATGCCAAACACGCTGGCTGCCCAATAGCAGGAGGGTGTTTCATGACTTCCAAATTATCTGGAGATCATAATACGATTGCATCATCGTTTGCGACTCCCCATGCGACATCGATGACAATCGTCCCGGGCTCAACAGTGCTTTTGCAGTCCTGCAATGGAAGCCAGCAAATGAGACGTCGGCAGGCGCTGAAGCCTATTCGCTGCTAGAGGAGTATCATCTCAAGAAGCTCGGACGTGCGTCAGCTGTGAAGCACAGCGCGGGGGAAAGCTCTTGAACGGGAAGCGGCAGATGAGCAGGCACCAATAAGGCCGAAGTTGAGGCGGGACCTGCGCCAAGCCGCACTTGCCGCTCTCGCGCAACTTCGCAACTGCCCGACTTTTCGCTGCGAGCTTGACCTTTAAAGCCATCGCTCAAGAGCTTTTCCCCGCTACAAACCCTACGACATCCACAACAAAAGCCTTTCGGCACTCCCGCATCCGTACTGCTTGGCGTATCACCAGGCGGGACCATCCACAGCTCCTCTGCAGCCTACCGGCCCGTTCGCTTCGCGCGTCTCAACCTTGAAGCACGCTTGAAGCGTTCCGCGGTTACACCCGCCTAAACCTCGCCAAACGCTTTTAGGCACGCCTAAAGCCCGTCGCCGCCCACATTTGCGCAGACCGACATACCACCATGGCCGCTACCGCAAACCCCCAAGAGCCCGTCCCTCTCGACACGATTCCGATCTCACCTGAGGGCGGAAACATGAATGGCACAAAGGAAGGAGAGGAGGGCAAGGTCCCTTACAATGACAGTGACCCGGTTACCGTCTTCCACGACCCCAACAACTTCAACGTCAAGCACCCGCTTATGAACGCGTGGACTCTCTGGTTCACCAAGCCGCCGAGCGGCAAGGTACGTCTGCGCCGCAATTGCAAGGCTGCCGCGACACCATGCTGACCCATTGCCGCGCAGGGTGACAACTGGAACGAGCTGCTGAAGGAGGTCATTTCCTTTGACTCGGTCGAGGAGTTTTGGGGTATCTACGTATGTTTCGGCTGCTTGACTCGCGGCGCTGGTCATGACTGACGTGTCGGCTACAGAACAACATCACTCCGACCTCGCAGCTGGCCCTGAAGTCCGACTACCATCTCTTCAAGCAGGGCGTCCGTCCCGAGTGGGAGGACCCTCAGAACAAGCATGGTGGCAAGTGGTCTTTCTCCTTCCGCGACAAGAAGCTCATCGACATCGACTCGCTCTGGCTCCACGTCATGCTGGCCGCCATCGGTGAGACACTGGAAGACGAGGGTGACGGTGAGGTGATGGGCGTCGTTGTCAACGTCCGTAAGGGCTTCTACCGTATCGGCCTGTGGACGCGCACCGTCGGCAAGCCGTTCCCTGGCGGCGGCGACGGTAACAACGCCGGCGGCAAGGGCAGGAGCTTCGAGCAGGGCAAGGACGTCCTGATGAAGATTGGCGCACGCTTCAAGGAGGCGCTGACGCTGAAGGAGAACGACCAGGTTGAGTTCTCGGGTCACACCGACAGCGCGCACTCCGGTAGCACCAGGGCGAAGGCCAAGTTTGTCGTGTAAGCGACGAAGGGAATCAGCGCACTAATGACGTCCAACTCATGTGTATTCACGGATCCGGTGGGATTATTTCTCTCTAGTTTCCTTGAGGGCTTCTGGGAGAGGGGGGAAAAGTTTGGGCTTGCTCCGCAGGCGGTTACATTGCAACGGCGTTTAGTCTACGAGCATCATATACAGGAGGTGAAACAGGTGGCCCTCCTCGATAGCTCAGTTCTGGGGATGGACGATTATTACGGCACGGTTTAGCACGGCGTTTGCATCAGGCATGACGACGGCATCTTCGGGAACGGGTTTCTGTCGATATATTAAAAGCTTCTTGTACCACAACATTTTTCTCTTGCTGCGGGCTCCGCCGGCTGGCTGTGACGTCGCGTTTGTGGCTTGGAGGGGTGTTCGGATGATCGTTGCCCCAGTGTGGCTTTGCGCGCGTCGGGTGCAGTGAGAAAATCGTCGTCATGGGCAAGGGTCCCGCCGCTTGTTGGCTTGCCGCCTTTCCGTAATCCAGCACAACATTCGCCCAAGGCACCGCCGCTCCCCCCAAACACCCTCCATTCCTACGCGTTTTGCCCTCGATACCCACCCTCCGACACACCCAGCATGGTTGTCGACACAAGCTACTACGACGCCCTGCAGGTGCCGCCCACCGCGTCTGAGATCGAGATCAAGAAAGCATATCGCAAGCTTGCGATCAAGCTGCACCCGGGTATGAGACATGCACCGCCCTGCGACCGCTCTCCTCCCTCGCGAACTGCAGTACTGACTTACTCTGTTTCCTTGCAGACAAGAACCCTGGCGACGAGAGTGCGCACGAGAAATTCCAGGCTGTAAGACTTCCTCGCTGCTGCTGCTGCCCGCTGCCCCGCGCCGCCTTTTTTTCGCTCCCGCATGCAGCTGGGCCCCCCCACGCAATAAATTTGACCAACGCAACCAACGCGCGGTGAAAACAGATTGGCGAGGCGTACCAAGTCCTCAGCGACAAGGAACTCAGAAAACAATATGACTTGCACGGCAAGGAAGGAGCGGTGCCGCACAGCGGTTTCGGTAGGCCAGCCCCATGAACACCCCAGGACTCGACATGGGAGGGTTCGTCAATTTGGAACGACAGTAAGACGATGGCTGACGTATTTTTACTCGAAAAACAGAGGACCCGGCCGAGTTCTTCGGCATGATTTTTGGCGGCGAGGCTTTCGTGGACTGGTAGGCCTACTCGCACCTGACGCGCGCCACACGCCGGGATGTATGGGATATGCAGATTGCTGACCGATGGGACTTGTACTGCAGGATCGGCGAGATTTCGCTCATGAAGGACCTCACGCACACGATGGACATCACCATGAAGGAGATGGAAGAGGAAGAAGCCGCCGCAGCTGCTGCTGCCGCCTCCGAGCAGGAAGCCGCTGAGGCCGCTGGCACCGCTCCGGGCGGCGAGACTGCTGCTGCTGCTGGCGCTACTACCGCCGGCGCAGCCGCTCCCGCACCCGAGAAGCATGCATCCGCCGAGGAGGATGTTCCCGCCGCCGCCGCCGCCGCCCCCGCTGCTGCTCCTGGCGCCGCTGCCGACGCCACGCCGAGCCCGTCGGCTTCGGGTACCAGCACGCCGCGCCCCAAGGGCGTGCCGACGCGGCTGGCGATCATGGACAGGAGCGAGGAGCAGGCGCGGATGGACGCGGCGGGTGTGTCGGAGAAGGAGAAGGAGCTGCGGGCGAAGGAGAAGAAGAAGGGCGGGCTGACTAAGGAGCAGCGCGAGGAGCTGGCGGCGTACGAGATGGAGCGCAAGAAGGTGCGGGACGAGCGGGTGGCGACGCTGGCGGACAAGCTGGTCAAGCGCATCAACATCTGGACCGAGAGCGACAAGGGGGCGGACGTGACGGCAAGTTTCAAGGAGCAGATGAAGCTGGAGGTGGAGAACCTGAAGATGGAGAGCTTCGGCCTCGAGATCCTGCACGCCATCGGCCAGGTGTACACGAGCAAGGGCACCAACTTCCTCAAGAGCCAGAAGTTCCTCGGCATCGGCGGCTTCTTCGGCAGACTGAAGGATAAGGGTCAGCTGGCCAAGGAGACGTGGGGCACCATCTCGACGGCCATCGACGCGCAGATGAGCATGGAGGCCATGGCCAAGGCCGAGGAGGCGGGCGGCGAGGAGTGGACGGACGAGAAGAAGGCCGAGTTCGAGAAGCTGGTGACGGGCAAGATCCTCGCGGCGGCGTGGCGCGGCAGCAAGTTCGAGATCCAGAGCGTGCTGCGCGACGTGTGCGACAAGGTGCTGCAGGACAAGGCGGTCAAGCTGGAGAAGCGCATCGAGCGCGCCCAGGCCATCGTCATCATCGGCGAGCTGTTCGCCAAGGCCGAGCGCGACCCGGAGGAGGAAGGAGACTTTATGGCTTTCGAGCAGCTGATGGCTGAAGCCGCGGCGAAGAAGGAACACAAGAGCGACAAGAAGAAGAAGAAGGGGGAGAAGGGCGAGCAGCCGGCTGCGGCCGCGGCTGCTAGTGCTTAGATGCGAGTAAAGGAGGTGGTGGGGATGGGTAGAGACTATCACCATGAGGGCAGTGGATGATGGATGGGCTTTGTGTTTTTTGAATCCCCCGATTATACCTAAGCATGTTGCTGCACAAGAAAGGGAGATGGCCAGTTCGTGTACTAATTCTTTTTTATTACTTTCGCTTCGATTGGGATTACTTTCTTTTTTATTTTTGTGGGAGTACGGTCATTGTTCATAGACCCTGATTTTTATGGAAATCGTTCTGGTCGCGTCGTCGTGGTTTTGCATAAGAATGGACACATATTGCATGGGGCTGACTTTGTATCTCTTCTTAAGCGTTTGAAAAAAGGGCTGCACTGTGATTGGTTTCGGTGTATCGTCTTATGAGAGGGCGGTATTAGTTTCTTTGCGAGGGTTGCGGTTGTTGCTCCGTTTGGCGTGTGTCATGGGGCCTTTTAATTTATATGCTGACTCTTAAATATCAGGTGCTATAGAAGCCTTTGGTGTGCTCAATTTACGTGGAGTTTCCCGGGATTTGATGCGTCAGGTTACGTGCCAAATTTGGCCCTTAGCAAATTCTCTTGTCCGCAGAGATGGCCATTAACTTTGCCCCTTGAGGGTGAGTACAGTAAATGATGTTTGGTAACGATGTTGCTCTTTCGCTATTTGAAGATAGATTGCACATGGTGCGATTGAAAACCTAACTCACGCTCATCTGAACATATGAGGATGAAATGTCTCCTTTGACCTGTAGTTTAACATTCTTCTCTACGTAGACGTCCTTTAGTAGAAGTATTGATGCAGCTAAGCTTGGATATGGAAATTTTCTCTCGCGAAGACCGGCTGCTAAATAAAGATGGTATGGATGACAATTCATGTTTCATGATTCAAGGTATCCTCAGAGGTGTGATTTTGCCTGGAAAACTGCAATAAATCAACAACTCACTATAGCGCATGAGTGCCTATCACTTTGAACATATTTAGATTTCAAATAAGCCGAAAGGTATGTACCGGCCTACAATTTTACATCTTCGGTGAATCAGTTTGTTGTCCTTTACCAACCCGCCATCAACTTTTTACTTAGGTCGAACCTCCTGCTTTTTTTTTTTCTTTTTAAAGAAAAGGTAGACAGTGAGAAATCAATCACCACGCCCTGGTGCCGCGCTTGGCCTAGTCTCCTCCTTCAATGCTCTCCGCTTGCGCCACACGCCGCCCCGGATCTGCAGGAGAATGATAGGCAACCAACTTGCCACGAAAACGATGCCGGCCATGAGGCCTCCACTTCCACTCATGCCGATGCTCTCAATCATTTGCGGGAACCAGAAGGGGCCGATGAATCCCCACTAGTAACATATCAGCAGTGTTCCCCTGAAAAGTGATGCATGCAATCTTGACTTACCGTGCTCCTGATCAAGTTCACAAAGACGCCAATGCTGGAAGAAGACTCGGGGTGGCAGTCAACCGCATACGTGACCAAAACAGTCGTCACGATCTGATTACCAACAGAAGCAATAGCCAGGCCAATGATGGGCGTGACGTTCCAGTGCATCGGGACAGCCTGCTGAGTGCGCACGCCGAAGACGATCAGACCGACGATAGTCAGCAGGAATCCGAGCCACGACAGCCAGAGGCGGAACTCCGGCGGGGGGCGGATCGACCCGTTGCGCCTGGCGGCGCGGTCCATCCACACGTCGCTGAGCGGGCCGGCCATCTGCTCGCCCAGCACGGAGCCGATGATGATGCCGAGGAACTGCAGGCCGATCTGCTGCGGGTTGAACTCGAACTTGGGCAGGAAGATCTGCGGGATCTCGACCGTCATGAAGACGCTGGCGAAGCCGAAGACGATGGTGTACGAGACGGTCGGGATGAGGATCGACTTGTAGCGGGCGAGCGAGGCGGGTTGGAGGAACTCGTAGAAGTGGAGAGGTGTCGGGTCGAGGCGGCCGAAGGTGAGGTACTCCTGCTTGAAGGCGCTGCCCGTGTGTTGGACGCCCTGGCGGATGTAGCGCGTCTCGGGGCCGAGGAAGAAGTAGCCGACGAATTGGGCTGCGTTGATCTGGATGGGGGACGTCAGTTCGTGCTTCTCGGTTCTGATTCGTGGGGGCACACTCACGATGGCGTAGATCCAGAAGATCCAGCGGTATCCAACGTGGTACGCGACGAACCCCATGATGAAGGGTCCGGTGGGCGGGCCAAGTGTCACCATCAGCCTGTAATGTGGTTAGAATGGGGGTGCAGAAGCCAGCGCGGAGCTACTTACGTCCAGATCCCCATGTGCCTTCCTCGGTCTTTCTTGAAGAATGTCTCGACAACGACTCCGCTACCAATAGCAATGGCCGGGCTGATGAAGAATGACACGAGACATCGACACACAGACATGGCTGCGTAGCTATGACTGACTGCACAGCCAATATTGCACACTCCCGCACCCATTGTTGAAATAAGCCAGACTGGACGCCGTCCATATCGGTAAGAGATGGGCTTCCAGAAGAGCGGCGCGTAGCCGAGGACGGCGATTTGCATCGAGGTCAGATAGGATGCTCGTTGGAGCGAGCAGCCGAGGTCGACAGAGATGTCTTCGAAGGCTGGAATGATGCCTGCTGCGATGAACGTGGTCATCATCGCGTGGAATGCCACGAGGACGAGGTTCGCGTTTTTCTGCCGAAAGGCGTGTCAGCCTTCTGCATATTTGTGTTTCCCGCGGGATGAAATTACCTTCCAGCTCGGCCAGTTGTATGGATCTGCTGGATCTGCAGACGGCAGAGGGTCCAGAGACAATGTTCCATGTCTCTTCAGAAGGTACTCGCGGTGCTCCTGCGTGAGATGTGATGCTCCATCCTCGAGGAGGGTGGATTGGTGGGCCAGCGCCTCCTCTTGGCCAGAGTCCGAAGTCGTCGGAACCTTCATGGTCTCTTTCCGCTCCTCAGCAGCCTTTTCGTCCTCCAGAGGGCCAGACATGGCTGCAATTTATCGAAGTGATCTCTGGGGACTGATGAAAGTGAAATGGTCTCGAGGTGTTTGTCAAACAGAGTGGGTGCAGAAGACTGTGGGTCCGAGACACTTTGATACTGTATGCACGAAAGGAGAAGCGAAGTCGAGTCTAGATTGCTGGCAATTAAGAATGACAGATAACCATACAGCACGGGGGCGCGGCTTCTCCACAATGCTGCGGCCTACCCCGGAAACTGAGGCCGCGCACATGCCGCAGATGCTATCCGTAAGGCCATCTGTGCGGACGTCTTCCGCGCAGCAGCAGCGAAGTGGGTCAGTTCAAGCACGATTCCTTGTCGCGGATGACGACTGGTGGTGGCGGCGCTAAGCACGACAAGCTCGCTGAATGGCTTGTCGGGCGGCAGCTTGTTTGTGAACCAAGCTTTGCGGCGGATCGCTCCCCGTTGCAGTCACATCTCCGGCAGTGATGGGCAGCCGCGACGGTGCAGGGATGCGCGGCGAACTCAGCGGGGAAACTGGGGTCGGGGCAGCGGGCGCTGAGAGGCGAGTGCCGTTTCTCGCAGCCGACGAGTAAAGTGTGGGAGAGGCTCGGCTTCATCCGCGGCATCTCGATGGGGAATCTGTTCATTGGCCGGGCGGGCTGTCGAGGCGTTGTTGCAGCGGGAAAGACGTTAAGATCCCCCGGATATTCCGAGTGTGGGGGAACCCACTTCGGCCCCGAGGGAGTGCCTGCCGGCGATAAAAGTGCAGCCACTCTTCTCCGTCGCCTCAACCACCTCGTGTGTCTCGCCAGTTGAAGCCGAAACCGCACTCGTCAGCTCTCCTACCCAGCTCGGCGGAACGGCGCCCGGGCGTGCATCATCTTCGCTGAACGTTACGGAAAAGAGGAGCAGTGGAGCCTTCCTGGCTGGTGCTGTGACAACAGGGAGCTGGCCGCATTGGGACATTTCTAACGCCCCACAGGGTCGCGCCTTTTTGTGGCAGGTCCTTGGCTCGGTTACTCGTCGATAAGAGCCTCGGGAATCCGGCAGCTTGAGCGTTAAGTGGGCCCTGTTGGCAAGGGCGCTATACCACTGCAAAGGCACTTTCCTCAACAGAACCCAATCTCTATAGGACCTCCTTCCTTGTACACAGTAGATTACACCGAGCCCCGTGAGTTTGGTTCAGCCCGCTCATCGCCACCTCACTGATCCACTCGGCATCAATATCCTACGGCCCGCTCCGTGTCTCATGTGGACCTTTCTTCCCTCAAAACATTGTACTGCGCTCTTTTCTTTGTCATCCAGCAAAACATCCTGCCGGAACCAGCAGGTTCGGGATCCCACTCAAAAACTCACGGAAACGGTGATCAAACTCCAATAGTCCTCGCCTGCATAAAATCGGGTAATGTTTCACTTTATTCTCGCATCTGGATAAACACTTTGCCTCTTGATACTGGTTGGCTGACTTTGGCCGGACCATCGCTCCTTTTTCGAACATCACTCCCAACTGGTTTTTGGCCGTTTTGCTTAGCCCCCTTTCTTCCTTTGTTGTCCGTAACCCGCGTGCCCGCATGTGCGGAGCCGACCCACTGTTGTACCATTTGACTGTGGTGCCGGCCATCTAAAGTTCTATTCATTGCACCCATTTCATTCCATTGCGAACTGGCAACTCGGCTCCTTGGATCCTTGCAATTATCGAAAATAACCGATGCAGCAGGCTGACAGCCGTTGATGTGAAAGGCAATTCTCAATCCTAATGTATCGGCCTTCGTAGGATATGTTCAATGTCGTATGTTGAAAAAGAAAAGAAAAAACCAAAAAGCCTAGTAAAAGGTTGAGGTGGCGCTCTAACACATAAGCGCTTGGTTAATTACCATTGTATGAGATGCGAAAGCAGCGGCAAGTTGTCGGTATATGGAACTAATGACCAGCGGCCAACTAGTGCTATCGGCATTTGGATTGAGTCTATCAATACCGGAAAACATCATCTATGAGCTTAAGATCCTCTGATGATCATTCACGGCCGAATTCGCAACCCTTTTCAAAAAATAGGCACGGAATATTCTTCACTGATTGGGTTATTGTTGGAGCGAACGTAGCATTGGCTCGTCAGCCTGTGTCAGAATAAGAACCATGCCATTGATGCGCTCCCAGGAGCAAGCATAGCTTCGCTCTCAGTAACAAGAAAAGAGAAGGGGATGATGATCATCAAGGGCTTACGAGTCACGTAAAGTTCATAATCAACGACCCAACCAACCACTCCTTCCCAACCTCCTTGCTGATCCAAATACCAAAGGTCATAGGCGTCTGCAAAACTTAGACGAAAGAGACAGCTAACCAGTGGCTTTGCCAATTCACCTATTATTTGTCGCTGTAAGATGGGTGGCACTTTTTTAATTCCAGGAATGCCAATTCTATCTTTCCACGTCGAATACCAAATTTATCCACAACATCACCCATCAAGCTATTCGCTAAGGTATGAGATTCGTGCGCGAATACAAAAAGCGTCGCTATACCCACTACAGAATGTGGGCAAGAGTTGGCAGCGCCTGGAGTAGCGTAAGTGCGGCAGAGGTCGGCTGCTGCAAGCACTATCTCAGAGACCCCTGTCCTTGTCCTTGATATGTATCTTCCCCAATGCGGCCCTCTCAACCGTTTGTATCCCTTTTGCACCAGAATTCAACTATAGCCGATTATACCTACGACAGAGGTCGGAAGAGTTGCGGCAGCAATTGTAGGACCGATGCCCGATATCATGATCTCTGTAGGGAGCTCGCGGGAGTAACGTGCGCTATCTCGGGCTTTCGACCTCCCACCGCAAGATAAGCATGATTCAAGTAGGTATAGGTTGACTAGAAAGGAAATCGGCAGTAGACTTCCGATAAGATCTTCCTAATGTTCAATTATCACAATTATTTTGCGTGACGACAAAGAGTAAGAGCTGCTGCGGTTACGCTAAAAACGGCTACGACCTACTAACCCTTTGCGTCTCTCGGCAGCCGAAATCATGGTGGGTAAATGGCAAGCAGACCAATCATCTCATTGATACTGACTTTATACAGGGAGTCAAGCTCAAGCGCCTGTCCTTCAATGCGTTCGTGGTACCTGTGATCCGTCGGAACACCAGAAATACATCGTGATGGTCGTTCTTTAGGCTATAGTTCGAGCGGGGAAGAATCACATGTGAGTCTTGAAGTCTTCGAAGGAGATCACTGCGTCATGTGGAGGATGTATTGAGCTATGAAGGTTACGGGTATTTAAGTGTCCTTGGAACCGCCGCCAGATTGGTTTTTGTTCAGCCAACATCCTTTCCGAGACAGACAAGACCTGGTTAAAATAGGCAAGTCAAGTTCTTTGCTAGCTGAGGCTTCGGTGCTGACTATAATAGCAGGAACTTCTCTTCACTCGTTCTATCCACCTGGAGCATAATCTCTGACCAGGAGTCATGCGTGTCCCTCAATCAAATTTGAATGCCCTGGCGGTCTTTTGGACTCTGCTCATCGCGGCAGAGGCAGGACTACTCAATGATCCTTCACATCGATTGTTTCGTAGAACCAAGACAGCGGTGGTTACAGTCACAATTCCCGCTGGCGCTGGCCCGCAGATTGACGGCCCAGGCAACATGGCCCAAGCTACTTCTGGACGTCCAAACGCTATCGAATACAATCCAAAAGAATCAGCTTTCCCCGGCGGCAACAAGGCTAGTCCTACCTCTCGAGTAGCTAGTTTCCCCGAAAGCCCCGGGATGCCCCCGGACCCTTTTCGCGCTGATTCTGACAAAGGATGCAACATCCAACCTATGTCACCACAGGTGTGGAATCAAGAACGTCAGGCGACTCTCGAGTGGATGCGTACGGAACTGCAGCGCTACCGCCAGAATCCCGGAAAGTCCAAGTCATTCTTCAACCACGTTCTCGAAAAGTACTTTCCTGACGTAGCACCGAGCCACACGGACTGCAATATGGTTAATGGTTGCTCCGTAGGTTTATGTCGATGACGTAAAAGACGATAGCTGATGAACGGCCCAGCACCTCGCATGCTCCCACTTTCGGCCGAACAAAGAGGGGATGCCTCTGAATGAGTGGGAGAATCACCGAAAGAGAGCGGTTTACGCAGCCAACGCGATGGCCAATTTCCACAACTTCTTTCATGAAGTCAATTCGGCTTTTGAACATGCAGTTAATCACGTTGACAGGATGAGCGAGGAGCTTTTCAGGTTGTTTACCTGGTACGACACTTACGATAAAGGCAGAAAGGCAGATGAAGCGAAAAGGGCGAAGCGCACGAAGATGTGGCTGTCTATAGGACTGCTCGTGATCCTGATAGCATCAGCGGTCGCGGCGCCTATTGCGGCCTCGGGTGCTGCGGCCGCGGGTGCTGCGGCCGCGAGTGTTAAGGCTATTGACACCACGGTGGGCATATGGGCAGGTGTAGCATCCGGAGCATACGCAGGAGCATCCTCAATTTTTGGTGCTGTATCAGCGTCAGTTATCGAGTAAGTCGAGTCAAGCAAGGTTGTATCCCTTCCGGAATTTAGCTTATAGAACAGTCCCGACTTTCTCCAAAAGAAAGAGATTACGTTCGATCGACTATGGACAGATGCAGTCACCATGACGGAGGGTCTCCTCAGTAAAACAACGTTGAACTTGATAGAATCGCGGGCTGATGGCCCCAACAACAAAAACGTTATTGACATTCTTGACGAAGGAGGGTTCTTTCTCCCGTTGGATCATCACCTCTCAGAAAATATCAGGAAGTACATGAGGAGGCAGACGCTTGCCACCTCCATCAATGTCCTGTGGCATATGGACGACGTAAACGCTTGGATTGTCCGTTCCCAGCCCCCTGGTGGACAGACTTGCCACACAGACCAGAGAGTTTTTCCCATGGCCAAGGTTTGCCTGGACGACGCGGATGACTGGACCTACTTCGTGGCAGGTACCGATGACTTTCCGGCAAGAAAAAAGAAAGAATTCCCACACCTGCACTTGCTCCCGGGTTGGTCCACGTTGCTGCGTGAGTCAATTACCCTTCATGGAATACCCTGGGAGGCTAACCAGCTTTGCAGAAGAATCTGAAAGATGGGAGAATCTCACAGTCCAAGAGGTTGTTGCATCATCCGTCCGATGGTGGAATACAACGGGGAACAACGAGCTCCTCACCCAAGCGACGAACGATATTTTTCCACTCTTGAAAAACGTTGGCCAAACTGGGACTTCGGTGGTCCACCTACCGGTGTGCAACAGCCCCGATGGCAGAGCTCTCAGCAGCCTGAATACACAATCGGGCATGAACTATCCATGCTCGTGCTTCCAACGCGACGGCCAGCCCGATGATTTCTCGTCCAATAGCGAAACTATGCATCTGTTGTTGGCGTCAGGCCTTTACAGGCGGCAGAAGGTTTACGATTACTGCGCCAAATCGGGAGACTGCCAAAAGGGCGGAACGTATCAACTGCCGGAGTGCAAGGACAAAGAGGGAAAGCCAACCAAGGACGGATGGTGTTCGCGGCCAGGCTTCTCCGGGTGCAAATATTCCAAAGAAAGGACACCGGGAAACCTGGGGGGATGGGGTGACAATGAAAAAAAGAGAAGAGCAGCATACGAAATTGAAGGGCAAAACGTGTAATGGCGCGTGGGTTTTCTGGTTGTTTTGGTCGTTGATCTTTTTACATTTGTGCACGTACTGCTAGGACGAGATACATGAGTACTGAATCATTTATACTCTTATGCTATACCAACAGACATTTGGTGAATGAGGGATTGATTGATGACGAAGGTAGATGAAAGCGGAGCGAGGGCGGCGGAGATCAGCCCCCGCAAGCCCCACAGCGGATCAGGAACGTGGCCGCCAGCTCCAGCTCTCATCCACCCAACAACTTTCGACTCTCTGTACAACATTCTCCTCGATCCACGCAACCCGAATTCTAGAATTGCCGTCACCATGCGCTTCTTCGCCGCTCTGCTCGCCATTCTGCCCCTGGCCTTCGCCCTCGACAAGCCTCTCGACATCGAAGTCACGCACAAGGTCGAGTGCGAGCGCAAGACCGTCGCCGGCGACAAGGTCGACGTGCACTACCGCGGCACTCTCGAGAAGGATGGCACCGGTATGCCTCGACCCACTCTCGTTTCGCACCAAGCTGACAATCTCTCCCCGTGCAGAATTCGACGCCTCCTACAATCGCGGCCAGCCGCTCTCCTTCACCGTCGGAAAGGGCATGGTGATCAAGGGCTGGGACCAGGGCCTGCTCGACATGTGCCCTGGCGAGAAGCGCAAGCTCACCATCCAGCCCGAGTGGGCCTACGGCTCCCGTGGTGTTGGCCCCATCCCGGCCAACAGCGTGCTGATCTTCGAAACGGAGCTCGTCAAGATTCACGGTGCTAAGGACGAGCTATGAGCGGTGATAGACGTTGGTGGGGGTAATGAGCTGCGCCTGCAATGGCAGCAGCCATGCGAAAGGATGAAAGATATGGCCTCAGTACATCATAATTGTGTTGGTGCTTGTAGAGGCACTTTTTGGACCCAGGTCCAATTCACTAGAAATGCTACGCTCTGAAATTATCCCCGCCCATGCTTAGTCACCGTGCGACGCAGCCTCTTCGAGGGCCACCACAGCATTGTCCAGCTCTCTGATTCTCTGCCCTACCCGCCGCTTGACCTCCTCTGCAACCTCCTTGTTCTCTCCATTGACGACGGCTTCGTACGTATCCTTGAGCTCATCAAGCGCTTCCCTCGCGGCGGCGCGGTCATCGGCAGCATACACAGTGTTGGCTTCGGTCTCTTCGGCTGCAATTTCAAATTCGTCCTTGGCGGTCGCATAGCTGTATAGGGTCAGTCCAATGCACAATCTCCTCGAGCATCTTGCCTTACAGCTCTTGGATATCTTCGATCTTCTCGTCTGCGATACGCTTACTACTGAAGAAGCGAGCGTGCTCGCTGACAATGCTTGCCGGCCGGGATGACACCCGTGTGGACGGTGCCGCTTTCAATGCTGTGGAAATGCGAGCTCTGCTGTTGTGCGGGCGGGGAGTCGTGGCGAAAACCAGGCGAGCCTGCCTTGCGCAAGTACGCGAAGCGGTGCGGAAGGACATGGCGAACGAATACGGTCTCGACTGGAACGCGTTGATTGAAAGACAGGCGTGACGAACTTGAAGTCAATTGATGGCTGAGACAGCAGACGGCGGAATCGGAGCTCGATGACGACGTTGGCCGACGGGTGCGCCGCACGATTCATGCGCTGACGAGAGTCCCTGCATGAAATCATGGCCGCCATCCCACAATGCGCTTCCGATCAACACAAGTCATCCACACCCCACTCAACCCCGCGACATGCTCCTTGGAATCTCCGCACTTCTTATTTCCGCCACCTTCCTGCTCTACAACCACCCGCCGCGGACATGGCTGCAGTTTTTCAGAGAATGGAGCCAAAGGGGGCTCGCCGCACCTCCCAAATCCGACAGCAAGCCAGATGATCCGAAGCCGAACCAAACCACCTCGGAAATTCCACAGAAAACTCCGTCGCAAGCAGCCGCAGAAGAGCGGAAGCCTCCCGTGAGCATACAGATCCCGCACCTGGACGGACCGCCGTCCGAGGGCAGCGAGTCGGCGCAGACAACCCCCAAAGCCACGACCTTCCCGGCCGTCCCGACTTTCACAGTCGCCTCCTCCGACGATGGCGACAACGACGACGAAGATGACGAAGAAGACAACCTCCCTCCTCCCTCTTTCCCCGCCATGAACTCCGCACAGCGCGCCTCCTCCGGCCCCGCGCTCGTCCCTTCCGCCCCCAGGTCGCCGCCGAAGCTGAAGCCGCTGCCGACCCAGCAGCAACCGTCCTCCGCCGCTGCGCTCATGCCGCCCCCACCCGCGCCTCCGCGCCTGACGCCCACACCACAACTACAACAGCAGCGCGCAGGCGGGCTAATGCCGCCGCCGCGCATGCCCGCGAGCTCTCTCCGCACCGGCCCGTCCGGCCCGCTGCCGAACAGAGGGCCGCCTGGCGGAGCTCCCTCTTCTTCGAACAGCCTGGGATTGCCCATGGCGGCGCCGGTCAAGACGCCCAACCCGCGCGCCAAGGTGTCGCTGACGCCCGGCCACTCGCCACTCGACTGGGCGGCGCTGGTCAAGTCCAGCGCGAACCTGTCGGGGGTCGGCTCGCTGCGTCGCGTCACGCCGTCGGAGCTGAAGAAGTACAATGGCCGGAAGAACAGGCAGACGGGCGAGGTGACGCCTGCGTGGAGTGCATACCAGGGGAAGGTGTACAATATTACGCCGTACCTGCCGTATCATCCTGGTGGCGAGGGAGAGCTAAGGAGGGCGGCAGGAAAGGATGGGGAGAAGCTGTTCAATGAGGTGCACCCGTGGGTGAATTGGGATAACATGCTGAGCGAGTGTGTGGTAGGCATTTTAGTGCCTGAGTACAGCGCAGAGGAGCCTGCTTCGAGCAGTTTGGATGATATGGATTGAGGAAGCGGGGGTGGCGTAAAGGGAATGAAGGGTATTGCTAGAGGGGATTTTGCTTTGATACCCCAGCGTGCTAAGAGATAGACAGCGGGATCGCATTAAAAGGCTGAAAGACAGTAGAAGAACCAAAATAAGACTTGATTGCGGCAGATTGACTGCCTAATCAGGAATCATCATTAAGCCCAGATCTCGGATCCCGTGACACCGCATCCTTATCGCGCGCGTCTTTCTGCCTGGAGCTCTGACGACCTTTCCACAACCGCGTCGTTCCCCACGCGACTCAGAACTCTCGACAACCCACGCGATAAACTCACACAAAACCCCACCACCCATCGTACGTGCCAATGCACAACATATAATTTCAGCATCCCTCGACCATCGTCACCCCGGCCACCGACGACCCAATCCCTCCGCCATGTGGCTCCTCACCCACGACGGCGACCTCACGCAAAAGAAGCGCTACTGGCTGCGCCCCGGCACCTCGCACCTCCTCGGCCGCACGCGCAGCGAGAACGCCGACTTCCACTTCCACATCGACGCCAAGTCGGTCTCGCGCAAGCACCTCGTCATCACCGTCCGCGAGGCCGCCGCCGTCGCGTCCACCGCCACCACCTCCTCCGCGCTCGCCCGCTCCGAAATCGTCCTGGAGGACTCCAGCAAATTCGGCACCTGGCTCGACGGCGAGAAGTTCACGGGATGCGAGCGCGTCATCGGCGGCGGGAAGGGCTACAGAGGCAAGCACGAGAGACACGAGATCAGGCTCGGCAACTGGAACGTCGCGTGGCGGCTGGAATGGCAGCCGGTCGTGCTGACGGCGAGCTTTGGCGGCGGGGCCAGCAGCGGAAAGAAGAAGAAGGGCAATAAGAACGAGGTCTCGTCCGAGGAGCTGCGTGAGCGGCTCGCGCTGTTCGATATCGCGGTCGTGCCCGAGTACGTGGTCGGCGTGACGACGCATGTTGTGGCGCCGAAGAGGAATACGCCGCGCGTGCTGCAGGCGCTGGTTCAGGGCAAGTACGTCGTGTCTGAGGGGTTTGTCGATGCGCTGGAGAAGGTGGCGCGGAAGGAGGAGGCGGTTATGGACGCGGACGGCAATGAGGAGGTGCCGAGGGCGCCGTTGGAGGAGGACTTTGATGGTAATTGGCCGCGGGAGGCGGACTTCGTGCCTCCGACGGCGAAAGAACCGGTGCCTCGTCCTGCCGAGATGGTCTTACCTGATCCCGAAAGAGAGACGGTGTTTGAGGGCTATACCTTCATCTTCAGCGATCAGAATCAGTTTGATCAGCTCGGTCCGGTTGTGGAGCAAGGGACTGGGAAGGCGTTGCTGCGTAAGCTGGAGACGGGATCTGACGAGACGGATGGATTCATTCGATTCGTGAAAAATGCTGCTGGAGAAAAGGAGATGGACGAGTTTGTAGACGGGAGCCGCGGAAAGGGGGTTGTGGTTGTGAGACTCGCAGAGCCTCGCGGGAACGACGATGAGTGGTGGATGCGATTCTACAACTCAGTTGATTTGGGATTGAACCAACGGAGCATCAACCAAAATGACTTCCTGGACGCTATCCTAACGAATGATGCCTCGCCACTAAGGCAGCCCCTAGAACTAGAATCTGACGACGAAGCCATTCCCAGCAGCATTCCGGGGCCGCCACCGTCTACTTCAGGTGCGTTATCTTACCGTCCGTAATTGAAGATTGCTAATATGACCGTAGTGGGCCCCTCTCAGATGTCTGTTGTTCCTTCACGAGAGGCACAAACGCAAGCGGCAGAGGAGTCTCCTACATCTGCAGAATCGCCAGTCCTGAAGACCACTCGCAAGGGCTTCCGCCGTGCACTCACAGTGTCCAGATTCAAAGGTATGGACGATTTTGATCCAGACATCGTACCGAAGACACAGCATGTGTCAGATGACGACGATGCGATGGCAAGTGCTGGAGCTAGCTATCTTGACACATCCCAAAGCTCAGCGGCACAGTCACAACAGCCGGGTGCGCCACAGGCTAGAACAAGAGCCACAAGAGGAAAGAAGAGGCAGCTTGAGCCAGCGGAAGCCTTGGAAATTTCAGACGACGATTACGGAAATGCTACCGACAAGCTTTTCCCTGCTGCATCTGCCATGAAAAGGAGAAAACTGGAACAGCAGCTTCAAGACGCAGCTATGGGGGACATACCTGAAGCGTCAGAAGACTCACCACGCAAGTCTGCTAAAAGGTCGTCTCTCATCGTGCCTTCAGAACTACGCAAGTCAAAGCCAGAGAAAGATATGAACGCCAAACAAATCAAACAGATGGCACGAAAGCGCCGTGAGAGGGAAGATGAACAGCAGAGGCAGGCTGAAGAGGAGGCTCTGCGGGAAGTACTAGAGGGCATGGACATTGATGAGATGAAGAAGCTAGCCAAAGTTGAGGTCATGGAGATTCGTCCCCGGAAGAAGCCAGTACAAGCCGAGGAAGGCAATGACGATGAAGATCGTTGGAAGCCGGAGTGGAACGGCCGTAAGAATTTCAAGAAGTTCCGAAAGAGGAAGCCGGGCGACAATGACGGCAATGCACAAGCCCCTCTTCGTTCCCGGCGGGTCATCGTTACTCTCGAAGAGGTACGGCCCCAGGACATGGGGTTCAACGCGCAGGATGAGTTCATGCTCGACAATACCAGCACTTTCGACAGCATCCGCACTCGACCGCGCGACGGCAAGTCTGCTGGTCAATCATCTAGAAGCACCCGCGGCAACTCCAGCTATCCAGCCGACACAGACGACGACGACGATGTGAGCAGCTTCAGACGGCGGACCGCCCGCCACAGCAGGCCCGGCTCCCAGCAACAACAACGAAGCGGCCCCGCCAGCGCCATCGTCATCGGCTCCGAAGACGAGGCCGAAATGCAAGACCTCGACCCGGAGGAGATCGCCGGCCGGCCCCGCAATGAAAGCATCGCGTCCTCCTTGTCGTCGGCCTCCAACACCCGCCCCGGGAGCAGCGCCGGGAATAACAGGAGCACAAGAGCTGCCACCAGCACCTCCAATCTCCCTCCTACCTACGCGACGGCCATTACCAGCGGCAAGCCCCGCGGTCCGCCTCCGCCTGCGTATTCGCAGCGCGCTCCGTCCCCGGCGCTGAGCAGCCAGACGTTGGCGGACGATGGCCCCGGTGGCACGTACAGCACGCAGCGGCGTGGCAGCAGGGCGAGCGCAGCGAGTGGAGCTAGTGCTAGCACGGCGGCTACCGCAACGACGAGGGGAGCGGCGTCCAGCAAGAGAGGCGCGATGGGCCCGCCTGGTCCGTCGGCGGAACAGCCGGCGGCGAAGAAACAGAAGAAGGGGACGGCGGCCAAGGGGAAGGGCAAGGGGAAGAAGGGCGGCGGTGAGCAGCAGGTGGTACCGAGGGCGGGCTTGGGTAAGGGGCTGGGGAAGCCGGAGGATGAGGATGAGAATGAAGAGGGGAGTGATGATAGTGGGGATGAGTTGAAGTTTAGGAGGAGGCGGGGGTGAGGGGTGTCGATTTTGTTCGGGGAAAAGGGGTAAAGGTAATTCGGCGAAAGGAAGCTATGAAGGAAAGTTGCTGTGGCTTTCAATGGCATGATACTACACGGAATGATAGCTAATGCGTCTCTTTTGTTTCGAGAAAAGAAAAATGGTTCGGGGTAGTCATTACGGGTCCTGATAGATGCGGTTCTCCGTGGAAAATTAACCGCTCCTGAGTTTTTCTAGTTCAACAAGACGGCAACTTGACAGCCCTCACCCTCGTCATCACTAGGGACGTCCAGAACTTGCGTGGCCTCAAAGTCTTCCCCAGAAGCGTCCTGATCCTCCAGATCCTCCGCTTCAAACTCAATGGTCGGCGGTCCAGAAAGAATGTCCTGCATCTCCTCGCCGTAGAAAGCTCCTTCACTGAACTCCCGATGAGACACAAACTCTTCACCACCCTTCACCTTGTACCGAATCTGCCTCAACCGGTACGCAAACACGAAATCAGTCACACTCCTCGACGACCGCACATCCGACGACCCGCGCGAGCCCCCAACCGCCATCCCCAGCGCAAGCGGCACACCCATCCCCGACCCATCCACCCCGGGGCTGAAATTCACCCCCATCTCCCGCTCCACCCCACTCTCCACCCCCGCCCCGCTCGCGATCTTGACCCCCGTCACCATGTAGATCTTCTTCGCCCGGAACGACCCCTCGCTCCCCAAATACTCCTGCACCTCATCCGCCGCCACAGCCTGCCGCACGTACGCCAGGTCGGGCACGAACCGCTGCGTCGTCAGCCTCGCGGCGCTCCACGCGTCGGACGCGCTGCGGGCAGCTTCGCCGCTGACGTCGATTCCGGCCCCCAAGAAGAGCTGGAGGAAAGAGGTCCAGATGCCGGCGTTGTGCGAGCGGTGCTGGGACGTGGTCCAGGTCCAGTCGGTTTCGACGTGGTCGGGTTGGTGGAGGTGGGGTGGGATGGGCGGGGGGTAGGGTGTGAGCGGCTCTTCGGCGAGGTGGGGGGTGAGGATGATGGTGCCGAGTTTGATGATCGTGTTGGGGGCGATGTCCGGTTTGGGGGGGAGGAAGTAGGTTTTCATTTTGGTGGTGTGGGTGGTGGTGGGTGGGGAGGGGGGATGGAGGTTGTCGGGGGAGGGCGGGGTCAGGCTGAGGTTTATACAGTGTTTGTGGTTTTGGTCTGCTTTTTGGAGGACTACGTCATTTGGCTTACATGGTAGCTGTAGGGGGCTGATTTGGGATTGGTCGTTTCGATCGATACGGTTGATACGTTACAGCGCTGTCTGAGTGGGCCTTGTGGCTTCTGTAAAATATGGATCTCTCGTTCCATTGTAGCTGTGTAGTCGCAACCTCACTTACTGTTTCTCGTGGAGGAGTATCGCACGTTTCTATCAAGTATTTCTTTATATAATGTCTTACATATATAACTTCAGTAAAATTATCCACTTATGTATGTACAAATCTTCTGGCCTTTCACTCCTCAGATACGTGCTCATAATCCTCTCTTGCCCGACAATTCAGACGAACATTATGTAGACTTGATGGGGAAGGCTGAAAAGTCAATATTTCTTAACTCACATTATGTCTTCGCTTCCGTTTCTTGTGCTTATGGTGTCTATGGCCTTCGGGCTTGTGGTTTGTCTCCATTCCGTGTAGATTGTCAGACCAGTGCTCCCTTCGTCTCCGATGTGGGTCCTTTTTCCGCTTTTTTTCTATAATCACAAAATCTGGTGCTCTAGGATCTCGGTCTCCTGGGTTCATGCGAAGTGGGTCGACGTTACGCGGCGTTTCCGTTTGCCAGATCCCAGCGTTGTTCTCATAACGCGATTCTTTGCCGGCTCGATATGCTCCGAGAAGACTAGAAAACCACGCCCCTGGGCCCTTTTCCGGCTGCTTCTGGTAGTACTGAGGGCGATTATGGGCATATTGCTCCCGTCGTGGTGGTGGTGTACTGGGTCGCGGAGTGGAAGCGGGAGGAGGTGAAAATGTTAAAGACTCTGAGACATCACTTATGTCCATAGGGGACCCACTGTCGTCATCAGAGTCTACAATGATGGGGCGAGGAGCACCTCGACGGGCGAACTCTTCACGTCGACGCCCTTCTTGTTCCCGGCGAACTTCTCGGCGGTGGACATCAACATCGTCTGGACGAACATGCACTATTTCCTCTTCGTAACGAACTCTGGTTGATGCAGGTTGCGGTCGAAGAGGCTGCACATAGACAGCTGGCGGTGGCCGGGGTTCTGGGTAGTGTCGTCGCTGTCTGCTTCGTTCCGTCCGAACCCGCACTTCCTCGTGATAAGAGTGCAAGGAGTGCACATTTCCGTAATCGTTCAGCCGTTGAGGACGTCTTCCATATGCAAATCTGCGTCTCCTATGACGGGGCCATCCCCGCAAGAATAGACACCACAATATCAAGGAGAAAAATATCAAGAAGGCTAAGATGCCTCCAACGATAAGGCCGATTTGTGCATTGGGCGCAAGGACTTCGGCAGCGCGAGACCGCAAGCCCGCTTCCTGCCTGCGCAGCGCAGGTACAGAACGAGAGGGATCATTTACGGACTTGGCTGTGTTGACGTGGGTTGTGGACCGCAATGCGATATTCGCCGTGGCGGTGAATGTTGTCGCTGACTGGTGGACGACTCGGGTGACATAGTTGGTCGAGGTACTGGCGAGCGTAACCAGTAGGGCCGCGCCGCCTGATAAGGCTGGCATGGCCTCCTTTGTGGCACTTATGCCAAATGTTCGACGGTTTCAATCTTTATTTTGTCCATCTCGGTGTGAAATTGAATCGCAAAGGCTGAACAAGTCAGATCAAAGGCGGAGGTTGCAGCTCAACCGCCAGGCTGCAAGGCGACTTAACGCCGCAAAATCATCTTGTCTGTAAGTACTACATATCTTACAATACACTCAGGAGCCGCAGCCCCTTTGCAGGTCATGCGACCGTGAGCAGTCTGTTCAAGGATCATTCATTCGCTGATGGTTCAGCCTGATGGTGGCACACACACATTTCTGACATGCATACTGCAGCCACCGGTAGAAGAAAGTTAGCGTGGATTGCAACTGCCGAGGGATTTGTTCAGGCGAGAGAACATCCCGCTTCCAAGTGTTCTCAGCTTATCCCACTCTGCCAAAACTCAAAATGCCAGCTGAAACTACACCACACCCGAGTGACGATGGAGGCCTCCTGCCACAGGATCACGATATACTTTCTAAGCTAAAGACGAAAGAGAAAGAGGGTGTTCAAAAATTCGAGTCACAGGACTTCAAAGGGGCGGCGAAGAAACTCCGGAAGATGCTGAAATCGGGCCAGCCTATACTTTCAAAGCCACTCTTCTCAAAGAACAAAGTTGACATACGGGCGCGAATCGGACTGTGCTACTACTTTCTCGGGCTTTACTCCAAAGCTGAAAAGTGGGACCGCAAAACATTGTCTGAGGCCGAGGAAATCAACCGTCGGAGCACGCAGTCATGGACCATTAGACACAATCTCGCAAAAGACTTGGTAGCCCAGGCCAGGAAAGATATCTCAATGACGCATAAGCTTAAAGACGCCTTGGAACTGTACGGGAAGAACCTCATTCAGGCGATGAAATGGAAGTCGGGCAAAGATGAGGTCTTCGAGACGGTCCATCATGTTGCTTTCTGCTTGGCGCATCAGGGTGACTACATGACAGCAGTCTGGCTTGAGGAACAAAATTTGAGATACAGAAGAAAAATACACAGGAAGCGTCTCAAGACAACTGCTGATACCCAAGGACAAGAGAAGGCTTTCGCGAATATGGTAGAAAGCAGGCATAACTACGCAACTTTCCTGTACCTCGATCGGCAGTTTGAAGAGGCCAGACGCCACTTCCAGAGGAATTTGGTTGCTTTGCAAACACTGAGCGGGGTCAGAATTAGAGATTTGCATGGGCTTGTCACAGATTCCAAAAAGTACACTGAGAACTGTGACAAGGAGATCTGGTTTGAAGAAAGACTGAAGAGCCTGATTACCGAGGGAGTTTCCGAACCTCACGACCACTTTTCATCGGATCAGAACACCTCCGGTTGGCCTAAACGAAAGCGTGAGGAGAGTCCGGAAGATGCTCAGATCAATTCAAAGCCAGACGTAACTTCGGGAGGATTTTCACAGAGCTCTGCTGAAAACTTGCACCGTCCTCGAAAGCGTTCAAAACGGAATCAATCACCGAAGTCAAGCAGGAGCAGCGAAGAGCTGGAAGATATCTCGCAAGATATATTATGGACCCCAGATGTGCACACCGAAGAAGAGGTCTGGCGCGCAAATTCAGAGGCTTTCTTTGCAGTTGCAGCATCGCCTGAGCAAAATAAGCAACAGTAAGTCGTCATTCAAATATCTGCCACAGTTGACTTCATCTTACGAAACTGTCAGACGAATTGCCACTTATAGCATCATTCTCAAAATGCGTGATGCTAGCAGGAAGTTGCTGTGTGAATTTGAAGACCCAGTACCTGTCAAGGTAGCCATCCTCGATACCGGTGCCGAGTTCCCAAAATGTCCTGTACCGAGCAAAGAAAGGAAGTTCTGCGAGTTCCTATCGCACAAGAAATACCAACTCCAACAGTACGCAGATTTCGAGGGAGTGGCATCACTCGAAGACCCTCCGGACATTTTCCGGAGGGAAGAATCCGAATGGAAAGACAAAGATGGTCACGGAACACAATGTGTGTCAGTCCTCCTCCAGGCGTCTCCCCGCGCTCATGTCTACGTTGCTCGTGTTGCGGAGTCCAGCGGCACAGTTCCAAGGTCAATATGCGTGGCTGCTGCCATCAAGTACGCGGTCGAGATGTGGGATGTGGATATCATTTCCATGTCTTTCGGTTACCACTTCGAGAAACCAGATATCGATGAACAGCTGGAGCGTGCCACAAGTAAATATTTGAGACCCAAAGGAAAGAACGTTTTGGTATTTGCAGCAGCCTCAAACGACGGCAACAATGATCCACGCATCATCGCATGGCCAGCTCGTCGGAATAATGTCATCGCAGTGTACCCTGCGAAGGCTAGCGGAAAGCCTACGGATAGCTGTCCGGCTGCCCATGGCGGAGAAGGCTTCATGGCGCTGGGGGAACACATCACCGTCCCGCAGGTAATCGCTAAAACTAAAGATGGGAAAGCGGGGGAGCAAACACAGCAGTCTGGCTCCTCATTTGCTACTCCATTCTTGGCGGGATCGGCTGCATTGCTTCTGGAATTCTGTCGAGTAGGTCCACTTTTCGAACAGGCCAAAGGTGCCGAGAGATATTTGAGAAGATATGATGGAATATCCGCGGTTTTCAGGATGATTGCGGGAAACAATCCAGTAGACAAAGGGCTATATCTCGTTCAATTGGGAAAGTTCCTTGATCCGGTCCGAGCAATTACTGGGAAAAATGATACATTCGATCCCATACGTCATTTGGCAGGAAGGATCTACGAATCTCTGGGGGGCTTTGGCAATGACGACCTCAAAAGACCCTGAAATATAAACAAGCACATGTTAAAAGTATGTGCTTAGTCACTTACTACTTCTTATAGGAAAAGAAGTTGATCTAACCTCCCTCCGACGCTGCGAGAGAGTGTGACCAGGCAAATGAACTAACAATGAGCTGGCTGGCCCGCAAGCGACCGCCGAATGAGAAACATCCTGCTCGAGCAATTTACAAGTGGATTAAAATCTTAGGTGCATGTGATTCACACAGGCTAGGATAGGACATATGATTAGGATGCCTAGAAATCTTCCGCGGGCGCTACCATATCTCAGTTGATGAAGAGTCAGGCACGTGAAAGGTGGGCACAATCATTAAGCGAGTGACTGTTGCTATTTTTTTTGTTTCTGTTTAAGTACATGATTACAAAGGGAACAAGAAAATCAAGCACAAATAAAAGAGTAGAATGGCGTCCCACCCGCCAGTTTGCTCATTCGTTGACAAAATCCGAAAGGTTGTTGATAGTAGAAAAGGCGCGTGATCCGCCGTTTGCTCATCTGTAGATAGATATTAAAAAAGACAAACCGAGATATTCAATGAACGGTGAGTACCCTAAAGAAAAAATCTCTCAGCTACTAGGAGCGAGTATCTTGCGCATGGGGTCTTAGACTTCTAGTCAACAGATAGAACCCCGCCGTGGATCTTCTTCTCGTGATCGTTGCGCTTGTCCTTGCGCGGGAAGGCGCGACCATACGGGTGAGAGCGTGAGCGGTTGCAGCCTGGAGCCGAGCACCAGAAAATAGTGTCTCTAAAATGGCAGGTATTCTGATGACGCTGGAGATCCGCTAGTCGGCTGAAGGCTGGGTGGCTGCAAGGCTGGATGATGCAGTGAAAATTGCCGTCACGCCGCTCATAGCTCCCAAATACACCGTGAGAGCTGTGCCGATGCCAAGCTGCCCGACACACAGGCAGCAGTTAGCATGTTAAAAAAAAAAAGCCTTACCCCGCTTTTGAAGCCCTTCCGATCCAGGCTGTGTAAGGTAATTGGATGGAATATGCGCCCCAAGGGCGCCGAGGGGCGTATCCCATGCAGGTGCCCCCCAAGCAACATCCGAATGGATCGATAAGTCCGCCCCGAAGGGCGCACTAGCCCAAAAGCTTGCGTCGACGGCGAATTCGTTGCTGTAGCCTTGTTGGAAACCGGAGTCCCAAGGGGAAGACATCAGGCTGTTCTGGCTGGCGGCGGCTGCTCCAAAGGCTGGATTGACGACGGTGTCCATGTTCTCGTTGCTCAGAGTTTCCGGAACGTTCAGCTGAGGTCCGACATCTCCGTTCGAAAACTGATGCTGAGGACCCTGAGGTTGAGTAACCAACGGTTGCTCCATGTTGCCATCCTCAGGGAAGAGTTCGTCGAGAATCGCCTGATCCAGGTCGTCTGCGGGGTCCCAGGCGTTGGGGAATGCGTTGTCAGCGTCAAAGGGCGGCCAATCGTTCATGGTGACGTGTCCGTGGAGATCGCTTCGGTCTCGGGATCTGATTGGTTGTTACGGTGGTACAAGGAGTCGAGAAGGCTGAAAGAGGTGTCAAAAAGCTCCAAAATTCACTGTGGGCAATGCTTTGGTCTTATGCGGCATCAGTAAGCCTTGAGGCTCATGGACTCCGGAAGAGGGCTACGCCCTTCGAGGCTTGGCTCTCATAACAGGGCTGTCACGGTGCAATCCCGGAAAAGGCCGTTGCATGCAAGGCTGCCGCAAGCCTGGTTCCGTTCAACCCTCAGATTTCTCGTATGCGGCTGATGGATTACAGTGATATGAGATTGAAGCTAATTGCTACTTCTTATAGTCTCTACGGGATAGGAAGTTATTTTGACATGCAAAAACGCTTGACTTCATCCGCGGAGAAAGACCTCTGGAAATCTAGTGGTGAAGTGCATGTAACACCTTGAACCCGGTTATGCTGTTGATCTACCGTGAGCTCAGGTCTACATCACGCCTATGAATTTCCCCTCCGGACGTGGAATGGCATCCTGCTGCTGACTTCGACCAGTGATATCCGCTCCAGCCCGTGACCACGGATCGCCAAAATCTCCGGGATATTCAGGACGTTGGACATGGCCGTAAGTTGGCTGCCATGTATCCACTGCGAAGCTCGCCGTAGGCACGATACCCGGAATTTCCTGTTCTCCATGTCCGGGCATGTCTTTCACTGCATCGATTGCACCTGCCCAAGGCAGGCTCGCGGACGGAGGCTGAAGTGTTGTGTCTGGATTCATGGCGAAGGCCGCATGCGCGGCTCCGACATTGCTAGCGCGAACGGTGGTGGCATCATCAGGATCACCTCCGCCCAGACCACTGGTGAGGTCTGGGTCAGCTGAGAATGCAGAATCCATGTCGAAGGGCGGCCAGTCGGTTGCGTCGACGTGGCCGTGCAGATCTCCGAAGGGCGAGTCGTTTGGTTGGCTGTTCATGTCGCACAAAGACTTGACGAGGCTGGAAGAAGAGCCAAAAAGCTTTGAAAATGAGGGTGTGATTCTTGCTGGACTTATCTTTGAGAGGAGCGCTTTGAGGCTCGAAAAGGTGACGGCAGGGGTTGCGCCCCTCGACGATATGTATCAATGCCTGGGGCTAAGTTATTGCATCTGTCTGTCGTATAAGCACCTCGCTGTAGAAGTATTCTATGATCAACACATTTGATTTGCATCGAATTACTTTGGAAACCATGATTGCATCGAAAAAAACAATTCTGGAACTATAGCTGATATGGCGGAGTTGAATCCGTAAAGTACGACATCACAAAGCCCATCATCCTCCGTGGATTGTGAGACCAGAAAGCGGAAAGAACGAAGACCCTGAACACACAAACATCATCCTCAGCACCATTGTTGAAATGGTGCTGCACGCTGGCCTGCCACAGAAGTGGTGCTATCACTGGCCACGCGGGCGCGTGATTCCATGAACCTTGCGCTCGTGCTCGTTGCGCTTGTCTTTGCGGGGAAAGGGACGGCGTCCTGCGATTCCACGCTCGCAGCCAGCGTTGGAACACCAATAGGCGGTGGCCTGGAGGTGTTGGCCATTCTGGTGCCTGAAGAGGTCCGCCTCCCGGGTGAAACTCTTGTTGCAAGGCTGAAAGAGGCAGTGGTACCTGCCGTTGCGCTTTTCGTGGAAAGAACGAATCGGAATCCCTCGTTCGACGGGTATCCCTCGTTCGACGGGTATCAAATTGTCGCCTTGGTCATGTGACAGATTACTGCTGCACGCTTTAGTAGGGGGTTAAAAAAAAAACTACCGGAAATTGGCCGGGGTAGATGTATATTCGATGCCCGTCTGCGCGGCGTGTGTGGAAGCCATTGGCTCCAGCATGAATTCGAAGGGCGTCGCCCCGATCTGTGGAACCAGGCTCATCGGTTGATCGACCATCTGAGGAAGGCCCCATTGGCCCGCCCAGAAGGGCGCGCTAATGCCGAAGGTGGCAGTAGCCCCCGTCATGCTGTCAGGCTGAAACATCCAAGCGTTGCCGTCCATCAGAGAGTTGAAGGAAGAGGAAGTGACAGCGCCGTGCTGTGGCTCCGGGGCGGCGATGCTGTGGTTGTTGGTGGGGAGGAAGTTCTGCTGCGGAGCTGGGAGGCTCATGTCGAATCCAGCCATGGTTTGGTCCTCGATCACGGGGTTGTCGCTGGGGAGGCTGGCGAGATCCTCATCGAGCCATTGGTAGTCGAGGTCGAGGTCGTCATTGGTGGAGGAGATCGACCCCTGCTCGAGGAAGGGCGGCGAATCGCTGGCCTTTGACGTGGCGGTGAAGGGAGGCTGAAAAGATGACATATTATTGGACAAGCTTGGGCAGATGAAGGTCGAGAGAGAGTGGAGGAGGGGCAAAATCAGGGTGAAGCAGAGTGTGGGCAGAGTGCTGTATTATCTTGCGCGTGGTCAGCCTTGCACGAGAACAGCTGCTTGCAGGGGTCGCGCCCTTCGCATCGCTCATCGCAACTTGCATTTTGTAACACCCACTTTCAAACTCACGTGGGCTCAATGTTCCTGATGAGAAAACTGCCAAAAATTGAAACACTACAACCATAAAGAGTGAATGTGACGAAAGACGTCTGTGTGCCCGTGTGATGAGAAAACCAAAACCAAAACTGAGAAATGATCATCCCGCCTGAGTTTTCCACCCATCACTGACCCCCGAGATGAGGATACTCGACACCGTGAATCTTCCGCTCGTGCTCAGTGCGTTTGTCCTTGCGCGGGAACGGGCGGCCATACGGGCCAGCACGCTCGCATCCAGGCTGGCCGCACCAGAACATTGTGCTCTGTAAATGGTAGGCATTCTGATGCCGAAAGAGGTCTGGAAGCCTCTTGAAGCTCCTAGAGCATGACTGGAAGAGGCAGTGGTACCTGTTTCCCCGCTGCACGTGGAGCGAATGTCCTGCCGGGCCCGTATGGTCGGATTCGAAGAAGCTTCACTGTCAGTTGGTGGCTTAGAAATGAGGCTCTTGACTTGTGCTTACCTTGGCAGGGGCCCACCAATCGGGCCTGTAGGCAAGGCTGCGGGGGAGCCTGCTTGAGACAAGGGCCTGCAAAAAAAAGTTAAAAAAAAAAAGGTCTTACCCGGCGCTGACCGGGATGTGCGTGGCTCCTGGGCTGCCTTCGACTGGCTGATTAGTTGGAAATTGCATATTCGTGCAGTAGAACGGCATTTCGCCCATCTTTGGCACCTCTGGCGTCTCTTGGTGAGCGAAGTGACGACCCGATTGGTCCACTTCGAAGGGCGCGCTAGGCCAGGGCGTGTTGGCACCGGGCTGAATCTCAGCCTGCTGCGACGCAACGTCCATCGTGGTGAAATCTCGCTGATTCATCCATGAGAAGTCTTCAGTCATGAAGTCAATACCGAAGTTCTCGTCCAGCCCCATCTGGCCATCGGCGGGCAGCTGAGCCAGGTTGTCCGCATTGGTGAAGTCCTGGCTAAAGGGATCGGGGAAGAGCGGCATAGCCGAGGCCGGGTCGGTGAGAAAGTGCTGGAATCCATCGTTGAGGCTGGTGCTGTCATCTTCGGAGGAAGCCGGGTTGAGCTCCTGCTGTTGCTCAAGCTGATCGATGAATCCGGTGTTGGTGACCTCGCTTGAATCCATGTCGGGAGAGGGCGACCAATAAGCCATGAGTGACGTGTCTCTGCAGAGTATGCGCGGTGATTGGATCTTGAAGTTACACGAAGCCTTGCGAGCCGTGACAAAAGAGAAAGAAAGGGGAGAGGTATGGGAGAGGGGAAACGCTGACCTTAAGCTTCACTGCTGCTGCTCTGCGGCTGACGCCTCCTTGACAAAGGCACGCCCTTTGGGGCGTGCAGGTCAGCCTTGTAAAATGGCTACGTACTAGCAATACTTTTGTCGTGTGCAGCTCTCGATATGCCCGAAACAACTGTGAGTATTTAAGGCTGCGAAAACTTCAACGAAGAAGCGTTTTGAGCGTGAAGAGTTATTCTTTGAAGGCTACGACTTAAATGATTACTCCAAAGCAAGAACATAGAGAGAAAAGGAAAGAATATACGACAACGATAGTTACGATAGGAATTGTCCTTGTGCTTATAGTGGCCGTGACGCGATAACAGTACCGAAAGTATCCCGCAGGAAGAAAAACACGCCGAACCCTCTGGGACAGGTGCATCTTTGCAGTCAAACCATCAAACGTTCTCTGCAAGAGTGTAGTCAACACGGTGGACTTTGCGCTCATGCTCGTTGCGCTTGTCCTTGCGGGGGAAGGGACGACCACGCCCACAGCCGTCATAGCGGCACCAGAAGAACTTGGTCTGGGTGTGAACGTTGTTTTGGTGACGCTCAAGGTCTCCGAGCCTCTTGAATGAAGGATTGCGACAACTCGGGTGAAGGCAGAAGTACTTGTTGTTGCGCATTTCCCAGGATGTAGTAAGCTGTGTTCCTCCAGGACCGTGACCCAGCCTAAGTATTGGTCAGATATAGAGCATTGTTAGGCTGTTGGGTTCATACTTACATCAGCGAGGGTTCCTTGCTGGGTGGCATGGTTCCAGGGGATTCATTCCCGACAGTCTGGAGAGCTAATGCATTTGTTTGAAGGGCGGCTTTGTAATGCCTCCCGTAAACGCAACTGCTTACACGATCAGTAGGTGTTAAAAAAAAAAAACTCACCCAGGCTGGGCCAGGGTGTTTTGATATCCAATTGGCTGGAAGGCTGCAGACGCCCCTGCAAGTGGCTGATCATCTGCACATGAAGAGGGCGCGACCCTTGTCTGGCCCGCAGATCCAAGGGAACCATCCGGGCCGTAGTCTAGATGGCCTTCTGGGAGATCAGTGCTCAGGTCTGGCAGCGGGAAGGCTGAGTCATCCAGAGGATGGCCTTGCCCGAAGCCGTGGAGTGAGCCTGCGTCAGCACGGAGGCTAGGCTGCGGCTCAGCCGTGCGTGCAAAAGCGTCGTCAAGCCCGACCTCGGCTTCCATGAAAGAAGTCGGGGGATGGTTCAGTTCGAGCATTGCCAGAGTGCAGGTACCATCCGGGAGGCTGTCCGCTCCCTGGATATCATAGTGGCCCTGGGATTGAAACAGGTCGGTAGAGGCGGTGGAGGCGACAGAGCCATAGCCCTCGGGGTTGAAGCCTCCGAAAACCCAGTCCTGAAGAGATGCATGGTCGATGCCGTCACAAGCAGACGTGATGTTGGTGCCGGTGCCGGTGCTGGTGCCAGCGGCTTGGAAGCCAGTTTCCTGCTGATCCCGGGGGAGATAAAAGCGTTCGTTGAATCCGGAGGCCATGTTGAAAGCGTGCATCTGTTTCCAGTTAGTGGTGATATGGCAGGAGCAAATTTGTTGAGACAAACGTCGATTTTCTGGGGTTTGATGGTAAGGATGGTAACGGAATCGAAAGAGCAGAGGTCCAAAGGGTCTCAAACAATGCTCTTGGACAAGTGCCATATTTGTTTGAGCGCGAGGCTCTGAGCTGGCAGAGCCTGTTTGACAGGGGTGCCGCCCTTCGAGGCTGGGGATCATATCCATTCTACACATTCAACGCCTTGGACGCCGTTAGCTTTGTAAAACCGCACAATTGGCGTCTGAATGGAATTTCATATTCGATCTTGTAATGTCTAGAAGAGTTCGGTGTCGTGGCTAAATATCGTAATGGGTCTTGAAAGATGACACCTGAGTCTGAAAAACTGTCAATCACACATCCAAAGGACGGCTTGGGCCTCGCTGGGCTGCAGGGCTTCATAGCTGCGGTGTACGAACCGGCACAACAAATATAGACTCAACCCACCAAGGCACACAGCCTTACAGTTGCAAGCTATTCATTTATGTCCTTTTATCATATAATTCGCTAAAGAAAAGCAGACCACCACGTTATCATTAACATCAACATAACAGAAAACTAGGAAATCATATATCTTAAATCATCATCGTCAAAGCCGTCTGAAACAAGCGCTCGCGGAAGCATGACATCGTACAGAGAGAAGAAAGGAAAGAAAAAAGAAAGACGGTTCTGAGAAAATTTCTTGAGAGAAATGAGGGAAAGTTACATAATGCGCCTAACGCTATGCAGCATAACAGTCGTGACCGCCATATCTTGTATAAAGGGGGAGAGATGGACAGAGAGAGAGAACAAGAGAGAGAGAGATGACAAAGAAGAAAATCCCGTCCCGCACACAGGACCAAACACCTCCTCTGATAGCATCCCAACAAACGAAAACAGCATCCCCATTAAGCGGCCAACCCCCCGCTCACCCCCTCTCCATCATCATACCCCCCAACCCCATCTCCGCCTCTGCCTCTATCGGCACAACCGGTTCTCTCCTATCCAGCGCAGAACCAGGCACACCTTGCCCCTGCGCTGCCGCCGCTGCCCCGTTCTCGCCATTCCCATTCGCAAACATCTTCTCAGCCGGCGATTGGATCAGCCCCTGCTGTTGCTGCTGCGGCTGGTGCGGCGCGATGGCGGCGGGCGGCGCGCCGCTGGCGACGGCCGTGTTGAAGGCGTGCCAGAAGTCGGGCGCCTGCAGGATGTAGCTGGACATGGCGACGCGGAAGCGCTGGCGGTAGTCCTTGGGCGACGTGACCGTCGGCTTGTTCTTGCCGCGGTCCTTGATCCACGTCTCGAGCTTCTTGTCCCACGTGTACGTGCGGATGCAGTCTGTTGGGGTTTGTTTGTGTTAGTTGCTATTGTTGTTTGGGGAGTCGGATTGGGGTAGTGAAGGGTTGACTTACCAATGATACCAACGACGATCTCGCGGTTCGAGTCGTTGAAGCCGGCCATGAGCGAGTAGTCCATGACGTTCTGCTTGCTGAGGAAGAGCGTGTCGTTGTAGACGCTAAGGGTGAGCGTCTTCTTCGTGTGCTCGCGGACGAAGATGGGCTTTTCGAAGATGATGTCGACCAAGTTTTCGTCCAGCAACACTTCGTCTTGCTCGCCGGTGCTTTGGATCTTACGGTTGCGCATCGAGCCCTTGAGATCGAAGCGGCGCAGGTCGTTGCCGCGGTCGTAGAACAAATTCTCCATGACGAGCATGAAGCAGTCGAAGTCGCGACCGCTGGCAGGGTTCTTGATCGTGACTTGGAACAAGCCGAACATCTTGGCGATGACCGAGGGAAGGTTGTTGAAGAGGTTCTGGTGGATGAACGAGAAGTAGTCGGGCGCGAACTTGAGGAAGGCGCTGACCTCTATTTGCGAGAGCGACTTGAGGACGAAGCGGTCATCCAGCGTCTTGAGGAAGAGCGACTTGGTCTTGCCACCCTTGGAATCCCACTTCAAGCATCGAGACATTGACTCGACAAAGCGATCCGCTACACCGCACTTCCGGCGCATGGCATCGAACGATTGGGCAAAGAAGATCTTGCACGTAGCCCGAACACTACGGTTCTGGAACACGTACTTGATGTTCGTGTTGGATTTGTGCCGCAGGTTGTGTTCGATGTTTGCCTCTTCCGAGTTTACGCTGTGTTCACTGTCATAATCCCCGCAATCTCCAAGCTCGCTTCGGAACTCCTGCAGCTTGCCCTGGTAGTCTCCGTTCGACAAAGCCAAAGCAATGATCGAGCTAGGCTCATCCTCGCGGACGATGATGTCCGAATCCTCCCAGACGTGCTCAATGGGCGCGAATGGGTAATCCAAAGGCGTCCAGCCACTGGCCGAGCGTTCAGACCAGAAGTTGTTCAGCATCTTCATCATGAACGACTTCTCGTGCCTGGGAAGGTCAATGCTCAAATCAGTGGAGGAGTCCATGGGCGGCAGGATTCCGGAGCCATCAGAGATGTCAGGAATACCGATGTCCTCAAGGATATTCTCAACGTCGCTTGCATCACCTTCCACATCGGAGTGGTGGTGCAGGCTAGCAGTATCCGTGACGCTTTCCGTGCCGTCCGTTCGCTTCGTGTGTTCAACTGGTTCCTCGTGATGCCTCTCGACAGGTGATTGCGATTCCAAGGTTGGGGTAGTTGTCGAAGTGTAGCTGCTCTCATTCAGCGTGCTAGTGTCTGCACTGAGGCGGGGAGGAGGCGTTGAAGACGTCAAGTCTTCGTCAGACTCCTTCTCCTGAACCGCATCGGCGGCATCACGGTAGATCTCGACGATGGGCTTGGAAGAAGCCAAAGGATAGGCACGTGCCTGCCTGCTCTTCGCAGCCCGCTGGTGCCTCTCACGCAGGCGTTGCCTTTCGAATTCCTTACTGAGCTGCTCGAAGTGCTTGGCAAGTGTAGAGACCTTGGGATTATTTGGCTTGGCGTTACTGGTGCTGGGAACGGAGCGAGGGATCATTGAGTGAGTACTCTTGTTGGACCGCAAGGAGCCAAGGCCGAGTCTCTTGGACATACGTTCCTCGAGAGCTCGCGCTGACTCAGTGAGACTCGGCTTTGAAGAATCAGATTTGCCAGTGCTTGATGTCGCCACTGTTGTGCTCGAAGAATTGTTTGCTGCCTGCTGCATGCGTGCAATGCCGGTAGATGACTGAGCTCGGTTGATCAGCGTGGACCCAGGCTCACGCTTCGACATGTCGACCAGGCGTGGAATGCGTGACTCTGGAACCCCTTCCGCAGATGTTGTTTGATAGTCTCCACCACCGCGCATCTGTTCAACGAGATCTGAAACAGTTCGGGAGAGCGGAGCTGGGTGAGCGATGGTAGATCCAGTGGCAGTGGACGTCCTCGAGAGATCCGCTCCAGGAACTTGCAGTTCTTGACTTGCTTGCATAGACTGAGTCTTGGGCGAAGAGGGAGTATCGGCAGGGACGGCGAGGTCAAGGTGTCGCACTTCCTCACGTTCGACAGCGTCAGTCTGGTCCAATGTCGGAGCAGGTGGCGCAGACGGTGCGTGGTCTTGTACTGCAACATCCGGATCCGGCGCAGGTTGCGATGGAGCTTGGCTTTCCGCCGCTGCTTTCTCTGCGTCTTTATAATGCTGGTCTTGCTCCACAACTGACGCGAGCACATCGCGAGTCTGTTCCGGAGACATGCCGGTAGGGGTCGCGGCCGTAATGTTCTCGCCATCCTTTTCAGTAACCTGGCCACCGTCTAGCACAGCAGGTGCTTCCTCAACGCCTTCTTCTATTGAGTTAACCGATGTCTGCGACTCATCTCGGTCCAAGAAAATCTTCTTCAGCTGTAGCACGGCAAGTCGCTGGATATCCTTCTCCGACGGGAAGAACGCCTTCTCAAACTTTGCGAAGGTGTCATCCCAGGCCAAAGCCTTCTCGTGAATAGCCCTGATAGCTCGATTGAGGGGAATGATTTCGTAGTACCGCGAACACATGTACTTGTCTTGAAGTTTGCGGCGTAGGAAGTCTTGTTCATCATTGGCCCGCTTCATCAGATTTGCGATCTCGGCTTTGCATGCCTCGTGCTTCTCCGGAACGACGCTGTCGACTCTGATACTCTTGATACGAGCCTTCACCGACGCCATGAATTTGTCTAGGCGGTCCTCAATCCTGGAGAATTGTTCGTTCTTGAGTCTTAGATCTCGATCAACTTTCCAGGTAATGGTAGGTCTTGGAACGATGACTTCGTAAAGCTCGATAGGGTCGAACTGGATCCGCAAGGCGATGTTGTTAAATCCAAAGTACCGAACATGATTGCGGTGGATATCGTGAGGACAAATATCAGCTCGAGGGTGCAGATTAGTACTCCAGAAGGTCAATTCCAGATACTTGGCAAACGAGTACTTCCAAGTGCTCTCGGACATGGGGATCGTTTGGGTTTCCTGGCCGCAGACTCGGCAGCTACTCCACATGAGCATCGTGTTGTGGAGACCGCGAATCTTAGAAGGGTATTTTTCGACAACAACACTCATTTGACCCTCGCCGTGTATGTAATGCCGATGATGCTCGACCATCTTCTTCCCGCAGCCGTTTGCAGTGCATATCTGGTTCGCGGTGTAGCAAAGATCCTCCACATACTGACCGAGTGTGCAATCTGCAGCAAAACCATGGTCAAGGTCGTGCTCCTTGTAAAATTCCAACGAGATGATCTCAGGGCCGATGCAAGGCGTAGAGGTCACCGAGTTAACGACGCTGTACAGCACGGCAATTTTCTGGTGGGTGAAGGGGTCGAAGAGGTCGCTATTCGCAGAGAGATATGCCTCCCACTGCCTCTTTTGCGTCAAATAGTTGTGCATCGCCTTGTCGTATTCAGCATCATGCACGGCATGTAGGAAGTCGCGAACTTGTCTTGAAGCTTTCTGCACAACTGTGTGAACCATTTCCGGCTGCACAAGCTCGAACCTCTCATGCGAATCTTGCTCTTCGTCTTCTTCGTCCTGGATTTGGCTGTACTGATCACGCAAGCGCCTAAGGTAGGCAAGGCGTCTCTCCTGTTCTCTTGCTTGGGTGAGGAGGTATGGCTGCATAAATTTGATGAACGGCGAAGCGGACAGGATCTTTGTTCTATGCTTCTCAACCATGTCGCCATAGAAGGAAGGCATGGGCACATCCTCAGGAATTGCCAGCTCTTGGCTTGAAGTGATTGCTTTAGCCTGCTCAGAAGTATGCTCTAAGGGCTGGCCCTGTTCTTGATATTGCTGCTGGATTTCCGACCTTGTTTGTGACCACTCGGAAGTCTGGATCGATGTCGCATCATCGGCTTGTGCATCGGTTGGTTGCCCTGTTTCATCCTGGACCTGAATGGTTGGATTATTGTCTGGGCTGCCATTCGCACCCGACAGAGCTGCGGGCTTCGCGACCTCGCCACCCTGGGCAGTCAGCTCGTCGGCCTGCTTCCCGGGCTTATCACCAGTGCCTTCTATAGAGGATGGTATCAACACAAACTCGTCGCGCATGAGACAAGTCTCTAGCTTGAGGTTGTACACGACATAGCAGAGGAACTCGGTGATTTGCTTGAGTTTCCGCAAAGTGGTAGTATCCGTGCCGCGGAGGACAATGGTGCAGCCAAGCTCCTTCTTGCATCCAGACAAGTAGATGTAGGTCTTCTTGACGCGTCCGTGCACATACGTCTTGACATCGAAGCTTTGACACTGGCCTAGGGTCGATGGATCGGTTGCAAGTTTATCGATGGATGAGATCATTCTGATCTGGAGACATCGAGAGACAGCGTTGAGAACCGATGCCTTGATGTTGTGAATGACGGTGATGTTGGCCTCTTCCAGGTATTGCAAGGCTAAGCCGGAGACATTGCGCTGGACAAGTAGAACCTGAGGATTGAGCGCGGCAATGCGGCCAACAAGGTTACGCAGGAACTCCCGCTCTTGTGCTATGACTGGCTCAAGACTCATGAAGTGCTGTTGATGACGCGCGTATTCAATGGGAAACGTGACGATAAGCACGCGAGGCTGAGGAATGCTTCGCGGCATGCTCTTCAGCGCCACGTTCTTGGTAAACACAACACCTGAAATGTATGACGTATCGCCTGGCCTTCCACCCGGGATTTTCTTCAGTTTGATGTAGTGTCGAATATCGATGTCGTCGCTCCGCTGGACGTCTGGATTGACGTCATCAGTGCATCGCAGGAGAATTGGCATTAGGGCCTTCTCCCAGCTAGAGGCTGCGGCGACATTCGAATCCTGGAGCATCTGCCGAAGGAGTTTTCGGACGTGTTGCAAGCTTGCTCGGTTGAGCTCGACGGCAGGCGCGTGTTCGCCGCGCATTGAAGCACTGCGGACCATCTTGGACCCACCTCCACTGACCTGGGCAAGAGTGGACATGGTTCCGGGCTGTCCGCCGACGATGCTTGCGAGGTTGATGCCGAAAGGCTTGAGTAGGCTGTTGCTCTTGGTCCGTCGCGGTGAGGGCCTGTGTGTCAGGCTGCTGACGCTGAGGTTGCGGCGGCGGTGTTGGCGGGGAATATGCCGACTTGAAATGCTAGCCGCGTCAAGGTCGCGCATGGGAGCTGCCAATTGGGCTGCGATACTCCTGTCCCCGGCGCGTGACTTGCCTTTCTTGATTGCCGCCAAGAGCCCACCGAGCCCGTTTCTGTCACCTTCGTTAGTCTCTTGCGGGTCGTTGCTCAACGCAGCGAAAATGCTGGGCGTCTCGTCCTCGCTAGAGTCTTCGTCGGACATGAATGCAGCGAGGTCGGGGTCGATGATACTGTCGTTATGAAAAGCGGGCAGCATGGACCGCTTCTCAAGCTCTTCTGTTTGATGGCGGTGAAACGGGGCACGATCATCCTTCAGACTACGCATGTGCTGGTGTCGCGAGTGATGTCTTCTATGCCCAGACGAGGATAGCGGCCTCATGCTCAACGACCGCAATGATCTCGAGGAGCTCGGCCGCGGCAGGGCCGGGTGGCCAGTGTTGAATTCGATCACCGCAGACCGTAGTCGCTTCTCTCCTGGTTTTCGCGATGTGGGGATACCCATCATTGGCGTCCCGATTTTGGTATGATCCCTTGCCTTGACACCAGGTGGTCCCTTGGCAACGTCCCCTTTCGACGCATCTGTACCCACTGAATTTCTCCGGTCAAGAGGCTTTGACAAGGCCTCACTCTCGAAAAGTGAGCTCTGATCGGCGTCTTCTGAGTAATCCGAAGAATCGTCTTCGTTGCCGTTGATGATGGCCTCACACGGCTTGCACACCCTGATATTTCCAGACTGTCCGAAGACCTTCCCGGAAACCAGAGACGTACATTTTGCATCGAAAATCTGGCCGCACGTACGGCAATGGTGCTTTCTGCGAAAGGTGGAGAAGACCTCGCCACAGTAGAAACAGTCCTTTGCGTTTTCATCCCTCATCCAGAACTCCTTGCCAAGAACCCGGCGCTTCATCTGAGCAAGAGTGCTGTTGCTGCTCCGCATATCGGGTTGCCTGGTTTGAGAAACAGACCGGTGGTGGTCGTCCTGGAATGTTGCGTGGCGGGGCTGCGCCGGAGCGACTGTCGTGAGCGAACTCATGCCGTCTGATGACGACGCGCGAGATGGGCGGAATCCCGGCAAATGCGACGGGCCAATCGATACCATGGGCGGTCTGGAAGCACCACTCTTTGCAGACGTGGGCGTGTCTGGGTGGACGTTTTTCACAGTACCCTCGCTGATTGCTTCTCCGATGTTTGGTTGTCCGGGGAGCGCTTCATTTAGATCCCTCGCAAAGCTAGTCGGTGCCGTTTGGCTGTTCTTTCTTGTAAGGGGGGCACTATGTACGACCGGCCCTGGTTGGCCCTGCGAAAGATCAGAACGAACGCCAAAGAAGCTCCCAGCATCGTTGAGGGGAAGCTCGTCCACGAGAACCATATCCTCCTCCCCAAACACGCTGGAGTCGTCATCCTCTGACACTCGACTTGCGCGTGAGGACCTTGATCTGTCGGGCAGTTGGTCTGGCTGACTGCGGGGTATGCTCCGAGGGGGTGCATTCCTTTCCATTTGAGATGACGTCGTGGAATGACTTGCACGTCTGACCGGATGTTGTTCAGATATCGAGCCAGATCTGGAGCTACTAATAGCTCGTCCCATGGCATGTTCAACAGGCGCGAGAGACAGAAGCGGTTTTGACTTGGCTTGGAGTGGCAGAGGAGATTGGGGCGTGCTTATAGAAGCACGCGAGTTACTCGAGGTTTCAGACGACACAGGAAGAGCAGACCCGGCAGCTTCTTTGAAGGTATTCGCCAGCGGGGAGTGGATGTGCGATTGGGCCGGCGACGACAAGAGAACAGGCGAGGACACGGTCGTTCCTGCTATGCTCCTGGATGCCTTGTGCTTCCCATTCGCCCTGGAGCTGGCCGCTGAGCCATCGCTGTCGTAGCCAACGGTGGGACTGGGCGGGGCCGCAGCCACCTCTTTGCCTCTTCCATACGACGTCCTGAACCTATTATACAACCCGCTCAACCCACCCTGCACCAGGTCCCCGGTTATGCCCTTGCTCTCATGAATGGATGGCGGTGGCGGCGAGGCAAACTGGTCGAAGGTGGTGAGCGTCTCAGAACGTGAGGCGGACGTGTGTATCTGGTCCAGGGCTTCCCGCAGAACTTCCTTGTCCACTGGTGCACGGGACGACAGCGAGGCAATGGATCCTCTGCGGGATGTGCGCCCAAGAGGACCGAGAGAGAGGCGGAGGGTTGATGTGGACGGGCTGGGCACATCCTGAATGTGAGAGGAGGGCATGGTGCTGGGGACGGATGACTACAGCATCAGGTCTCTGGAGACAGATTATAAAGTGTCGATAGACTGGCGGCGCGTGATTCTCATGGAAGATCGGGGAACGACCGACTCGGCGGGGTGGCGGGCTACGAGCGTTCAAAGGTAGCGATGGGCTCGTGGGCCTCGGCGGTTCGCACAGCTTGCACAGGCATGGGCAACAGGCGTGGACGGAAAGCTGCGTTCTGGTTCGGACACTGGAGACACCACACAGCACGAAAGTGGGTGCACGTTCGCCCACCAGCACAACAAGCGCAGGCTGGGGGACGATCCGCAAGGCGAGCTTGGCAGATGACGCCTCGCGCAGCTGCCATCCATGGTCCACCTGCAGCCCGGTCCGACATTTTCGCCGCGCCGCGCTGGACCCTGACTCGCGCGCCTTGACTCGAGCCCACCGTGTCACGGGCAGGCGCGTCCCCCGCACGCGTCGCCGCAATTGCCCGCGACTGCAGCATCGCCGCTCCGCCTTGCCGTTCGACTCCCGCACGCCATCCCAAGATATTCCCAAGTTCGCCACGAGAAGACCGGCTCTTCGATCCATATCGACACGCCCTTCTGTTTTCTCCGCGCAGCCTGGCCCATTCCTGCGCCGATAAGCGCCCTCTGCTCTGGACGAATTGCGCTGCACGCGCGCGCTATCAGTTGCCCGAAGACGATGATGCAATAGCCGCTGCAACGCGTTCGCAGCGCTGTAGAGACAATGCCTCCCCCAAGAACTTTCGGCCCGCTGAAGCCATGGCTCGCTGTAGCCGTGGCAGAGGAAGTCGACAGCGCTTTAGTTATGCGGAAGACAGACCCAAACCAGAGAGCGGAATATACCGCATCACAGCAGCTCAGATATTTCGTCGAGGATGATGGAAGTAATCTCCGGATCTCGGCCTTTAGAAACGAAGGAGACAGGGCATTAGTCCAGCTTGTAGAGGTTGGTCATACCGCCACTTTTGACAGGCCGCACCAGCTCACTCATTCCTAGTTTACCCAACTGGAAGCAGACGCACCGGTCGATGCCATTGTATCAGACGGCGAATTCTCCATTAAGATAAGATTCTCGCGGCACTTATGGAAAGATTTCGAAAAGCGGAAGTGTCAAAACATCGAAGGCGGTATAATCCAGATGAGGGATTTCGAGATCACTATACCCCGTTTCAATACAAGCGACGAGGACCAAATTCATCTCCTCTTAAAGGATGCCCATTTCCATGGTGCTTACGGATCTCCTACATTCGGTCACCCGAAATCGATTGTAACTTCGCCCAAGATTAGGACACTGCTCAGAAAATTTCACGGGGAAGCTTCTGAGGACAGCGAAGATTCTGACGGCGACGTTTCATCCCAAGGAGAAGTCACAGAAGCCAGCCAAAGCCTTTTCGCGACACAGGGGCCATTTTCTCAGTTGCCTGTTCTTAGAAACCTCGCGACACAGAGGCCATCTTCTCAGTTGCATGATCTCGGAAACAGGAACAATGGCGCCGCACCGAAATCTCCTACCATAAAAAGGGAGCCGGGCCAGCAAACGAGCGCAAAGGGAAAAGTGCAACCCAAGCCAGCGGATAATCTGAAGCTGCTTGCACTTTTGAAGCAACAGCGTGGTGGGCCAATGAATGAGACGATGCTTCCATCAGCTCTCCCAAAGATAGCATCACAGCGTGCAGACTCAGCCTCGTCACAATCAAAGAGCCAAATACCCAAAACAAACCTGCGAGAAGATGTGGCTGAAGAAGAGCATGAAGAGGAAGATGTCGTGGTCATGCACACTGAGGAGGACGCTTCTGGCCTCACTGGCCTGGATGGGGAAATTAATGGCACGATCAACAGCGGGGAATCGAAAGATCCTATCGAGCAGCCTAACCCGGATAAAGGTGATGCCCACAGAGACCCCAAAGTCTCCGCAGAGGGTCAAGTGTCCAAAGGCCCTGCCGACAACAACAACACGCCTACTTCGTATCAGATCCCCGTGGACAGTAGTTCGACTGTACCCACAACTAATTCTAGCCTTCCAACTGTGCTGCCCACAGTTGAGAACGCTCATTCAACGCAAGCTTCTTCGAAATGCGAAAGGCGATTTTTCCAGCATCCCCGATGGAATTGCGTGCTACCTGCTACTCGTTCAGCCTCCAAAATACCGCAGGACCAGGAGGAGATTTTGAAGAAGCCGAGTTCTATTTTCCCTGCGCCTGTCGGGTTCCACTATCCCGTGGCCAACGTACCAAACCACATATTGATGACCCTCACAGCAAGATTAGAAGAACAGAAGCATAGACTGAATCCACCGGAAAACAACAGCCCGTACCAAGGAGATCAGTCAGCTGTGGTTGAAAATGCTCCTTCAAGTCCCGCGATAGCAGACGCTGTGGTTGAAAATGCTCCTTCAAGTCCCGCGATGGCAGACGCTGTGATAGATGTGATTTCATCTTCACCGACTGTAAATTATCCCTGGAGTTCTTCTCCTGTTCGAACAAAGAAACGCCAAGCCGACCTACCGCCGGATAGCAGTTTTCCTGAGGAGCAGGACGGAGAAGAGAGAGATGCGTGTCCTCTAACAAGAGGGACAGAAAGCTCTCACCATCAAACTGCTGATATTCCCTCATCCCCACCGCGTACGGTCTCGAAAGCTCAATCACAAGAGGATCCAATGGACGATGATTCCGACTTAGAAACATCTGTCCCGATGCCTCTTTCGTATAGAAAGCGATCGGTGCAAAGTCCGGCGGGTGAAGTGGGCGATCCTGGCAGTCGCAAAAATAACCCTTTGAATCAGGTGTCACGGCATGTTTCCTCCTCTGGGAAGCCATGCACACATCTGCACCTTCCAGAAATCACTCGTCCCTTGCAAATGACAACTTCGTCTATCTCAGGCAAGACCCCTCCCGTGACACAACCGCCCCAACTACCGCCACACAAGGAGCATCATACCTCATCTTCTGCGCCTGTCATACCATGCTCATATGAGGCCGAAAGAACACCACGGAACACAACTCAACGCGTGGTCACTTTCGACGGCGCTGCTGAGAGCAAGATGGCATCCTTTCCGGATCAAGAAGATGCGGTGGAGCGTCAAATCCAGAATGAACAGTCGAGCCGGTTGTCTCAGCGACGAGGCCTAGCATCACCTTCACTTCGAAACCAACACACCCCGACGAGTCCTGCAGTCCGACATAGAAGGGCTTCGCAAAACAGGAATTCTTCAGCAGACGGTTCGCCAGCTCACCATCGCCCCAAGGACCCGCCCATCAAGCGAGAAGTACAGTCCCCATCGCCTCCGCACGAGTCCCGCAAGCGAGCCAAGAAGTCTGGCACAAACTTTCACTTCAGCCAAGATGTGCCCGTATCGCAAGAACCTCTTACTTCTTTACATGAAATGAGGCGCAAATTCCACAGCGACGGAGGATACAGAGCTGTCACACCCAATGTGCCTCGACAACGCCGGGTTTCTAGCTCTGCATCAGATCGAGCTGGATCTGACGCTGGCATCTCATCAACACATTCCCCCAATTCGCCTAGTTCTAGGGTGCCCGTACAGGTGAAGAAGGAGCCTTCTGAAGAGGACCCGCAGACCACTCGTGAGTCAAGGCAGCCCTCTGCTTCTGCTGCACATCGACCGACGTCAAGCGACGAAGGTTCGAGCACAGCTGTAGCCAAGGCACCTACGAAGGTCAAGACTGAAGTCGTTGAGGATGATGATCGGTCACCTTTGTCATCTATTGAAACAGGTGTCATTCCACGACCTGCTTCTCCCGATGGAATGGATATAGATGTTCCTGCTGAAGCACAGCCTCAAGTTTCCCGCATTGGATCTAGTGCTGCTGAAGCTCAGCAGGCAAATGCACCCGAAAACATTAGTCACGTCAAGGAAACACTACCACAAGGTCACTTGAATCCACAGCACGTCGAGGCTCAGGACAGCCCGCAAGCAGCTCTTGGTATTCCCGACAGCACGCCGGCACCTGTCGATGCAGTGCCCTCTCTTGCGAAGGAAAAGGCTGTACCTGTCACGGACCCGCAACGAAACGCGGCTACTGATGCTCCAGTGAACCCTCCTGGTGACGTGGACACAATACAACCGCCACCGAATGCCGATGATGTAGAACGGACAACCAGCACGCCAACCGGACCCCCTCGCGAAAATTCCGATATGACAGAGCCAAGTAGCACCTTCGGTCAGTTCAGCCAAGTTTATCCTGAGTATACTGGAAATCGCAAGCACTTTGAAAACCTCTGTGGTCAGTTGGAGTGGCTCCGAAGTCAGGGCCGTGGTCTTCACCCCTTTCTGTGGGATGACTACATCATCAGGTCCAGGACTGACTACAGGAAATACACGGAGGAGTGCGGCGATGAAGGCATTGATCCTCTCCCCTGGCACAAGTACTACGTGGAGTCAATACCTATGCCAAAATTCAGCAAAGGGGTCATGAACTCAGCTATGCTGGAGAAGTTCTTTGTCGAGCAGGGTAGACCTTTGAGACCAATCATCCACTCCAACATCTCGCGTATGGAGCACGTACCAGAGAGGAGCCTTCCTCCGACATTCTCGCCGCCGTTCAACAGCGCCCCGGGAGGTAAGGACAATCACCGTCCCAAAAAGCTCAAGCGGCAGAACAAGCGCAAGAATGGCAATCTACAGCAGGGTGTGGTCGGTTCACCGCTCCGACATAACGCCAACCAGATGCCCGCTCCCTGGACCAGCACCCCCCTCCCGGCCGCGGGCCCTTCATCCGCCTCCAATCACGCTCAGACGGCGGCTACTTCCACCACCGCGGAGCCATTTCCTCAAAAGCCGCCTCAGCCCGCTCCTCCCGCACCCGCTACCAGGCCGCCACCCAAGCCACCCGCCCCCACGGCCCATCAGTTGACCGTCCGCGGCGCTCAAAATAACCCCCGACCTCCTCCAACCTCGGCATCGGCCGCAAGGTCAGCACTGGTGGCATCGTCAGCCCGTGCCGCGTCCGCAAAGCCGCCGCCGCCGCGGCCGGCTACGTCCGGTCCGCAGCAGACGGCGGCGGCGGGTACGGGATCGGCCGCGAAGGGACTGCCTACCATAACCAACCCCAACAACAAGAGGAAGAGGGACGGAGACGGCTCACCGCCACCACCAGCACGGCCGGCATCATCGTCGTCAACAATGACGACAAAGGCTACCAAGGAGAAGCGGCCGAATGGCATGCCTGCTCCGCCACCTCCAAACCATTCGACAAGTGGTGGCGGTGGTGGCAGTGGTGGCGGCGCCAAAGGGAACAAGCCGAGGAAGACCATGTTCACGATCTACAAGGAGAGGCGCAAGGCCGAGAACAGCAAGAAGTCCACTCCCGGCGGTAGTCGGGCTGGAAGTGTGGTCTAGAGCGGTGGCGAAGGTGGGAGTGGAGTTACGGCCTTAGTGTTGAGGTGGCGATGTTACACCGGCAATAACGGATGGCGGTTAAGGCGGAGTTTGGGGGGCTTGGTTGGGGGAAGAAGGATTTGCGGGACGGCTGGGCTGGATGAGGGGAAGGGGTGGGGGGCGATTCCAGCACATCATTCATGGGAATTTGCGGGAATAGATGGGGATTGACGGGATGGGGAATTATCGACTTTCCCCCCAGCGGCACGGAGATGATCAACATGGCGTTTTTTGAAGGGGATTATCTATTTTTTCGTGTGACGTGGGTTGCTAACTACTACTAACCATTCCTACTACCATTCTATCGGCATTGGGGTTTTGCTTTTCCGTCTTTCCCGTTTCACGCTTGACCACCTCTGACCCGTGTTGGCTCGGATAGGTTTACCGTAGCGGTAGCACAGCTCGCTTTCCCTAGCTAGATCGGCATTGGTGCGCGATCAGCTTCCGGGGAGTTGGGTCTGGGGGCGGGTTTTAGTTCCGTCGACACACACTAGTAGCGAGGGGTTACCGTTTTTGGCAAAGCGCCGATCGTGTGGAGATTGTACTGCTGATGTATCTTGTTGGTTCCGCGCGGCAGAGAGAAAGAGTTGGATTTAGGAATACGGATCTGGGCCCTGCAGTCCAGATCTCTCTGCCTTCCTCTCCTATTCTGTCATGATCTTCATTTGGGGTAGCGAGACTAGCGCCAATTGCCGCGCAAGGCAATTATCTGTCGCTAATTCTTTCCTCACCCAATCACTTTCAAATAGAAACGGGAAGGCTATAGAGCTATACCCGGGGTGGCCGATGGCATGATGCCCCACATGAACTATTTTTTCGATTTTCCTTTTTGTGTGGTTCAAGTGGACAGGGAGCGAGCAAGAAGGATTGTGAAAGCGCAACTGTGCAACTCTGGGGCTCTAAAATGCGTCCGGTCTGGACTCGACCTGCGTTCTGTTTTCGTGATGATCGTAGGGAAACCTTATCTTGCCCTTCAGCCGCGCGCGCGGGGGTGGTGTGGTGGTGGGCTGAGCGGGTGGACGGGTGGGGGGAGGAGAGAGTCTGGTTTGGGTCGGGTCTAACGTCGCATGTGAAGCGGGGAAAGCTTCGCGCGGTCCCAAAAATGCTACTGCAGCGTTTTGTTTTGTCGCGATCGCGGGTGGCGGTGAGCAATGGGGAAGTGCTCATTGGCTTCTTTGGTTGCTTTTGTGGGCAGGTTGCCCGATGGTGGCTGCGCTTGCGGGAGCTGCAAAGGCGGGGTAAAAGTGGTTGAGTTTGGGTGGGCTGTCGCAACTCTACAGCCGTTGAGGCCGCATCTGGAATAAAAGCTTGTTGTTGCGGTGAAGATTGTCGGCGGGGTCCAGGTTGTGGTCTGGATGGTTTGTTGCAACCCTACTGCTGTTGAGACCGCATCTGGAAGAAGTTTGTTGTCTGCGGTGAAGATTGTCAGCGCAGTCGAGATTCACTGTCGTGCCGCTGCGAGCTTGCTATGCAGTACCCATCTGGCATGTGATGCAGTTTTGCATCTGGCCTTCCTATCGAACCACCGCGATGGAGTGCAGTGATGCGCTGGTCGAAGGATCTGGGTGTTGTGCAGCTGACTGACCGCTTAGCCGTGTAGCCTTTGAGTTCGAGATGCTACGCCGATTGCCAGACTGCACACCGGTCAACCGTGGATGCACAAGTGAGAGCTGGGCCTCGGTAGCAAATGCAAATCAAAAGGCAATCGGTGAATGACGGAATTGGCGAGACTGCGCAGGCGCTATCGATAGAAGCACTATAGGAAGACATACCCAGACTATACAAGAGCTACTAAGCTTTGTGCTTAGCTAGCCGGGAGGTGGCGACTATTGGGGAGTTCCTCTCGTCCGCCATCAACCCATCACTTCGAACACACAGACGTTTCTGACAATGCTGCGCCATCCGCGCGGGCCCACGGGCATGGGAATCAGGTAGGCCGGGATGATAGATCTATTATCACGATCTGTACCCAGTGTTGGTGGTGTGCAGCGATGCGTAAGTGGCTGGAAATAGGCAGCCGCACCATTGAGAGTGCTAAATTACCACATTCGTCATTAGCGACGGGATCGCGATCAACTTGCGCGATACCGGTCAGGGCAGGAGTCAGGTCGCAAAAGAGCCCAACCTCTCGTCTCTCCCGCAGCCTCCCGTCAGGAACGAGTTAACGCGGCCGGTCGACGGGAGTGACGCTGGTATGAAGTCGGCGGCTGGAGCACGGTGCAATATCTCGAAAGCACAGACTTGCGGCTGAATCCACGAAAACGATACCAAGATTCCAGATCGTGATCCACAGCTCAGGGGTAGTGCTCGCGGCGAGGCACCATGACGACGACAAAGATAGAATGTCCGCGTGGTCATGATGGTGTTTCGTCGCGTTCACGGGCCGACGCGTCTCAGCACGGTGGGTCTGGGGGGCCTCTCGCGAGACATCACGGCCGACGTCAGAGGATCTGGAGATGTCATCAGCCACAGCAAGAGGCGCAGAGCTCATTAAACTTGGAGGATCCGTCCGAAAGAGGCAAACCAACAACAGTCCGTGAAGGGGAATTCCAAAACAAAGGGTTATGCACAAAGATTTGAGGAGTCAGTCAGAGTAACAGAAATTATGCAGGTAGCAATATGATCGACAGCAAGCCTCACGCGCCCTTCAAGGCGCTCCGCACGGCAGCAAGCACAGGCGCCAATGCCCGCCGCATCTCGCAGCTTTTTTCAAACTCACCGCACCGTCCGCGATACGAACCCCATTATTGATCTGTCGGCAGAAAAAGAAAAAGATACGGTGATGGATGAAGTCATCGTGGCTCACACGCGCCAAGCAGCGCACCTGCTTGCCGCCGCATGCGAGACATGGCGCTCGTCCACGTTCTCGTTTCCGCTTCGTCGGAGCCGAGAGAGGGAAGTGCGTGAGGATCTGTGGCACGTCAGGTCGTCACCTGCATGCGTGAGCTGCTGTCCCAGGTTTTCTTTGTCTTGCGTCGTGCATGATGTCGGTTCTTTTGTCATGGCCTGATAGGCGCATTTTGCTTCTCGCGCGCACAGGTGCCCAGGCTCGGCGCGGGCCACGATGGCGGCAGGTGGTGGGCGTGGTGTTGCATTGAATCTGCCCACTCTGGCTGGCTTGTCCGTGTTAGCCGCCGTTTTTTCAGAGGGCTGCTTGGCACGGGCAGGGAAGGCGGGCTTGGGATCTTCACGTGCTGGCGGTGACGAAAAAGCAACGGGATCAAAAGAGATGAGATCAGGAAGATGTGCGGCGCGTGAGGAGCAAGGAAGAGTTTGCGATGCCCTCTCGAGCGGAGGAGAGTCTGTGACAGCCCTGTCCGGCGCTTCCGCACTCGCAGCGGGCGTCTGTGACACCGTGGAGGGCGGTCGGCGGTGAGGCCTGCGGTGAGGGAAGCGCCGTGCTGTATTCCCGTCACCACCAGGTCGCGCGGTCACGAGGCCTCGCGGGCGGGCGATCGCTGACTCGGCAGTGGGACGAGAGGGAGCGTCCGCGCGCTAGAAACGGTTCGCGGAGAGCCAGTAATCTGTGCAAGGCTGGCAAGGCTGCCAGTGAGCAGGTGGTGTTGCGGGGATCATCGTCATTGACGGTTGTCACACAGCGGGAGGCCGGCTCACGGACGCAGGGCGGGCGGCAGCAACGGCAGAAAAAAAAAGTGAGAGCCCACTGACGACTATGCACCGGTGGGGGCCGGTCGGCGAGGCCGAAACGGGACGGTGATGCGAAGTGCCCGCGCGCCCGTATTGTGCTCGCAATTAATCCCAACAATGATCTCCGCTGGCATCAGGCGCTTACAGCTCATTCTTGCAAACACCGCCTCTCTCGATCCACATGACCGCACCCCAGCCTTACTTCGAACTGACTCGCCCGGGCCCGAGACGCGTCGCCCGTCCAACACCATGCGGCAATGTCCGCCAATACTCGGCGCACGAATCTCACGATGTATGAAATCATAACGAGCCAAGCCGCCTCCCCACATTTCGGTCATGCGAGCGGCAACCCGGCACGGCTGATACAACACCATCGCTTCGCAGGCAATCATGATCGCCCGAAGCGGTCACTCACCGCCTGCATTGGGGATCCATCGTGAAGAAAAAATTCCCACCCGCCCGCGATGCCAATCGCCGCGGTGGAGCACGCGTTGACTCACATGTCGCTTCCACCGTATTCCAAAAAACCACAGGATTCCAAAATGCGCGTCCACCTCGCCGGTATATTGACGGCGATCTCAATCGATAGCGGAAGCGAGGCTCGATACAGACATCGTGCCATCCTCTCGCTTACCCGCACTCGACACGGCCAATTGTCTCAACACACCGACCAAGTGCGCGATAAGATCTCAACCTCTCTGCCCGTCATCGCGAGCCGCACTGCGCGCTCGACAACAACCCACACCGACACGGTCCCCGCCCCTGAGGAGGCAAACCGTGGGCTCGAGCGCCCCTTCGGCGCTGTGCTTGCGCTGCTGCGTTGCGTCAATGACTTCGCGAGTCGAGGTGGGGAAGGGGGACGGACCGAGCGTCCTTCCACAGTCGTTCTAGAAAATTTCCGAGTTTCACCTTGCGGCTCTCCCCTTCTTCTGTCGACCCCGTCGCATGCTGGCCCCCCTCAAACACGCTATTTGCTGCGAGAGGCTCGTGCGGCCTCGCGGTCTGCCCGTCTCTCGGAGCTCATGTCGAAAAAAGGAGAGAAAGGGAGCCTCACGAGCCTCTCTGCCACCCCTCCCTTTCATCTCCCATTCCGCTCTGCGCCCAGGGCGCAGCTTTGCTGGCTGTGACGTTTGTGTTGTCTGACAAGTCGCTTACTCCACCCTCCCTTTGCGGCCCCAAAAAAAGCAAACACACAAAAGACCGCAGAGCCTCAACAGGTTGCCAAAAATGGAGCCGTGTGGCTGCGGCGAAGCAAGCCAAGAAACGTCGCCCCCTCCCTCTCTCGCTCTCGTACACGCCCCTACCCACACCCCCTGGTCGCGTCTCGCGTGTTCCGCCCCCAGCACTCTCGTACCGTGTACCTGCAGCAGTGCAGCGCAGTGTTGTGCTTTGCTTGTCTCTCTGTACCTAAAACGAGCACCCAGCTGCAGCCGCGCAAAGAATAGGGAGGTGGTGGGCCGCACCGCGCTCCGCCAACACGCATGCCCTGCATACACACACCACCCCCTCGCGCGCACATTGCGTGTCTCCCCTCTCCCCATCCCTTGCTCTCTCTCCCGTCCGCCCCCTCACTCGTGTGAGCCACACCCGTGTTCCCTAAATCGCCCGCAAAAGATGGCGCCATCGCCAGCCCACCCATCGGCGACAGCCCCCCTGCTCGCGCGTACTCTGCCCCCGTCCGTGGGAAGTTTCAGAATAGAAAGCGCCCCCTAGTTCTGAGACACGGCAGAGAGAGCGGATCATGAAGGAGGAGTGCGGCGCGTCGTGGTCGTTGGAAAAGGACCACGTCTCCTCCCCCCCTCTCTCTACCAAGCTCTTGGCACCATGTATAGTGGTGGGGTAAGGATGCTTGCTGCTGCAGGAACAGGGGGGCCCGTACCGTCTTGGATTGTTTGTTGCGGGGACGGCCGCGCGGATAGGGTAAGGTGTTGTAAGCGTGTGCCTGAATCCTTTGATATGTGCATGTGTGTATGTCTGCCGCCTTACCTGGGGTACGTACTCGGTGCCTGAGGCATCGCGATCTCCAATGCACCGCCCGCCCATCGTGTTGCGATAGGCACTACCGCTACTCAATACTCGCTCAATTCACATGCAACAAACACCACGTGGGGCCTGCGACTGGCGCCCCATCCCGGAGCTCGGTGTGAGTGGGGACGCTACCGCCTCGTTCGAAGATTATGCGAGCAGCCAGCGACGGCGTCGCCGCACACACGCGTGCGCGCACACGACGCAGCCCGGACTGCTGGAGACACGGCTGCAGCCGGCTCATCGATGGTGTGTAGGTCGTCGTGCAATATGGGCTTCGGATAGATAGGGTAGTTTCGGACTTGTCGCTCGTCCAATCATGGGCGGGCGTTGCGCTCGCGCCATGAAGCTTCGCTTTGCTCTCTTGAGTATCCATCGGATTTATGGTCCTTGCTTGCAAATCAACTCATCAGAGGAATTTACCACGTAGCCGGTTGTGTGAGCGAGAAAGAGGTGTGGGCACAGACACACAGACACACACAAGCAAACCAAGGCCGGAGCAATCAGGGTCTTGCTTAATCCCGGGATTACAGCTTCGATGGGTGTGGAGTTCGAAGTGGAGTCGCATCTCTCTCTCCCTCCCTCTCTCATCCTTCTCGCGCTTCTCCGTCTCCTGCTGGGAGGGGCACAGTATTCTGTGTAAGTGATTGTGGAAGTGGGCACTGCAAATCCTTGGCACCGTACGTTTTTTGCTACGGTTAGGTAGTAGTACCGCGCACGTGTGTCTGTTAAGGTTGGATGCCCGCAAGCGGTGACATCAGTACAGTGTACGCGTGACTTGATTTTCTGCCGTCCCCTCCCCTCGCGTGTTGGAAGGATTGGCGCGGATGGGGGCGGCAAGCAGGCGGGTATTTGGCAAAACCCGGACGCAAAAGCTTACGCGACTTGCGGGGGCCGCGCTTTTTTGGCGCGCGAATGCGGTTAGAGAGAAGCGCGTATAGGCATCCATTACATCGTGAACGGCGGTGTGAGGAGCGGGCAAGAGTAAGCACTCAAACACACAGACTGCGTTCGGCCAAACGGGCGGGCACAACGGCTGACTACGGTAGCGGCCCGTTGTTGGTTCTGTTCCTAGAGACGTAGTAGTGCCGTGTAGACAAGAACAGCCGCGCTTGCCCGCGCGCGCGAACGGCAAGGTAATCGGGGGTCAGATTCTAAACGAGGCTGTGTTGCAACACTGACTGACATGTGGAGAAAAGAGATCAGAAGGCAGCAAAGAGCAGCAGCGCATGGACGTGACGCTACCAGATCGCCCCGAGGTTAACGACCTTTGGCAAAAAGGGTCTCACGCGCGCCATGGAAGTTGCCATTGTCATGGCTCATCTGTACGAGTAGTTGTTAGCTTCGCATCTGTCCAAGCGTTTATCGGAGGCGGAGTGGGCTCCGCCACGTTGATTATTGTTCGCGTTCGGCGACGGCGACGGCATCCGAAAAGAGAAAGGAATGAGCGCAGAGGCCGCCGCGCGCATGAAATTGCATGAGGGGCTCTGTGAGTGTTGAGCGGCCGCGGCCGCCGCGGCTGGCCCCTCTCGCCTAGTCGCCAGGTCGCGCATACCGCGCATGTTTAAGCGGAGAAATATCGAGCCGCGCGTGCAGCAAGCACGAAATGGAGGATCGGAGGGGGCCAAAAAAGCAATGGTTAATATGCGCGCGATAAGGCTGATGGCCAAGGCAGCGTTGCTTGCAGGCCGAAAGCCGAACCCCGCAGGGGTGGTGGCATGCATCTGAGTGCTGCCTGGGGTCAAAAATAGAGCCCTTCATGCGACGTCCTTAATTGGGGGTGCTAAGGTCGAGGAGTCATACGCATTCCTTCCGTGTAATCAACACGAGGAAGCGAGGCGATTATGCAACGGTACACATGCGGAGACGATCACCAGGACAATATTGTGGAGTATGCAATGATGTATGATATTTTGCCAGGAAGGCTGCACACTGAGCCGATAATAGCAACTAGGAGTGGGCGAGGCCCGGGTATGTTCCTCCTTGACAAAGACCCCAACAAAGGAAAAACCGCCAATATAGCCCGAGAGACACATCTCGCGTCTATTCCGTCATGATATTTCCCCATGCAATGTGTTGTAAAAACGATCCCCAGCGCCACTGATGCAGATGATGATGTAACAAGCGATTGTTAATAAGACAAAAGGAGACAGAAGAGAAGATTTATGCGGAACCCAGAAACAACCGAAGGCGCTGATCGATTACAAGATTAAGCCCGACGTCGACGTGCCGAGCCCGCGGCCAGTGTCTGAGTGCGGTGTAGAGCGAGAGTCGAAGAGAAGTGAAGAACGGTCGCGATAAGATCCGATCGCCAAGCCGCACGCGTCGTGAGTCACTTGCTCGTGACGGCGGCGGGCGCCCAATGAGCGCTGGGGTGCAGCTGCGAGCGAACACTTCCAGGCGTGAGGATCGCCGGCGCAGCGTCGAGTGGGGGTGCCGCGGCGGCGTTGGAGCCCCGCACCGTCATCGTTGTCGCCAGCTGAGGAGCAAATGGCGGTGATGGTGGGGTTGATTGGAGAACAGCCAAGCTCGTGACCGGCGCTGAAACGCTGGGCCTGAGCGGCTGAGTGGACGGTGGACCGTTGGCATGATGTAATGATAGGAAATCCGATAATGCGTGACGAGGATCGTAATGCGCAGGAAAGCCGAGTGTGGAGTAGGAGACTCGTTGCGGATTTATTTGCTCGGGACCGGGGGCAGAGGCCTGGTCGGCGGCGGGCCGGGGCAGGGAGGCAGGTGAGCGGTGGCCGGCATTGTGTGAGGTGGTTGTGGTGGTTGTTGTTGTTGTCGAAGTGTCGAAGTGCTCGTCCGAGGTGATGGGACGAGAGCGCGGATGGGAGGTTAGGGGCAGATGGTAGTCGGTGGTGTGCAGCGAAGACTGTTGTTCTTGTAGTCTTGAAGGCTTAGGCGTGGATTAAGCGTGACTGTGGAGGAGTCGATGGTGATGAAACGAGTATCAGGTCTGCCGGCGGGTGCAGACGTATTTATGGCTAGCTGCTCCAAAATGGTCGCAGGCAGGGCATGCCATTTCGGACGATGGTGTAATAAGCTGTCGTGGTCCATGCGGCGGTGTGGACCAGGCACATGCTGGGTGAGGCGGCCAAGGGCTAAGCCGGGGGGCACCCTTGCTCGAGGGGAGAGTCAAAGGGCTGAGCAGCAGGCGGTCAGCCAAGGCCGTGCAGCGCGCTAGAACATGGCGCAGGCCGGGATTAATTGCAGGAAAATCAAACACCGCTCTGCATGTTTCAGCCCGCGCGTGCCCGTCAAAGCCCCGCCAGGCGATCCAGCTGGCGCGGTACGGGACGGTGACATCAACACCACTCTGCGCCGATCCATGGCTTTATTGAACAGGCACTGGTCGGGCGTAGCGCTGCGAGCCGCGGGATGGGCCTCTGCGATGCCCGAAATAGCCTCCCGCTGGCCGGCCAGGAACGCGCTGACCTCAGCTCTGCTGGGCGCGGCAGCGAGCGAGACTGGGCTGATCTCCGCCAGCTGCGTCGGTCCGACTGGCTGCAAGTGACCGGCGGGCAGCGAGATGCCCTGGCCCGAGACAGCCCTGCTGCCCGTCGCTCGAACAGACGCTTCTGCCGCTCTTCTCCCGAGTCTTCTACCACTAACGCGATCTCCGTGCACTGTTCACCGCCGGAAATTAGGCAAATTTGCCCCCAATGCTGCTTGTGCAGGCCTTGTGCAGCTGAGCAGCGCGTTGCCTCGTCTACGCGCGTTTTGTGCGTGGTCGGAGCCTGCGGATAGCGCGGTCTGGGGTGACCATGTGGCTGGGCTTCAATCGTCATGCATTCGCAGCTTGCGCTGCCCGCCGCCAGCAGGATCTTCGATCTCCCGTCTGGCGCCGTCGCAGCAAGCTCCCAGCACTCAACCACGCCGCCTATCGCGAGCTGCGCAGCCTCTCCAACCCGTGCCGCGCGCGGTACGTACACGTGGTGGCAGCCAGGATGTCTCCAGGCTCGTCACGCCACCCACCGCTCTGCGTCGCCCGCGAACCGCGCACATGAAACGCCAGCCTGCGCGGCCCTGATGCGCACCACTCAACCCCGGCTCCAGCTGCTCCCCAGCGTCACCCGCTCAGTCATCGCTCACCTCAGCCTGGAGATAAGCTCCCTGGCAGCGATCGCAATCCCTGCAGCGCCGCACTCCAGGCAGCAGAGCTGCTCTTCACTTCCAAATCGCGTTCCCATTGCATGATCGCCCGCTCGTGTGTCTCTGATGCTGCGCCAGCCCGCCTGCAGCTAGCTTTCGCGAGAGAGCGAGAGCGTTTGTGCCGCGCCCGGATCTTCAGGGGCACCCATCATCCCTAGCCGGATGCGGCCAGCTCTCGCGAGCGTCGCAGCGTCTGGACGGTACGCGGCTCAACAGGACAACGGCGGCGACCTGTCAGCCACCGCCGCCTGCCCGTCACTCGATGCTGCGAGGCGTGGGAGCCTCCACCTGGCCGCTACTGTCTCGCAATTGATGCGCAGGGAGCCGTGTGTCATGCACATCTTCCCCAGCTGTCTGATGTTCATTGCGAGATTTGCGCTGCAGATTGAGCACCGCGAGCACGCGCCGCGCACCGCAGCATCTTCTGCGGAGGAGCTCAGCTCCTGTATGCAAGTCATACATACGTACAAGGGAACCGCCTTACCGGGTTCGGCTGGCGCGAGCATGGATCGCTGCTCATTATTGCTCCTCAGGCTCGCCTCCAGCTATTAACTCCAAACTCAAATCACCCGGATTGCTCGCGATCTGCCAGCCACTCAATCGCCGACTGCAAAGACCTGTTTTGGAATCCCGTAGGGCTCGCCTCTAACCTCCATCCATCGCAGAGTGCGCCGAGCGCCTCGCAGCATCAGAAGTTGGCCGAAGGTACGCGAAGAAGCAACTGACGACAGGCCTGTCCCGGCTGTGCGATTAACCTTTCCCAACCACCCGTCCAGCCGCAGCCCTCCGGCGCCCTCCTTTGCTTCTGCCTGCCGCCGCACGATCGGACGCCGCATTGCGCAGCACTCCTTCAGCCGCTTTGGGTTGCCCTTTTGGTCGATCACCTTCCCGTTGCGCACTGTCCATAAAACCGTTGAAGCTACTTTGGGACGTGTTCGCCCTTCTCGTCCGCGCGGCCCCCACGAACCGCCGTTCTAGACCAGAAGCCACCTATCACGGAACCCTCCACCAGGTTCGCTCTCGGGGTGCCCGCGGGCGCACGCCATGGGCGTCGTCGCCAGCTCAGCCCACTACCATTGATGCGGTCGTTGCCTCTGTCCCGGCGCAGCGGCAGACATGACTCCCGGGGTGCCGGGGGAGCGCCGACCCGCTGCGTGGCTGGCTGGTCGGTTGGGTCTAGGCTGGCTCGATGCGGCTGTGCCTGGCTAGCAACAGACATCGGCGCCGGTACCTGGCTAACAGCGGGGAGGAGCAGACGACTCGGGAACACCAAGCCCCCTTTTGACAATGACATTGTCTTTTCGTCACTGGCGCGGCTCCTATAGCGAGCGAGCATCTAGACCTGTCTCTATTGCTGAGGCAAACCCAAACTAAACTGCGCCGCTGTATAACCCAGGTTCCAGCCACTCTATCTTCAAATTTCCCCCTTTATTTTGCCTCTAGATTTTTGAGTGCTGACGTTGTTGCTGGACGCGTCCCGCTCCGTCTATCCGGGGCGTAGCGCCTTGCAGGCTCCGTCAGCGATCTCCGTTCCGAACTCCGAAAGTGTAAAATGTCAGATGACGCCTGGCTTCAAGATGCTGTGACAGAGAAACAGGCTGAACTGCTGTCGTGGTAAGTTTGGCGTCAGGCACAGCCGCAATTGCTCTCTCCGCGGGATCCGGTGGCCAGTCGATGGATGGTATGGGCCGCGTTTCGGAAAGCAGCGGGTGTGTCGGTGCTGACCACCACCAGGAACCGAGTCCAGGCACGACCAGGAAACGTCCAACACCACGACGCACACCCTGGTGATACGGCAGTGCCCCTGGCTGCCGAGATCCTGATGCCCGCGGCAATTTTTTGCTTTTGCTTTCCTTTCCATTCTGCCTTGTTGCGCTCATCCGAAGCCTGTATGGGTTCATGATGCGGGGATTTTCCCCCAGCCCCGCGAGGCGCGCCTCGGGAATCGGATGAGCGGTGACGGTTGCTTGTTTGTCTGTCAGCTGGACGGCTTCCGACGATACCCACTACGCACGCAACCACTCATGCTTGTTTCTTTTTCTTTTTTATTCGCGCTCGACCGGTGAATGGTGGTCGATGATGCAGGCCGCAAACAAGTTTGCGCGACAAGCGCCTTTGCGGAATGATGCGCCGATTGGGAGCGCCCGCGTGACGCAGGCTGTAGCTATACTGCATAGGGACTATATGCGTGTCGCTGCCTGTACGGTGTGGTATGTGATGTTGTAAGCGTGGGGAGTGGGGGTTGGCTGGAGCAAGCAGTTCTAGATGCTGCACACAGTCAGCAGCAGCTGCACGCTGTGCAGCACTGCATTATGCCACGCTTTTGGCTTACGCCCTGCTTTCAACCCTCGGCTTACTTGCTCACACCTGGCCGATAATGCTTCCCTAAAGCACTGCTTTACTGTCCGCTTCCGATGGGCAAACTCTGTCTGGTGCCCCGCTCTGCAACCAAAAGCTTCTCTGATTGTCGCATTAGGAAAGCTTTGGGCTTACCACGAACCCCGGAGTATGATTAGCCATGGGTAACCCCACAGGATCGTTTGATGCTGAATTATCAAGGGCAATCGTTGGCGGTGGTTTCATCTTTCGCACTGACTCTGAAAAGCATCTATGAGATCATGATTGACAGCCAGCTGTCCGGTCGAGCAAATACAAGCGCTCGGACGAGAAGCACGGATACGAGAGTGCGGCTATCAGAGTTTATACCAACGTCTAGTCGTCATTCAGGTAGCTTACAGCAGAGGACGACCACTCAACGAGCGAGCAACCTTTCAGGCGCCCTGCGCATCCCCGCATCCATGACTTTTGGAGCTGTTCGCACCGCTGATTGGATGGTGGAGACATTAGCCAACGGCCGTTGATGAGACCCATCCATGTAACGAAAACACATGATGGTCGCTTCAGTGTATACGCTCTCCATCCCTCCGACCTCGGTTCCTCTAAAGTTATGCCACGATAGGCATTTTGCATTGAGTCGTGGGGCATCATGCGATTGAGGAAGACGTCGATAACGATCTGCGAAGCTTCCATTCAACCGCGGTCATTTGTCATCAAAAGTCGGTTTACGGTGGAGAAGGTTCTTTCCTTAATCTACCTTTTCACCGCAACTTTTCTCTGCGGGCGAAGATGCGGCGGCGCTTAGCCTCCACTGGACTTGGCGACAAGACGTACAAGGACGAAAGGCAGTCACGCGACAACAGATGGTGCGTTCTCTACAAGGCTGTCCCGGCCGAAGGATTTGTCGAATGTCAGGCAAGGCCATTTTGACACTAGCATGGCAGTATGATAGAGGCGCAGCAGCGTGCGTTTGTACGACGGCCTTTCCGGCTCCATCTGGTGATGCTCGGCAGATTAATAGCGCAAACCTCACGATGTGGGTAGGGCATTGACGACGAGGGTTCTCGGTACCAAGCGCGCGGACCAATTTACCTACAACAGCTCCCACCGCTTTCTCGTTCAATGCGGCCCAGCGTAGTATCGTTTCATACTTCCCCAACGCTCCTCGCCAACGCGGGCACTGGAAAAACCATGCACATCTCATGCACTACCACATCGCCAAATTGGTAATATTGCAGCCGCCTCCCGTCGCCAATGCTCGGACTCGGATGTCATGCGGTATATTCGGCAGCGCGGACGTGCCGGCCAACCGCAAAGCCGCAGTAAAAAGCTCCTCTCTTCCACCCACACGCGAATACGACGACCTTCCGCAATCGTCGTCGAGCGGCGGCCCTCTGAGCCGGCATGACCGACCGTCCCACCCGCTCCTCTCAATACAGTGCCACTGACGAACAGGCTGGCGAAGAGGACCGTTACCGCCGCTCACAATGGATCCCTGGCGCCTCGTGTCAGCGCTGGCGCCGATCCATACGTCAAGGTAGCATGGCCAAGCGAGATCGCAGGAATGCCTATCACGACCTGCACGTGGCGGCAGGTACCATCTTTGCCACCACCACCCGTTCTCCGTGTCTGCTCCGTCTCGCATGAGGAAATTGCTCGACGGCGAGATGTGCTCACTGGGGCCCATCACCAGTCGTGGTGTATCTCGCTGCTCCACCATTCATTCTCCAATCACACTCGGCTCAGCCCTGTTTCGAGGGGCTAAGCGAAGAGTGTGATCTACGGTCATCTGTGACGACGGCTGGCTGATCTGCAAGACGCGGACCCTGGATAGCGCTACCACTGGCCGCTAAGCTACTTCCTCCTATCTTGCTGCTACATACCGCTGCCCAATCTTTTTTATTCTTTTTTTTTTCCGTCTGATTTCTTTCCTACCTCCGTTAAGTGCGAGATGACGCGCAAACCGCAATTCGCCACCTCCTTGCGCCGGCGTCTCGCAGCTCGTAATTCCAGCCATTCACACGCCGTTCCCCTCCCTACCTCAGCACTCGCTTCTAATTCCCAGTCGCGTCATCGCCCGCCTCTGTCATCATAGGGCACCGTTTTTTCTCGCTACTCTCCCTCCTTTCCTCAAGCGAAGTGCGCTTTGCGCAACCATGGCGAAATGCACCGCTTCACACGTCAAGCGTCAAATCCTTAACCGGGCTGCTGGGAAGGGCAGCGAAGACGTATTGTTTGCCACCGCCGGCTTTTTGCACCACTTTTTCGCCACGTTTCAGAAAGTTGTTTCAGGCAGCTGATCAATTGACCAATGACGAACCCAGTATGTCTCATCCAATGATAATGGTCCATTGTTGCGTAAAATTTGATCCTCAGGCGCGTACAATGATGGCAAGGATCGCAGTGGAGCATTGATGAGCAGAAGCAGAGGGATATTCGTCCCCAAGCGAAAACGAGGCCGCGCATGAACATAGCAGTTATTGCGAACCCCGCAGATAGTAGCAGGGTTCGGCGTTGACGTCTAGAGAAAAAGCAAAAAGCGCAGAAAGACGAAACAGCGCTTGCCACAAGAAATTACGCGGCTGCACGTTCCGAATTGATTGCGGCTCTCAAACGGCGGACTAGGGGTCTAGCTGATGAGCCGCATTTTTTTCTGACTCACTGCGCTTTGTCTCGGGTACCTGCAGGTGTGGCGAACGTTGTCGGCTACCAAGCCGCACGTCAGTTACCCTGCGAAGTCGACGACCATCGCCAGAATGGGCGTATACGAGCCGCGAAGCTTTGTCTGGGGTCCACCATCAACCATCACCTCCACCACCACCGCCACGATTGCTCAACACCATTGCAAGACACCGCCACCGTCATTGCATAATTTCCACGTCGACCGGTCAAGCAGCCTAGCGGACGAACGGATCACTAAGGCGCTTGCATTACGGGCATAACTCCGTTAGCATTAGCATCCGGGCCTCCCTTATACACCGCCAAATGGTCCACCCCGGCAGAAAAGAAGCGACGAAGAAGAAAGAAGAACGGCAATGGAAGCTTTGGAAGCCACTCGCAAGACCCTTGAACCCAGCTGCCCATCGTCTTTCCTTCCAGCGACCCAAGCGTCTTGCCGACACGAAACTCCGCTGCCCTTTCGGCGCCGCGCGTTTGCGCAAATCCCCAAGCCCACGCCAGCCTCCTCCACCACCTCCACCCCTCCCCTGTCCTAGCGAGTAATGGGGGGGGCATCCCGTATCCAACGGTGTGTTACCACAAAAATTTTTCGCCCGTATGATCAGTGCGTCGATGGAGTCGGGCGCCGGCAGAAGGCGGGAGAAGGATTTGGCCCAGGAGGAAAGCAGGGAAACCACCACTATCCTAGTCAGCCTTGCCAGTATGGCGTCGCGGCGTGGCAGCGACCGGCCCTCCACCAAGCCCAACGCTCGGATCAACGCCGCGCCGTCTGCTGTCAGTAGACCCTGGCCCGAGGAAGGAGGAGAGTCAGGGAGCCGCACTAAAATGTTCGACTGGCCCGAGCTGGTGGAGGCTTTTTGGGTGCGCAGAGGCTGTTGTGGCACTTGGGATTAGGTATGCTCCGGGCTTCGGTACTTCTTCTGGAACCTTTCTACGAGCCTCCTTCCCGTCGGCTCCATTTTGCCACACCGTCATTTCACGACACGGGGGTGGCAAAAGGAAAATTCCAGACTGCGCTACGTCAAGAGAAAGGAGGAAGTGCCGGATGCGACTAGCAGGATAAGGAACATTAGCCAAGCCGATAGCAAGGAAAAAAGTTTTTTGGCCTTATCTACGGTCGTAAGAACGGAGAACGGCAAAAAGATGGCAGGCACGGCATCCGTGCGTCACGAAGGCGGTAAAGGGAGGCTGGGAAAAGCATACGGTCTTTACCCGAGACGCAAGACACACGCGACAGCAAGAGAATGTGAGACAATGCGGAGGAGAGAATGTGCCACGTGTGCCGTGTACGTTCTTAGCGTCTTTCTAGAAGGCCTCGTCACCCACATTCCCCACCCGGCCGGTTCAACACCGAGACGAGATTCGCCACGCCCCCTCTTTTCCTTCGAGAGAGTTTCGAGAAAGACGCTAGAAAACTAATCAAAGAAGCGGTGATGATGGGGAAGCTGGCCTAAGGGTCAACGGGCATGAGAATACTGAGGCGGAAGAGCGCACAGACAGGAACGAGATTCAGAGAGCTGGGGAGATCCTTGATCGACCGGGGAGCTCTATGCGCGTAATGGGCATGGCGCGCTCGACGAATCAGTGATGGTCCCTTTGTCAGGCATCCTGTGATCTCCCACTTCATCAAAAGTTTGAGCCGCATCTTCTTGGGGTGTCTGAGCGTTCAGCCGCAAGGCGCTTTGAGGTGGGGAGCCGTGGCTTGAGCTCTCACGATGGCTCAAGAGTCGGTTGCAAGTAGCGCGCGTGCTAATGCATCGTGACCACTGCGCCGTTGTCTGATGGACCCTGACCCGCTGGAGCTGCCCATCGCTTGTCGCGCTACTCGCTTCGGCGCGTCGCCGTTCGCGAAGCATTTTTTCGAGATTAATTTCACGGGTAGCGGCCGGTGGAGGCGAAGGAGCGGTCAATTGACGCCATTGACACCGGCGCTGCTTGACCGCCAGCACTTCTCCACAGCTGCAACGCAACTCTTCATTACCGACTTCGCAACTGCCACTCGCCGCCTCGAGGCCACTGCCGCTCCAACATCGTGCCCTTGATGCTGATCGCACCTCCTGTTCGTTGATCACTTGTTTGAGCCGTGTCGCTGTGACATCATCCTCAATCTTCGCCCTCATCGTCGCCGCCTAAGTTGCCAGCCGCCTGCGTGGATACCCAACTCTCCATCATCTGCTGGGTATTTGCCGTGTCTTGGGCTGCTGTTGCGCTGGTTGTTGAGCCACCACCGCTGCGCGCGACGTGGCCCTTGCGCTTGACCACGAGACATAATATGCGTCCGTAAATGCTGAAGCCGTCATATGATGTGTTGAGCGAGAGCTTCTTCTTGTCATCCGTGCCCTCCGGGTCTTCCTCTTGGGCTTTGTCTTTTGCTTGTCGACGTTTTCTCGTACGACTATTCACCGGCGCACCATCGAAAGCATCTTCAGATGCGCTAGACGACTCGTTGACAAAGAGCTCTTCGCTGCCACTCTCACGACGCCGGCGCTTCCCGGCTCGGGAAGTTTCGGTGTGTGCCTCAGGTATGTCAGAGAGTGCGACTGGCGCTTCTTCATCGTCTTCCTCGCGGAGGGTCACGGGAGCATCACGGTCACCGGCGTCGACGTCGACAGGCTTGTCGCTAGTGCCACCGGTGGTCAGCCAGCCCGTCAACTTGCCCGAGTTGCTCTTCATGCGTGGCTTGTCTTGAAACGTCTTCTGCTTGGTGAGCAGCGCGTGGGGCGTGGAATTATCCGTCAGGAAAATAGAAACTTCAAAGTCATCTGCGCCGCCCTGGTGTCAGCGCCTGTTGCAGTGCCAATACCAAAGAGGTGCATCTGTGGACAGTATGCCGCTTGATACCCGCCCCCACAGCACTTTGTCGACGTGACGTGAAGCTTCGTACCTCCAGCAACCACATCCTTCACGCCCTTCTTGCCTTTGCCCCTCCGCTCGGAACGCTCTTTCTCCTCCCATAGTTTTGGCAGCACGAGCGGCCTGACGGCTTCGATGATACGGGGCAGCGCGGAATCGTTGCGACGTAGCAGCCAAGTCTCGGCATGCGCCGGGTTGTCGAGATAGATGCGGACTTCAAGCGCAGAGTGCTTGGTGATGCGCAGGTAGCGGCGGAGCGGCGCCATGGCGCAGGCGCTGAAACCTGGCTCAGGGGCAGATGCTCTACGGCCGCTGAGGGAATCGAAGGCGCCCAGATGATGGATGAGGAGACAGCGGCGAAAGCTGGCGGTGTCGAAGGCGGTAGGTTGGGGAAGAGTTAAGGTTTGTTAGCGGAGGTTGCGGAGCGATGACGATGTTCGGGGTGATCGACGGCCTGAGCTTCGCAAAGAAATGGTTACGCGACGCGCCGACATGGACAATCAACCACCGCACCACCCGCAGACAATGGTTCTGGAGCTCCACGTCTGGGGCCCGGCCTTCGGGCTCCCGTCAATTGACGCAGAGTGCATCGCGGCACTTGCCTATGCAAAGCTGACCCTGCGCGAGGGCAGCTGGGTCGTCGTCGCATCACACGACGTCTCCAAGAGTCCGAACAGTGCGTGCGTCTCAGGAGTTGCTCGTGACCGGACCTGAACGGCTGACGCTCGCGTGATAGCCGACTTCCCTGCCCTGCGCAATGGTCCGACTTGGGTCGCTGGCTTCAAGCCCATCGTGCACTATCTGCAAAGGCACAGTGCCTCCGAACATGACCCTGACGGCCACCTGACGGAGCGTGAGCGCGCAGACACCACGGCGTACGCTCCCTGTTATTCCCTCACGCCTCCCTGCACTGACTGTGCACAGTTTCACCTCATTCCTCCGCACAAATGCGCTCCCCCTCCTCGACCTCAATTTGTACACCTCCGCCGCAAACTATTACCAAGCCACCGCCCCCGCCTATACCGCATTGCTACCATGGCACCTGAACTACACCATACCGCCTGCGCGGCGTGACGCAGCTCGTGCGCGGACACAAAACTTAGGCCTGAGCTCGCTGGACATCGACACGGTCGACGACAGCCCGACCGAAGACAGTTTCTCTGCCAATAAGAAAAATGCAGGCATCAACGACGACCGGGGGCCGGCGCCGTACAGGAAGAGCCTGCTCCCTTTCGGCCGGCGGGGCGGTCTGAAGATGCTTCTCAGCCAGCCCGAATACGCGGCGCGCTTCAAGCTGGACGCGCTGGCGAGCGACTGCATGGAGCCGCTCGAGAAGCTGCTGGGCGACAACGAGGAGGAGAAGCCGCTGCTGCTGCACCCGACGTATCCCACCACGCTCGACTGCCTCGCCTTCGGCTACCTCGCCCTCATGCTCTACCCGGCTATGCCCTCGTCCTGGCTCGCAGATACCCTGCGCACGCGCTTCCCCCGCCTCGCTGCCTACACGACCCGCATGCGCGCCCTGACCGTCGGTCTCAACGACACCGCTCCTGCCGATCTTATGGCCCTCAACGACCTGCGCGGCAGCAATTCGGAGCTCATCGCCATGGGCCGCAAGGAGCTGGGCATGGCGTTGCCGTGGGCGCTTGCCCCACAGCCCTCGCTCGCTGCTTCGGTTGCCGGTGTCGCCTGGTCTGTAGCGACGAAGCTGCCGCTTGTCAAGCGTGTTCTGCTGCCTGATCCCGTCATTCCGCCTGCCGGGAAGTCGCGCTATGTCCCGGACGAGTCGCTGCTGAACTCGCTGACGGCGCTGGCCGGCGCGGCGGCGGCGGCAATGTTGGGTGCGGCGTACTACGTCCAGCAGAACCCGAATCCGGGAGATGTCATCTTCAGGAATGAGGATGCGGCGTCGCCGTGGAGTGGCGGGTTTGGGGATTTCGGGTCCGGATCGGCGCTCGCGGCGCTGGGGCATCAGATGGATTTGGAGGCGCAGTGGAAGAGGGAGATGGACCTTGAGAGGGAGAGGTTGAGCAGGACCTCGAATGTGGAGGTTGATGTCGGTGTCAGTGCCCAGGAGGGCAAGGGAGGTATCGGCATTAAGGGCGAGACACATGTGCCTTGAGGATTTAATGCTGTAGAGCTAGGGTAGTCCCCGTAAGTAATAGCATTGGATTCGAGAAATGCTAGTTTGTACAATAGATTATAGGTTGGAATTAGTCTTCCCAAGGCTGCCATTGATTGCTACGGATATGCACTCAGTCGCGCAGGGTATATTGAGCATGTCCATTATCCCTGCGCGGTTTTGGATGCAGCCAATCATCTTGAGGTTGATCTTGTTGGCTGTGTGGGCCAGAATCTGGATTCGGCCAATCAACTGCGATTTGAACAACTCAGCCTTGCGCCGCGGCACCTGTAAAGCCTTAATACCTGCTTACCCTCGAAGCTGGACCAACAATCTCTTTTCTACTTTCGCTGCACAGCAAAGCATCCATTGCTACCGACAACCTCTTCTCCATAAGCACGATGGACTCGGAATGGGAAAGACATAAGGAGACGATCCAGCATCTCTACCTCCACCAGGACAAGACATTGAAACAAGTAGTGAAGGTGATGAAAGATGTGCACAATTTCCACGCAACGTACGGTAGTCTTCTGAGTTTAATATGTGCCATATGCTTATCCAAATACTTAGTGCCGGCCAATTTGAGCGACAAATACAGAGGTGGTGTTTTCGAAAGAATCTCACACAAGAGGAATGGCAGTTTGCAGTGCGACGAATCAAGAAGAGGAAAAGAGAAGGAAAGGACACCGAGGTCGCCATCGATGGAATTCCCGTCACATCGAAAAAGTTGAAAAAGGCCATCGCACGATATGGCGAAGGTTCGACCTTGGACATACTGGCACATCAACAGAGAGAAAGTACGTTGATTACTCGTAGTGATATTCACGGCTTACTGACAGGCTGTGGTAGGGGAAAATCAGAGGAGTCCAACGCCATACGGTCTGAATTTCTCCACCCCAGGGCCATCAGGCCCGGTCTTGGCACCACCAGATTCAGCTGGGTTGTTTGTGCTTTCGTTAGACAGGCTGCCTCTACTCCAATTCCAACGCCTCGTATCACAAAATTGTAAGTTCTTTTTCAATACTGAGATAGATTAGCCAGCTGATGAGGTTAATAGCAACTGCGTTCAATGAGCTTCTATCCAACGTAATTGGCAATCGACCTGGAGCTGACTCTATCGTGAGGCGGGATATTGGACCATTGCAACAGACACAATACAGCACGCTTATCATGGAGGCCATCCGCGAGCCAGTGCCAACTGATGCCGCTTCTACCACTTCACAGGACAGTTTCCTGGGCGAATTCTTTACCGCTGTGATAAACGCCTCCAATCACACGGGAAGCAACCGCGCCTTCGAGGACTTTTTGATGAACGCACTCGGATCCATGACCAAAACTCGAAAGAGACAAAAACAAACAATAAAACTGCTTTCAGAGCAGAACCCTACCTTTGAAGCCCTTATAGAGGTGGGATTTCGAAGAGCACTCGAATGTGAACATGTAGACCTCGTCCAATTCCTGGTGGAAAATTCCATTGTCGATCCCAACAAGCCGATCCGAATAAAATTCTCAGGGGAGTTTGCCATTTCCCAGGCGTACTTTCCTGTGGAATATGCCATTTCTCGACGGAACTTCGTTTTAGCTGAAGTGCTCATCAAATTCGGTGCTCGCCCGGATGAGCCAGCTTCGATCTTGGACCGCCTCGCTAGTACGGAACCGGAAGCGCTACGACATGCACTGAGCAGAGGCCTAGTGGATTTCTCCAGTACTATTGGGGCCCTGTGTAGGCACGGTCATAGACATGTGGCGCAGCGTGCTTTGGAGTTGGATATCGACAGAATCACACGCAGAGTGGATCACACGGAAGCATTCGAGGCATCGGAGAGCTTTGAGTTTACACTATCCTTGTTGTGGGGCGCCATTTCTGTCGGCGATATTCGAATCGCCGAACTGATCATAAAATTGTGTCGAGACCTGGATCTCGACCTCAAGGAACAACCAGGAAAAGAATTAGTGTCTCTTGCGGTGGGAGCACAATCACTGGAAATGCTTCGTCTACTCCTCAAGAATGGGGCAGCAGTCAATACTCCAGAGCCTCGACAGATTTCGCCACTGACCTTGGCAATTCTGAATAGCAATGTCGCCGTCGCAAGGCTCTTGATTGAATGGGGAGCTTACGTCGACCGCCCTTCCGGGCCAGGGCTGAGGGCACCTTCTCCCCTACAAGTTGCAGCATACACTGGATCTTGCGAAATGGCATCCTTGCTTATTTCTCGAGGCGTAGACGTGAATGCGCCTCCGCCAACCCTCAGCTCTTGCCACTCGTTGAGAAACAACAACAGCCTCAAAGAACGGTGGATCAACAACGTCCTCAAAGAAATAAGTGGCAAGACGGCGATACTGATTGCGGCTACTTGTGGCGGAGCAACCAGTCTCCAGATGGTTCAATTGCTCGGAGAAAACGGCGCTGATGTCAACAGTTGCTTGGTACAAATGATCGACGCTTCAAAATCGCAAACTTCGATGAATCCCCGGATCAGCACTGACGCCATTTTTCAGTCGCTTCTGAGCTTCCATCCGTCATTTCCGGCCAGCAAAGCGCTGTATTTTGCCATAGAGCAAGGTTTCATGCAGTCTGTCAAATTTATTTTCGAAGGAAAAGCGGGCTGCAGCTCTCGGAATTCTTCCTCTCGGCTATCAATACGTTCCGCCATCAAATCCAGCTGGCTGTGTGAGCGTCCGAACCTGCAATTTGCAGTGATCTCTTACTTGATCAAACAAGGAGCTAGTATTGGACACACTAAACATGGTCCGCTGAAGTTCAGTGGATATCTTTTCAAGACCAACCCTGATTTAGCCAAGCTCCTGCTTCAAAATGGCGCTTCTGTCGACTATTTCAAGGAACTAGAAGACGCACTGCTCCGAGGAGGATGCGAAGATATGGAGGGAGCGATCCGGCAGATTCAGTCCATCGTACCCGATCACACGAAGCCTCGGGATCCCTGCCTCGGCCACTGGAGCTTGACCAAACTATTCAGGATTGGATACGACAACATGGCCAAATCGCTCCTGGAATGGGGTGTTTGTGCCACCGCTCCATGCGCCATATCAGCAGTACTAGCGGTATGCTATCGCGGGGATTTAAAGGCATTGCAAATGCTTCTTTCCTTTCACGCACCTGTTGATTTGGATCGCGAAGCTGAATGTAGCTGCTGGCGCCGGATCATGGCTTATGGATATGACGGCCTTACCCCTCTGCAAATTGTGGCAAGGTCAGGGCGACTCGATATGGCTCAAACACTGCTACAGGCCAATGTCACTGTCAATGCTATAGGCGATGTATATGCTGAAGGAGCCTCTACGATGACCGACAGAGGTCTTGATGAACTCTATCATAAAGAGCTGGATGGTAGATGGACGCGTGAGTCAACGCTCAGCCTTGCGGTGGAGGGTGGACTGCAAATGGTCGAACTCATTTTCAGAGCTGGAGCGGATGTAAACGAGCCAGCCCATGAGCGTGGCGGACGCACAGCCTTACAAAAGGCAGCCCAGGTTGGTGATTTGGAGATAGTTGACTTTCTTCTTCAACACCACGCTAGCGTCAATGCGGCCCCAGCAAGATGTCGAGGAGTCACCGCGCTTCAAGCTGCGGCGATCAACTCACATTTTGACATTGCCTGTAGGCTTCTAGAGAGGGGGGCCAATCCTAATGTACCTGGGGCAGAGAATGATGGGAGAACAGCTCTAGAGGGAGCTGCTGAAAGGGGGAGGATTGATATGATTCAGCTACTGCTGGACAATGGAGCTGACATTGAAAGTGCCGATTTTGGAGATGGACAACTCAGGAAGGCTGTGGAATTAGCAGAAGGCGAAGGATATCATGCTGCAGCAAGGCTTCTGAAGCGTTATCGAGGCGGTTGAGAGAATTCAAGAGGAGATGAGCAATAGTCAGTGAGTCGGAGTCCATGCTATGTTAAATTTGCGATGACAAGAGAAGTGGTAGCGTTGTATTTTCCATAGTCCTTAACCATAAAATGGTGCTGTCTCAGCAAACCTATGCCACATACAATTTAAGCCTGGAGAATGGAAATCACAGCATTTGTGAGAAGTCTTTATCCGCAACACGTCCCGATGCAAAATACAGTTGTGAGGTGAGATTCTTCTTGGCGTTCCATTCCGCCGATGCTGGTGTGTCTTGTGGCTTATGCCCCGCAGTGTTTCTGCGGTGCATGTTCAAAACGGCGAACGTGCCACCCATGCTGTAAAGCAGTCTAGCTCTGCGAATTGTACCAAGGCTCACAAACAAGCAAATAAAATCCTATAAAACAAGCCAATTAAAGCGCTTGTTAATGACTTTTTTGAAAGCTTGATTTTTTGCGAGCCCTGGATCGTAATGGAACTCTACGCTCTCGATCGTTCCAAAGGAATGCGGGGCCGACCCGGTCGATGATCCGCAGTCAAAATCAAAGTTTCAGCTCTCCAAGACTTACGCTTCATGGACACCGCCGGCATTCTACAAAGAGGCTGAGTTCAGGTGACATGTGAAAAGAATCAACTGCTGCGCTGCCTTGCGCCACAACCAGACGTAGACTGGGCTAATCAAACACTCTAAGCGCGTTATAGATAGGTGCAGCTTATCGTTCTGGACCGCTTGTTGCTAGCCTCAATGCTATTTTTGAAACAGCTGAACACTCTCAGCCACAATGCTGCCTTGAGGCTCGGTTAGAGATACATTATTGGGATATATGATCGCCCAACTGCTTCCTGCAGACATTCCAGATCGCAGACCTCTTTTGCCATGGAGTACACGAGGATCCCCCATTACCCGGCTCTGAATATCCCAAACCACAATCAAAGCAATGAAGAAGTCGACTTAGAAGCCTACCCTCCTCCCCTTGAGATCCGACGCTCCAGACCCAGCCTTTCCCATGCCCGGAACGAATCGGAGGTTTCATCCTTTAGCGGTATCACGTACTTTGATCAATCCACTCTTGAATTCGATCCTCTCCCGACGGAGCGCAAGGAAAATGCGTCAAGGCTCTTGCCACACAGCGGCTCGAGAGACTCCGAGTCCTGCACTCATATTGTTCCTCGCAAACGAGACTGGCTTAGAGAATGGTGGCTCTGGGAAGTTGGAGGCTGCGTGATCAGCATTATTTGCATGTCACTGACCGCCTACTTCATTTACAAGTTCGATGAAAGACCACAGTCTGATTGGAAATTCTTCTTAAGCCCAAACACATCCATATCCACCCTCATTACTATCACGAAGACTTCCATGCTACTCCCGGTCATGGAATGCATTTCCCAGCTCAAGTGGAGGTACTTCTGGACAGGAAAACGCCGGCTTGTTGAGCTCGAGGCTTTTGATGCCGCTAGCCGGGGACCATGGGGATCCTTTGTGTTTGCGGGGAAGACAAAATTAAAGTCCAGGATTACTCTGCTTGGGGCCTTCATCGTGGTCGGCTCCCTCGCCATGGAGCCTTTGGCGCAGCAGATTGTTTCCTTCGAGACCAGATGGCGTTCCCGACCCGCTGGTGAGATTCCCGAGCTCAGTGACAGTAAGATATACGTCACCCAGGCCTATAATCCAGTGATGGATGTGGATCCACGCATAGGAGGTGAGATTTACCAACACCTTAGGGTTGGATTGTATTAACAACGCTGGTGTTCTAGCCTTCGCCACACCCTCTTATATACAGGCCGCATTCTTTAACGGTGTATACAACAGTCCATACCAGCTTGCAGTTTCTTGTGCCAACGGTAACTGCACCTGGCCTTCCTTCTTGTCGTTGGGGGTGCGCAGTGTGTGCGAGAATATTACCTCGAAAAGCATCTATACATGCCTGAATTCGACAGAGGGCATTTGTGTGCGCAGAAAATACGTCTTCCCTTACACATGGGCAACTGAGGACTTCGTCATTACAGCTAATAATGAAACCGGCAATCACTTGGTGAAGAGCATGGCATGGACCGCCAATCCTGTACAGAGAATCACGGATTGGAACAGCACCGGGCTTCTGACCCGCTTCATCCTTGGGAGGTTTGGGCAGTATTGGACAGACAGCGACAGTAATGGCGAGTCGGACCCTGTCTCCAATACACCTGAACTGACTAAGTGCGACCTGCTCTGGTCCGCAAAGCTTTACGAGAATTTCACATATCAAAACGTTCGTGAGGTGTGCATTATCCTTGCAGAGGCTAGTGACTGATGAGTATCACAGAGCACCGCGAGCAATAAGGGCGACCTCCCTTACAATTTTACAGCCTGGGATGTACCTCTCAAACGTCAGCCAAGTCCGAACCCAGACGTGTCTGTTTTCAGCATCGATAAAGAGTCTCTGAGAACCCACAACGAAACCTATTTGAACAAAATTTATGACGACACCTTCAACGTCTCAAATAATGAACAGCGGACATTCGAAGTCAACAATACCGTCTACAACATCACATCCCTCTTTCTCAGCAGCATGCTAAACATGCAGCTGACGAACACATCAACGAGCGCAGGTTCATTTTTCGAAGAGAATAACAAGTACGACCAGTTCTTCGGACGCGCCATTCTTTACGGCGACAGTATCCAGAAAACTATGGGTAACATCACCGATAGCATCACCAATATGATACAGCCCGACGTCGATGAGCAGGGGGAGGATGGTACACCCAGCCGTTTCGTCGAGGCTCACACAGGAGTGGCCGAGACGTACGTTGTGATGCGGATGCGCTGGTTTGCCTTTACCGGCTCAATGGTGTTCCTCAGCACTGTCTTTCTGCTCACCACAATCTTCCTCAACCGCCACACAAATACTCCCCCGTGGAAGTCATGCTCGCTTCCATTCTTATTTCACGGTTTGGAGGGGTGGAATGAGTACAATGATGAAGAGCTGAGGAAGATGGATGCACGGGCGAAAGGGATGCGGGCCAAATTGGAGAAGAATGCAGAGGGAAACATCAAATTTATGAAGCGTTGACTGGAATCTGTTGTTCCTTGTTCATTTCTGCAGTAGGCGCGATTCTGCGGATCGTTACTCACGTATTTTGACGAATATATGGGAGGGGAAAAACTGACTACATGTGTCTCGTCAGAGAGTCTCAGTATGTTTTCCTCTCAGTGCAGAATAATGAGATTTGAATATATTAAGGCAAATGTGTAGGAATGGCTCACGGAGGCACTCGATTATTGACTCTCTACAGCTTGTGTCCTTTACAGCGATTAAATTATACGTTTATGATTGCTCATAGCAAAGAAATGTTCTATCTTAGTTACAATGAGAGTGATGTAAACCGCTTAGCCAATTTGGAAAACACCGAAAATGCTGAAAACTGCATGTAACAAAGATGAAATAAAATGGAATGCTCTCCATCAGTGAAGTGAGATCCATTTCGGGGTGTTTTTGTTGCCTTTGAGCCATGAGGGCGTTTCTGCAAGGTAAACTGGCCCCACGAAGTGAAAGCAAGGGACTTCCATGACGATTGGGCGCAAAAGAACCCAGTACTCGCAGCTCCCAAGCTGATAAAGGCTGTCTCCCTTCTTTGCATCTTCAGGAACCATTGCCATAAGCTTTTCTGTGTTATCCTTCGGTACCTCATCATCCTTGGGAGGCTCATCATCTCTGGCCCTCTTGTGTTCTACGCAACGCTCAAAAACTGCAAAGCGTCTACGGTACGACTTTCTCCTGAACTCGTTTAAGAATTCGCGCAAGATTTCAGGATAATCGACCATCTCTGACAGAGTAAGCTCATGAGTCGACTGGTCCGAACTGTCTTTCACCACGGCCTCGAGAGCTTCTAGGATCTGATCGTTTGTATCTGGGCAGGGTTCCTCGTTCAAAGCATCGAAAAGTCTTTTCCCCGTTTCTTCTCCGAGAACGAGCGATTTCCAGAAGTGCTCAGCGCCCTGGAAAGATCCTGGAATCAACCGAAGGAAATAACCTAATCGAGCAAGAAGGCTCAGGTCATCTGTTGCTTGACAATCATCTTGGTTGTCAGTTACTGCGGTCACGGTTCCAACTTCGGCGCCTTGAATTGAGAGGGTGCGGCTGTCGTAGGAAAGCTTTGCTTGAGCTGCGAAGTAAACAGGACGCCTCGACTCTTCACCAAGAGGCCAAGGCTGCATTTCATTGTCCCGTGAAAAGTCAGGGAGCCAGGTCGGAAAATCTCGATTGGTCTCCGGCTGGCTTGCGCAAACGACGTTCAGTAGCCGTTTCTTATGGTCATCGGAGGCCTCTTCCTCCGGAGGTTAAAGGGCCAAATAATTGAAAAGCCGGATGGACACATCGAGAAAAGAAAGGTTGTAATCAATGAAGAGCCTTGTCGATACAGGTTGAGCGCTGTTATGAGAAGGAGATTGATCCAGCAGACCAAGCATGCTGAAGATTTTGTCTCTCTCGTCCGTGGCTCCATAGTGGCGGTGCTCCAGTAGCGTTTCGAAGAGCCACCACGATCCTCTCTTGCTGTTCGCGGACCGGCCCTCAGCAAGGCGTATGACGTTTTTAATGGGCTGGGTTCCCATGTTTCTTGTTCCTACTGAGGGAGGATTCGACGGGCGACTCCACCGTGCGTAGCGGTCCTTCGATCTTTTTGGAGAGCCATCTCGTTTACTTGAACTCGACTCCACCAGTATTCTTTCTTCTGCTATCATAACTCGTCTTGCAGGAGGAGAGGTTGATCTTCTTGAAGGCGGCGCCCACGGCGTGCTGCTTGGCGATAGGCTGTGGCGCCGCCGCCTTGTTGAAGGAGAGGCTATAATCATAGGGCGTGGCACCCGAGACGCGCGGTTCTCTATTACGATTGACGGCCGTCGTCTTCGAGGAGGAGGGCTTGTTCTTCTCGGATACCGCTCCCGCTCCCGATCCCGCTCAAGCCGCTCAAGCCGCTCCCGCCGCCGCTCCTGCTCCAGCCGCCGCTCCTGCTCCCGCAGCATGTCATTCGGTGACATGTTGCGGACCAGTAAATCAGCACGAGCTTTCAAGAACTCCGGGAAGACTTCTGCTGCAGAGTTCCAGTCCACCTCGAACTTGCCACAGTGGATCTTGATAGAGCGAGCCATGAATATTTCCTGCACGACCCAAACTCTAGTCCAGTAGTCTCTACGGGGAAGTGCTTCGAGAGCGCGCCGAACTCTATTATTTTTCTTGTCCATTAGATCTTCACCGAGAATTTCGTCGCCCCCTCTCCTCAATGTCTGCATGGCCAAATCGCTACCATCGGCTTCAGGCCCAAGCCAGATTCTGACTTGGTCTGCGTTCTTGTAGATCTGGGTCATCATGGCCACTTGGTGTGCCTTTTCTGCACTGTCTTTTTGGTTGATGCATAGAGCATCTATCCAGAGGCTCCTTGGTTCGCTGTGGTCCCGTAGGTGTCGAAGTGCCATACTCAGATTCCGCGTGACATTGATTGACTTTGTGTCTTTCGGATTGTCGACCTTGACCGAAATGGAAACCCTGCTGTTATGATCGCCCCAGGTGTACGATAGGGCATCGTATGTAGCGTGAAGATCTTCCTCGGTGATTTTAAGCTCGATCGGAGCGTGGAAGTTTCCAGGAAGTAGCTCGACTATGCGGATTTGTTTGTTGGGATCAATAGACTTGTACTGATAGGCTTTTGGGTCCACATCCGCTGACACTTGATATTGTCGGATGCTCATGGTTAGAAATTGGATGGAAAAAGGAACCAAAAGCAGATGTGTAGATGCGTTGTGAGATCGACTTGAAGTGTGAATGAGAAGTATGTTCTCAAGACGGGGCGGGGAGCTGCCGCCTGAGCGTGGGGGCCGTGGCGGGGCTGAGCTCACGGATGAGCTGTGGCTTGCACTTGTGTGTATCACAACCAATTAAACATGAGGATTCTTCGTATTCTTCGATAACGATACCGTCCTGAGAGTGCGTCAAATGCAATAGATTGTGAATCTATCTTTTGTTAATATTTCGACACCGTGCAACTTGAAATAAGAATAAGCGCGGTCTATGAGACATGGTATGTGAAGAAGTGTAAAGAATTGTTCCAGAAACAGGCAGCTTAATGAAGCACCAGTGCATCCATATATTTTATTATCCTCGATTTGGGTCCTAAGGGTAGTGGTGGTCGATAGCGAGCGAGATGCGACCGAACCATCTCCGGCGGAGATGGAGGCGGAGATGGCATTGTCGCGCGACACGCCCGCGTCGACTTTTCGGCGTCACCAGCAGCACCCGACAAGCATGGCAGCATGGTAGCTCCAAGCCAGATCTTCCGGAGCGCCGCAGCCAGCACCGCCAAATCATGGTCCAGCACGCTTAAGCTGCCCAAGTCGGCGTTCCCGCCGCGTCCGTCCCCATCGCCCGACCTGCTGCGCCAGTGCACCGACGACCTCTACGCCTGGCAGCAGTCGCCCGAACGCAAGACCACGGGCTCCTTCGTCTTCCACGATGGCCCACCCTACGCCAATGGCAGCCTGCACATCGGACACGCCCTGAACAAGGTCCTGAAGGACCTCATCTGCCGCTTCCAGGTCGCCCAGGGCAAGCGCGTGCAGTACATTCCCGGCTGGGACTGCCATGGCTTGCCCATTGAGGTCAAGGCCCTGCAGGCTCTGGGCAATCCCGATCGCGACAATCTGAGCCCGGTCGAGGTGCGCGCCGCCGCCCGCCGCTTGGCCGAGTGCACCGTTGAGGAGCAGAAGGAAGGCTTCAGGAAATGGGCCATTATGGGTGACTGGGATAATGCATACAAGACAATGGAGAAGGGCTTCGAGACGCGCCAGCTGGGCGTCTTCAAGGAAATGGTCGAAAAGGGTGGGTGAGAAGCGGAACGTCCTCTGCGGTATTGCGGTAGAAGCTGACTGCTGTCCAGGCCTCATCTACCGTCAGTTCAAACCCGTCTATTGGTCACCCTCGTCCGGAACCGCTCTCGCTGAGGCAGAGCTCGAGTACGATGATAACCACCGTTCTACCACCGCATACGTCAGTTTCCCCATCACCAAGCTCCCCGCGAGCTTGGCTGGCCGTGTCGATATCACAAAACTTGGTGCTCTGATTTGGACTACAACGCCTTGGACGCTGCCTGCTAACAGGGCGATTGCGGTACACTCGGATATGGAATACTCTGTGGTGGAAATGTCTCGGCCTACTGCTACCGGTGATCGGCCCAGTCAGTTTCTCATCGGCAAGGCGCGCTTCGATGCTCTCCAGCAAACCCTGAAGACGGAGTTCAAGGTCATCGTGGATTCAATCCCAGGCTCTGAGCTGGCCGGCCAGGTTGAGTATGCGAATCCGTTGGAACCCGATCAATTGAGTGCCCAGCCCATCATACATGCCGATTTCGTGTCCGACGCTTCTGGTTCTGGTCTTGTTCATTTGGCTCCTGGTCACGGTATGGACGACTACAATGTTTGCAGGTCTATTGGTATTGATGCTTTTGCCCCCGTCGACGACAAGGGTTGCTTCACCAAAGAGGCTCTACCGGGCCAAGCCTTCCTCATCGCCGGTCTTCCTGTTCAGGGCGAGGGCTCCAAGGCCATTCTCGAGCTACTCAAGGCGATGCCAAGGGATCCTTTGATTGCCGTCGAGGACATCACTCACAAGTATCCTATCGACTGGCGGACCAAGAAACCCGTCATTATCCGTGCTACCGAGCAATGGTTTGCCGATGTCGAAGGGATCAAGGATGGTGCTCTCGAGGCTCTCGAGGACGTTGAGTTCCACCCGAAGTCCGGAAAAGCCCGTTTGGAGAGCTTTGTCCGCGGTCGTAGCCAGTGGTGTGTGTCACGTCAACGCGCTTGGGGTGTTCCCATCCCGGCACTGTACGAGAAAACGGAAAATGGCAGTCTCAAGGCACACATGACCGGAAGCTCCATCGAGCACATCATGAAGGTCATCGAACAACGCGGCATTGATGCCTGGTGGACCGACGCCGAGGACGAACCCGCCTGGATCCCCGAAGGCCTCAACGGCTCTTTCATCCGCGGCAAAGACACCATGGACGTCTGGTTCGACAGCGGCACTGCATGGACTCTGCTTGACCCCCGACCGGGCCAGCCCGTGGCCGACGTCTTCCTCGAAGGAACCGACCAGCACCGCGGCTGGTTCCAGTCCTCGCTCCTGACGCACATCGCGCATCAGAGCGTGAAGAACAACGATGTCCCGCACGCCAAGATGCTGGCTCCGTTCAAGACGCTGATCACGCACGGCTTCACCCTCGACCAGGACGGCCGCAAGATGAGCAAGTCCCTCGGCAACACCATCTCGCCCTCGCAAATCATGGACGGCTCCCTCCTCCCGCCCCTCAAGTTCAAAAAGAAGAAGCAAAAAGACAACCAAGGCGGCAGCAAAGGAGGAGAAACCTTCGACGCCATGGGCCCCGACGCGCTCCGCCTGTGGGTCGCCAGCAGCGACTACACCAAGGACGTCGTCATCGGCCAGCCCGTCCTCGCCGCCGTCAACCAGGCCCTGCACAAGTACCGCGTCACCTTCAAATGGCTGCTAGGCGTCCTCGCGGATTTCGACCCATCGTCATCCTCGTCATCCTCCCCTGCGGGCAAAACGACCGTCCCCAACCGCTGGACCCTCATCGACGCCATCGCCCTGCACCAGCTCTCGCGCACCGCCCACGCCGTCCACGCCGCCTACGCCGCCCACGACTTCCACCGCGGCACCGCGCAGCTGGCCCGCTACACGGCGGGAGACCTGTCGGCGTTTTATTTCGAGACGCTGAAGGATCGCGTTTACGCGGGGACGAGCGCCGATAGGCGTGGCGCGCAGGTGGTGCTGCACAAGGTTTTTGAGGAGATTCTGGATATGTTGGCGCCGGTTTGTCCGTTGTTGGTGGAGGAGGTTTGGGGGTTTGCGCCGGGGAAGATTAGGGAGGCTGCGGAGGGGGGAAGGCCGGGGCGGAGGGTGTGGACGCCGTTTGTGGCGGAGGGGGTGGAGGGGGTGAACGGGGAGGAGGTGGAGAGGGCGGTCGAGGTTTTGGGGCGGGCGGGGGATGCGGTTAAGGCGGCGCAGGAGGAGGCAAGGAAGGAGAAGCTGATGGGGGGTGGGTTGGAGTGCGAGGTCGTGCTGAGGCTTCCGCCTGGTGCTGCTGTTGGCGGTGCGCTCGTGCCTGGGATGGTGGGCGAGGATTTGGCGGCTGTGTTTGTGGTTAGTGGGGTGGAGGTCGTCAGTTGTGACGATGTCGCTGCTGCTGGTGAGGTGGAGGAGGAGGGTCAGCAACAATGGGTTTTCAGGGCGCCGTTCGAGCTGCCTGGTGTTTCTGGCCAGGCTGTTGCGGAGGTGCGGCCTGCGAGGAAGCCGAAGTGTCCGAGGTGCTGGCGGTACGTTGCGCCCAGCCCGGACGTTCTGTGTGGGAGGTGTGAGGATGTAGTGAAGGCGTCGGAGTGAGCGGGTCTGAGAGATGGGAATGGGATAGATGAGAGAAAGAAAGTGTGATGCTTGTACTTGTAGATTGTTTGTATAAAAAAAATAGATGATACGCACAGGAGCGCGCCAGGATGTGAATCCTCCTAAGCTCACCGCGGAGGAATGTGGGTAGAGTCATGGGTTGCGAAGAAATAGTGCCAGTGCTATACACAGCTACCAGACGTCCGCCTCTATACATAGGAATAGAGACAAAGAGCAGCACGAAGACGCCATTCAAAGGCGTAATGGTGCTGCTGCTGATTTGCGGGATTATGCTGCTGCCTGGGGCGTAACACCATACCAAATCAGGACACCGAAGTGCTTTCTCTAGGCACCGCTGGTGAGTCTATTTCAACTACGAACATCGATTCCATACAATCTTCTCGGCGTCTATACGTTTATACCTGGAAACATGCCCAAAGTGACTCGACAGTGGTAGACACGAGCCGCCGTATACTTGCCCGACGATCGCCCTTCTTTTATGATTAGAGCATGGATGATGTTGGTTACGTTTGTTATGGCCTGGTGAATGGCTTGAAGAGCTGGAGTGAGATGAGAAAGCCTTCTGAAAGAGCATTTGGAGATGGAGATGTCGGGCGGTAGCATCTCGAATGAAGTATCATGAGTGGGGCAAGATATCGACTCGCACTTCGGACCAAACAGGCAGCTCCAACTCTGCGCTCAACGTCATCTTTCCGTACACACCCCATCAACGACGCTGATAACCGATACGAATACATGCATCGGTCCAGACACTGACGGCAATCTGCTCGTTCGACGGCTCGAAAGGACTATCGGCGGCGTGATGATGAGACGTCACAGAAGGCGGCTCTACTGCCACTGAAGAGTGGCGATAAGCAATCCTGGATGCATCCAAGTCTAGATTCTGATCGCTCCTTTACGCCAGCTCTCAAGCATGGTTGATGTGCTAGGACAGGCTATGGGGAGGTTCTACAACAGGCGATAGATCTGGATGAGTGGGGTAAGGAGAAGCGCCCCCCACCCGGATAGTGACGACGCACATGCGGCTATGTGCCTCGCTATGGCTTCTCGGCTGCGAATCGTTTGCTTACAGAGACACCCTCCCCTCGCGGACCCGAGTTATGCGCTCGAAACTTGTTTCTCAAGGCTGCTGAGACCTACCACCAGACGGCGCCAAACATGGACGTACGACAACACCAAAGGCCGACATCTGCTCCCCGGGTAAAACAGTCAGGCCACCAATGTATCTTGGAGCGCTTATCAGCGGTTGCGGACCCCTCTCCACATTATTACGACCAATCGCATGTTCGTATCTGCAGACAAGCATGTACTACCGGTGCTTGACTTTGGCCCAGAGCTTCCCCAAGTCTTATTTTTGCGCCACAAAGTTCGCAAAGCATCTTTAGTATTTCAGACTGACACATATTTCTGGCATTCTTATAGCCAAGAGCTGACAGCATGCCGAGAGTGTTGCAGCCCCCAAGCTTGCATGCCCGTAGGATGAAGAGGCCTGTTAAGCTCCATGTTCCGCCGCGTCACACGCCGCCGTAGCGTCCAGGTTGATTTCCATCATCGGCACCAACAGCCGAACTCTGAATCCGCATATCGTACTCTCTCGATCCTCCATTGCCAGCGCAAAAAGCTCCTTCCTCTTCAAGCCGATTAGACATGTCAGTGGTGGCGAACTTAGGCTGTATGGTGTTTAGATACCGCTATCGTGGAACGGTAGGCGATCGCCCGTGGGACCAGCCCCGGTCAAGGTAACATTCCATGCATCACGTCGCATATTTTAGCGCCCTTTATCTGGTTGATCGGTAGACTATATACTGGCTCATCTGGCGTTCCATGCACCGAGAGCCCTGCTCCAAACTCTCCAGACTCAACGCTTTCCCGCAAATAGGCAGGATGCCCAGCCTCCGAAAACCATGGCCAGTATCCCGCAGGGATACGGATGGCATCACTCTCAATACCATCGAGGGCAAGGAGGCTGCGGCGACGGCCACCCCTGCTGAAGTCGACGACCACGCTAAAGCTGCTGCGGCTGAGAAGGACCTCCAGACATTCAGCGATTTGCACCGGTACTACATCACTGTGACAGGTAACAGAAGTCAAGACTAATGGCTATCAGATGGGACCCCAACCTCGAGTCGGATAAGCGCGATGCTATCGAGGCTGCTGTCAAGAAGGGCGATGTCGAGGCCGAAATCAGCCTCGACCAGGGTCTTGGAGAAAACTCGCCCTATCCTGAAGTCGCCTCAGCAGTGCCCAACACTGACGATGAGACGCTCCCCTGCAACACCATCCGAGCATGGGTTATTGGCCTCATCTTCACGACCATCGGAAGTGGGTTGAACATGTTGTTCAACCTGCGCAACCCGAGCATTACCATCACTTCGATTGTTGCTCAGCTGTAGGTGTACTATCTCGCTCTGTTCCTCTGGTGCTAATGCATGCAGCCTCTCGTACCCTGTAGGCAAGTTCTGGGAGAAGACGATGCCTTCACGGCAGTTCAATATGTTCGGGCTGAAGTTCAGCCTGAATCCCGGGCCATTCAACGTCAAGGAGCACACGCTCATCACCATCATGGCCAACGTGACGTTCGGCAACGGCGTGGCCTACAGCACCGACACGATCGAAGCTCTGCGCGGCTTCTACGGGTACGATCTGGGGTGGGGCTTCAACCTGCTCTTCACCTTCACGACGCAAATGCTCGGCTTCGGGCTCGCCGGGTCCTTCCGCCGCTTCCTCGTCTACCCAGCGGCCATGATCTTCCCCCAAACTCTGCCCAACTGCGCGTTATTCTTCACGCTGCACAAACGCGGCTCCTCAGCGCCCAACCCGGCCGACACGAACGGCTGGTCCATCAGCCGGTACCGGTGGTTCCTGTACGTCGTCATCGGCGGCTTCATCTGGTACTGGTTCCCGGGCTTCATCTGGCAGGGGCTCAGCGTCTTCGCCTTCGTGACGTGGATCAAACCCCAAAACCCCGTCATCAACCAGCTCTTCGGCGGCTATAGCGGGCTGTCCCTCATCCCCATCACGTTCGACTGGACGTACGTCACGTCGTACATCCAATCCCCGTTGATCCCGCCGTGGCACGCCATCGCCAACACGCTCATCGGGCTCGTCGTCTTCCAGATCATCACGCCTCTCGGCATCCACTACACCAAAGCGTGGTACTCGGAGTACCTGCCGATGAGCGACTCGGACAGCTACGACAACACGGGGGCGGCCTATAACGTCAGCAAGATCCTCACGCCGAGCTACCGCTTCGACGAGGCCAAGTACAAAGCCTACTCGCCCATCTTCCTGTCGACGACGTTCGCCATGTGCTACGGCCTCAGCTTCGCCACCATCGTCGCGACGATAGTCCACACGGCGCTGTACCACCACCGCGAGCTCTGGTACCGCGCGCGCGCCGCCCGCGACCAGGAAGACGACGTGCACGCGCGCCTGATGAAGCGCTACGCCGAGGCGCCGGACTGGTGGTTCTGGGCGCTCGGCCTGGCCATGGTCGGCGTGGGCTTCGGCACGGTGCTGGGCTACCCGACGGAGCTGACGTGGTGGGCCTACATCATCGCGGTCCTCATCGCGGCCGCGTGGTTCGTGCCCATCGGCATGGTGTGGGCGATTACGAACGTCCAGATCGGCCTCAACGTCTTCACCGAGTTCGTCGTCGGCTACATGCTGCCCGGCCGCCCGCTGGCCATGATGTGCTTCAAGACGATCGGCTACATCACCATGTTCCAGGGCCTGCTCTACACGCAGGACCTCAAGCTCGCCCACTACATGAAGCTGCCGCCCAAAACCGTCTTCTGGGCCCAGGGCGTCGCCACCGTCTGGGGCTCGGTCGTGCAGATCGCGGTGCTGGACTGGGCGTTCGGCGCCATCAAGGACATCTGCAAGTCCGGCCAGAGCGCGCGCTTCACCTGCCCCAACGGCCGCGTCTTCTTCAACGCCTCCATCATCTGGGGCGCCATCGGGCCCCGCCGCATGTTCTCGGGCGACGCCACGTACGCCGGCTTGCAGTGGTTCTGGCTCATCGGCGCCGTGACGCCCGTCGTATTTTACGTGCTCGCGAGGAAGTTCCCGCGTTCGCCGGCAAGGTATCTTAATGCGCCGGTTATGTTCGGGCAGCTGAATTACATTCCGCCCGCGACGCCGCTGATTTACTGGGCCTGGGCGATTGTGGGGTTGGTGTTTAATCGGTTGATCAGGCGCAGGGCGAGGGGGTGGTGGATGACGTATAACTACATCACGTCGGCCGCGCTGGATTCGGGGTTGGCGTTGAGTACGATTGTCATTTTCTTTGCGTTGTTGTTGCCGCAGGTTAGTCCGCCGCAGTGGTGGGGGAATACGGTTATAGAGACGTTGGATTATGAGGGCTCGGCGGTGCAGAAGACGGTTGCGCCGGGGGAGACGTTTGGGCCTAGTCATTGGTGATGCTCTTCGTAGGATGGAATGATGTGGTATTCGTTTTGATATCCTCAGTAGAATGTGACTCCAACGCCTTGTTACACATCCTACAGCTCTATCCAAGTCTGAAGGTACGGGTCTCGAGTGCCTGCAATACTTCTGGTTCGTGTACTTCAATGACGGCAATCCTCTCATACCAATCTTTGACCTTCGTAACGAGAAGGAACAATGCGTCGATACGGTACCCCTGCATCTTCTCGGAGACCATTATACCCCAACAGCGGAAGCCATCCTCGGGTATGCGAGCGCTCGAATCAGTCATTTGGACAGGACAGACAAAGTCAGTATCGTGATGCCGTATCACACAATGCCAGTCTCCGCGAAGCTTATAGTTCACGTAACCCCAGAAGTCAGCTAGAGAAGAATGCTGAAACGGAAAGATTGTGACGTTCAACGACGGTGCCTTTAGATGGATGAATCGTATCCTAGAGAAATCGTGACCGGCCTGGAGCAGGGAGTCCAATTCATTTCCTCTGACCAGGTCCCCATCAGGATATTCAACGAAGAAGGATTTGTTCCAATGAAATGTTTTTGAATCATATGCTCTCCATGTCGCTGGAGCGTAGTATCCGGTTGATTTCCAGGCCGTCCATGACCAGCTGGGGAAGCCCGGGTAAGGTCCATCACGCCTCTTCGTTACATGGCCAGTCCCCCACGCAAGGCTTTTAAGGACCCAAGGTGTCCAAATTGAGTCTTCATGATTTTCTGGTATTTGGGAATTTGAAACTTCTCCTTTGATGATGACTGGCAGCCCTGCAAGATGCCGTAGATGCAAACCACCCTCCCAGATTGACTCCTGATATCGCTGCAAAATACCCAACATTGCGTTCAAGCAATCTTCTTGGTGACTCAGATCCAATTTTGAAAATTGGCTGATGTCATCCCAGACCTCGAGAGGGGACTTCGCCGACATACAGAATGGATAGAGAGTGGTACTGGGTCGAATGTCTCCATTGGGCAGCTCAGCATCCGGGTAGAGCTTCTGTTCCGCTTCATCGGTACAGGCGCGTCTGCACACGAACAAGACTTGACGATCGGTGAATATCAGTCTTCGTTTGGAAAGCTTGCTTTCCTGGTAAGTCCACCCCCGGCTTGACCACTTCGCGGCCCGGATTGATTGTTTTGGATCCGGCAAGGTTGGCACAAGTAAATGAGAGCCGATACGCACTGAAGGATAAGAGCGTGTGGATGACCCTATTCCTGGAAGTCCGTGGTCCGGCCCACTTCCCGCTGCAGCGATGATGGTTACGTGTGCGTTTGCATAAATCATATGCATGAGACTGCACTGGTCGTTTTTTTCGAGCTCATCGTCTTGGTTTATGCAGTAACGATCAATCCAAATGTACGGGATGCCAAGCCCTTTGGTAACTGTGATTGCGTCTTCAATCGTCTTCGGCAGTTGTTTGGGTAACTCCTCCGAACAAATTTCATCCGGCTCTTGACTGCCCCACACGTAAGACAGTGCTGCGTAGGTTGAAACTTCTGGCGGCTTTGGCGTTGCAATGACTCTTCTTGAATTGCATTCAATCAGTCGGAGTGTAGACTTTTGTGTCGAACTGGGGGCGCAGTAGTCGCCGTGCTCCCTCTCACAAGTCTTTATCCAGCTTCCCAACATGTTGAAGTCAACTGTGCTACCAATATAATCGGCCCTAAATAAGTCACGTTTTTCTTTTAGCCCTGAAGGCAAACCCAGGCACCCGGGAAAGTCTGGAAAGTCTTTAAGCGGACGTTTTCCCGCGTCTCCCATTCGCCAAATAAAACTCCCGAGCACGTTGGTCGTCAAAAAGACACAGTCCTCTTTGAGAACATCTCGCTTCAAAGAAGTACTTAATGGTGTGTCGTAGTCTTTGATGCGGATGGCTATCAAAGAGCAGGAATCGGGCCGGTGGCTTTGCCTCACGAAATTGGGTGGGCTAATGAAGTCGAAAGCCTGACAGAAAGAGCAATCGGGGTTTTCGACAATTTCCGACTTGGATCGAAAGTCAAGGATATGATGACCGTCCCGAAAAGAGATGTTTTGGAGGGAGAGGATCTCGTTGATGTTGATCTTGCTGCATCTCTCGCACAGGAAACTATCGGCATCCAGAGAGTCTTGTGTGATCTGATCCGATTCGTTTCGCATCTTGAGTGGTGGAGATAGCGGCCAACATGGGAGTTTTACGGCTTATGAACTAGCGACTGAAAAAGAAGAGTACTCCCTAGGTGGTGCAGCATGATGGATGCGGAAGTATGGCGTGTCGGTGGCCTGATAGTTATAAGTGACAGTCAACCCGATCGGCAGAAGCGAAGCCCCCTTGCAACGTAATACCAATCAGAAGCCGACAAGAATCTTGCTGCGCCCCGTATCCTCCTTGAGAGGCACATCCGTGGGCGCAGTGTAACGGTCGGACCAGCGGGGATGGATGCAAGGACCGGTTTTTGTGTACGCCCCGTGACCTTTTCCATCTCACAAAGGCAGACCGAGCAAGGAGGCTGATTGAATCTAGCATCCTGCGTGCAATTATCTCTAGCACTTCGCCCTGTGTACCTCCGCGCCTGCACTTTTCCCGTCAGCTTGTAACCACCTACGCATTCCATAATCTTGTGCAATGACCATTATAGCAATTACACAACCGTTGAATGTATGGTAGCTTCCAGGAGAAATGATGCGTCTCAACGAACAGTAGCTCAACATACATTGGTAGTGGATGCCATTTGGGTGGATAGTAGAGGATTACGTTTGAATATGTTTGTTCATTTTGATTCCGACATCTACATCTTCACGAAGTATTCAACTGGCTACAAGATTTACTATATCGCAGCTCGACTCCCAGCTCTCTGCATCCTTCAGTTTCAAGTCTCTTGCATTTTACAGTCCTGCTCTCCACCTGTTGACGACAACTGTCTACTCTACTACATCAGTCATATCAACTGAGTGGAGCATCTTCTGTTCCGCTGAATGAACACTATCTAGCTTTGTTGCTAATCAACATCTTCGCGAACAGGTTATTCGAAAAAGGTGGGCAGTTGAAGCTATCATCCGGACGTGGATGTAGAATTATTAAATATGCATTTACGTCCGGATGGTAGCTTCAAACGCATGTGATGAAATTATACTCCAATAGATTAAATTGATTGCCTCTGAGTATTCATAGTCTCTGCTATCTACCTTTCCCGTTCTAGACCCCATCTGTCATGAACACGCTTTTCAGACATGGTTTATTAACTGACCACGCCTGAATGATCGCCAACACTGATGGCGTGGTGTGGTGGGTTAGGCCGATCACCATCCATCATAGTGTCATGCCTTGAATACCCTTCTTGGCCCTCTGTGCGACAGCTTTTGCAAGCTCAAGCATACGCTCCGCCTTGTTCCTCTTTTTCTTCTCCTTCCCGGGATTAGCAAGCTTGGCCAGTTCGTCAGCCCTAGCATTTCCCTCTACCTTCTTGTCGCCCTTTCCATGCGCCTTGACCCATCGAAGGGTGACTGTCTTGCCCATCTTGACAACAATTTCCGTCTGCTTATGAATCTGCTGCACGTGCCATGCCAATTTCTCTGGATCATCAGTTCCACGACGTTTGTTGACATCGTAGTGCATAAGTGATCCCAGAACCGTCTCCGAGTCCAACAACGCGGTCAACCCCTTGATAGTAGGATCGGCTCCGAAATCCATGCCGAAGAATTGGATTCCTACCGCCAGAGCATCCGCTTCGGCTGTGCAAGATTCGTTGGTGTCGGGAAGGCTCTGCGAGATCTCCGCCCAGTCGTCCGTCCTCGTATCGCAGCGGTACACGATGCCGATCCCAGACCCCTCGCCTGGGCATGTCGAACCGTCTGTGAACATGTATATCTGTCCATCTGGCTCGTGAAGCTTGCACACCCGTTGGCCCTCTTCGATGGAAGCGTCCTCCTCGTCAATGATGATTGTTCCAGGGTACGAACGAGTTTGCTGCGGAAGAGGTGACCTTTTGACTCCGTCGGAGGACAGGACGGTAGATGCCTTGGATGGTGCTGGCTGAGCTTGTTGGACGAGAGGTGGCATGTCCGAGGCGGAAGGTGCCATTTCATCGGATGCTGCGGTGCCTGACGTACGTTCGGTAATATTTATAGTACTAGTAGAACATGTACAGGTGACTTACCATGTGAGATCTTCGCCCGTTTGCTGGCCGTGTGGTCTTCCGGTGCGGACGCGGTGTCAGAGGTAGCAGAAGTGCTGGGTTGAGAGGAGCAACCCTTGCGCTTGCGCTTGCGCTTGCGCCGCTTGCCAATAGCTTGCGGCGGAATGTCTTCAACAGCATCTGCGGCGGTGGTTGCGACGCCGCCGGGCTCCTCCTGGGCGAGTTTGTCTTGTGGAGGCTCCATGAGAACGGGCGGGTTGAAGGAAGAAGGTGGTGGATGGTCGCAAGGAAGAGTGTCGGATGAAGTGACGAAGACAAGAAGCCGTCGGATGGGCAAGGTAACAAACATGGTGGAAATGACTGTGAATGTATGTGCTGTCAAGCCCCATGATCTAGTTTTGGTCAGCCCGATGTTGTATGTGCCAGAGCGAAGTGTTAAGCGGAAGGCATGCAATCCACCTGATCCTCCATTATCTCCCCTTTTATTTTTTCTTTCCCTGTTTGGCAGCCAGTCACCCGGAAGAATATATTTTACGATGTCCATATGTATCATCCGACTCGTAGAAATCATTGCCTTTCCGATTCGAATGGCAGGAATATAAGGCTCATCAATAGACTGCCCGTGCTCAAGACATCTGCTATGAGCACTGGTGATAGCAGCGGCTTTTTTTCTGGAAGAATTATATACCTGATAGATGCGTAGAATGATCTATAAGCTATCTGTGGGCAGCGTAGAATATATACGCGCCGGATAACTAATCATCGGCAAACGAGGTAGCAAACAACGAAGAGGCGAATAGCATGGAATCCACCAGACACTCCGTCAATACCTCTCAAGGATGCGCTGCTTAGATGTACATGGGGGCGCCTACTATGCGCGGACTCTGACCTGAGGCTTCGGCAATCGGGCCTGAACAACACGGTGAACAGTCAATTCGTTCACCTATGTATTTGAACAATTTATAATCCAACACTTGCGTCCAAACAATGTACCAATGAATGAAGACATGGTATATTTATAAATTTGTGTGGTGGGTTTGTGGACACTGTTTGGGTTGTGGTGACAAGGTTATGACACGTGCCCTTCGCATATGAGAGGCATTATCCAGCACTTACAGCTATGTTCACATACGAAAAATAAAAAAGTAGATAATAGCATTCATCAAATTTGAACTGAGAATCTGCAAAAAAGACTATGGGATCAGATTGAGAGCCGGCTCGACACCAACCTAGCAGCCAACATGCTAAGAAACCGTACATGTTAAGAGACAGGACTTGCTGGATCTCTTATATTTAAACTTAAATCGCATGAGATGGCCGACGAGTAGCGCGCATTGCTCAAAGCTTCCCACTAAAATCAAACAACAAGGAGCAGGTCGGCACGACGGAGCTGCATCTGCGCAATCCTCGTGCGGATTAGCTGTTGTATGGGTTCGAAGGCCGCTGCTCAACACCCTCAGGTTTGTATGTCTGATGTTGGGTAATATAATGATGAATTGTCATTTCACTATTCATCAATAACAAGAGCCGATGGTGTAATGGCTAGCATTAATGCTTATACGATCACTTAGCCGAACATTCATTCTCAGCTAGTATACACTCGTTAGCATTAGATTCAGGTTCGACTCCTGATCGGCTCAGCTTTCTTTTTGTTTTATTTCTTGCCTAACTGTTGAAAATTTTGCTACGACCAACTATGGAGCCGAAGGGACGAACCGTTGGAACCCGCCGCTCCAACGGCCCCTTTCTTTCCCCACAAGGCGGCCCGTGGTTCACATTAATTAGCCTCAGTTTCGATGGCACGGAAATAAAATTTTTTCTGTGTGAAGTATCTGTTAGAGACTGGATAGCTCTTTTCAATTTTAGGGACAAGAAATGAATGAAGGAAAGCAGAATAAGAGCCGTGATGCACGAATCTGCTCCTAAGGAAGCCAGCCAACAGCTTTCCGCTGATCCCCGCGCTAGATGCATTTTTGAAAAACATAACCCCTCTGAAAAGGCTGACTAGAAATCCAATTACGAGCCCGAAGCAAAATCCCAATCGTAGGAAGGATGAGGCAATGACAGCTGAGCAGCAAGAGGAAGAAGAGCACCAGCCAAAGGACAGCGAGAAGATGCGGATATAGATGAGGGATTGCCGACTTCTAAGAAGCTCCGACCTTGAAGTCCTCACGACGTCAGTGAATCCTTGTATTACATTCGGGTGGCTGCATTCAAGCCCTAGGCGGGAACGTGGTTTTGTGGCACAGTCGCCGGACCTCAATCGTCGTGTCATTTTTGGAAGAGATACAGATAAAAGTTGGATAATCCAACTTGGGCTCCTACAATAGCTAAAATGAATAAGAGGTCTCAGCATGTGCTTGGGTGTTGAAGTTGGGGCCTGCAAAGTGCAAACGAGACGTGATATCACTTTCCTATTTCGGTTAGTTCTGGATGTTGGCTGCAACGGGTTCAAGTCAATGTCTGGTTCGGTCGGCATGGTACAGACGTTGGCGGACGCCAGGTTCGCGTTTAGATGATGGGGAGCAAACGTGGTCGGCATTCGGGAGTGGGCGCAGACAAGTCGGCTAACTCAGTACCCGTCTCCGTCCTTTCGCCGCACCATTTCCTGATCCGCCCGCGGCCATCGAAATAGCTCGGCCACGTGACAACGGTTGTCTCCGTGTGGACTTAAATATGTCTTGAACACCAACGTTTTATTCCAGGAAAAATGCGTCCAAGTATACCGGCTGCGGTCGCGACTGCGGCTGTGTTTGGCACGATTTGTAGCAGTATGCCTGACAGAATTCATTGCATGGCAGGATTGAGAGAGTTTCGGGGGTCGAAGGGTCAGATTCGGAGGATGCCGTGCGGCTGATCTGGGGCACAAACAGGCTACGATTGGTAAGGAGCGTGCAGCGATTGGTGCTGCTAAGGCTATTCTGAGGAAGCCTATCACGGCACATACGGCGCAGCAGCCAACGGACTTGGCCATCGCACGACGAGTCCGTGCGCCCATGAAACGCAGTGGTGGCTCGCTTTCGCTCTCCCTGACCGACATCATCAACACACCTTCCCATACCAATGCCGTACCCTTCTTAATACCTATTCGCCGTCGCTCTTTCCACCTCTGCTTTTGTTCCTTTGACCATCCCCACGTTTACCCTTATTTTCATCGTCCCCAATGGACACGCCACAAACAGCCGGTGGTGCCGGACTTTCTTACACCAAAGTCCTGGCAGCCGTATTCGTCGCAGCAATCGCATTCCGCCTTCTCAGTGGTCCCAAGCGGGACCGTGTCATGCCAACATGGATTCCCATCGAAATCTTTATCGCGAGCACGTGTCTGATGGCCGATGGTGTCGCGCTAAAGCTGCTGTAAGTTGACCACCGCGAAATCCCCCTCAATAGCGCTTCCTCAAACGCCTGAATACAGCTCTCTTTTCCGCCGCTACGGAGGTTCCCTCTTCGGCATTACCTCGCAGCACCAGGTCATCCATAACTTGAAAGGAGTCGAGCGGTTATTTGCTGCGCCATTCCATACTCTGGACCATGAGCCGATTGGATACACCATCACCACCCGTGTCTTCGGTGGTCAGGACTCCAAGGAGATGCGTGATGCAATGAACAGATGCAAGAAAGATCTGTTCGCTGCCGTCGAGAAAGGCTTCGTGAACGAATCTGCATCCCTGGAAATGATCCAAAGAGCAGACGTCGGCGCTAAAACTTACAATCTTATCACTTTTTCTTCGGACCCGGCGGAGCTCAACCCCTGGGAACGGTCAGCAAACCACAAGTTGATCCAACCGGAAACATCGACTCAGCCTGGCATTGTCGAGGCCGGTCTCGAGAGCCTCATCCGTAACTTCGGCACTTCCGTCGCCATTCCGCTGCTTTACGGGTCCGATTTCCTCAAGCGCAATCCCCAGCTCATCGACGACTTCTGGAAGTTTGACGGCGAGGTGTTCCCACTCCGCATGATCGGCATCCCGGAATGGGCGCCCATCAAGTCCCTGCAGGAAGGCCTTGCCGCCCGGAGCCGCGTTCTCCAAGCTCTGCACGCCCTCTACGAGCGCATCGACAAGCACATCCAAGGCGAATCCCTCGACTGCGACATGTCGGACGTCGGCCAAGTCGCCATCGACCGCTGCAAGACGTACTCGGCGCAAAACGTCTCGTACCGGCACCGCGGCGACATCGACATGGGGCTGCTCTGGGGCCAGAACGCGAACACGCAGCCGCTCATCTACTGGTTCGTCATGTACGTCTACGCGACGCCGGGCCTGCTCGCCGACATCCGCGCGGAAATCGCTCCCAACGTCCACCTCACCACCGACGCCGCCTCCGGCCACGCGCGCATCGCCAAGATCGACTACCCGGCGCTGTCGCGCGACTGCCCGCTGCTCAAGAGCGCGTACCTCGAGACGTTCCGCATGGCCAACGAGCCGTCGTGCCTGCGCTACGTCGGCCGCGACCTGACCGTCGCGGACGGCGACATCGAGCACCGCCTGCGCCAGGGCACCTACATCACCGTACCGCTCGGCATCAACCAGCGCAGCGCCGACGTCTACGCGGACCCGTCCAAGTTCGTGCCCGAGCGCTTCATCGAGACGGACGAGGCGTCGGGTAAGCGCGTCGCGCGCTACGGGCCCCTCAAGCCCTGGGGCATGGGCACCGGCATCTGCAAGGGCAGGACCTTCGCCGAGAAGGAGATCTTGGGAGTTGTCGCGTCGGTGGCTAGTTTGTGGGATTTCGAGCCCGCGGATGGCTCGGCGTGGAAGGTGCCGGATATGAAGCCCGGGACGGGCGTGATGAGGCCGGTCAAGGATATTAGAATTAGGGCGAAGAGGAGGGTCGTTGCTTGAGAAGGACGGAGAGTAGAACAGGAGAGGAAAAGAGACACGGGTCTCAGCTCAGCCAGGCTTGTCTCACGTTTGTTCGTCGCACATGTACCACCATTACCACTGTCTTTTTGGTTAATAAGCTCTGTCAATATATGCAGACTCACCATTCGTTCAGACTTGTTGCGCGCATGCACGTCAGCACTCCGCAAAGCCGTTGGATCAGCAGCATCAAACCACCACCGGATTTCCTATTCGAGTATAGATCGGCGATGTCGGAGAAGACGCTCAACGCAGCTGGCTTCACAATCGATAGCCAAACACATCCCACTTGCTAATATATCGCAAGCCAGCCGATAACGCTTGGTGGGTCGAAAGGCACCGACCACGACTCATCTGCGCCTACCAAAGATGGTGCAAGAATCACGTGCGGTGTCGTCATCTACACCATGTATTGTTGCTCGCCTCTTAAGCCCCGCGTAACCCCGGCGAGCATTGTTTTCCGGTCGGACGGCTGAGCAGGAAATTGTGCCCCTCAATTACTCTTTCTTTTTTTCCCCTCTTCGCTCTTCGCATCTGCATTTTGCGACAACCACCCGACAACTTTTTGCGCAGTTCCAGTTTATTAGCAACAGTGTTGCGGTAGCAGCACATCATTGTACGCGCTTGGCAACCATTGGACAATTGGAAAAGAGGGGACAGCTGCACGTTGAAGATCGCTGCGTGAGAGAACAGCGACACCATGGTATCGGCACCTGAGACCAACGGCTACGCCCACACCAATGGCCATGCCAATGGCGCCGCGCCGAAGAGGAAGATGATTCTGAACGCTTTCGTTGAAATGTGTAAGTTTACTACTCGTTTTCCCGCAACTTGCCCTCCTACACGCTTCAACGCCCCTCTCTTTCCCTTCTTCTCCTGCGGATCTTCCCCACAACTCCACATCCCAGCACCCCATCATCGTTCTCCACCAAGCAAAACACAAGCTTACAAACCCAGGCAGCGGCCACCAATCGCCAGGCCTATGGCGGCACCCGGACGACCAATCCATGAACTTCAACGACATCGAGCATTGGGTGGGGCTGGCGCAGACGCTGGAGGCCGGCGGCTTCCACGCCATGTTCATCGCCGACGTGCTGGGCGGCTACGACGTGTACAAGAAGAGCCTGGACGAGGCGGTGCGGTCGGGCGCGCAGTGGCCCGTCAACGAGCCCATGCAGGTCGTGCCCGCCATGGCCGCCGCCACCAAGCACATCGGCTTCGGCGTCACCGTCAGCACCACCTACGAGCAGCCCTACCACCTCGCCAGGCGGCTGAGCACGCTGGACCATTTGACCAAGGGACGGTGAGTTCTTCCCTATGCATCCCCAATTTCAGCACCCACTAACAACACCGAACAGCTGCGGCTGGAACGTCGTAACCGGTTACCTCGACTCGGCCGCGCGCAACCTAGGCCGCGTCGCCCAACCCGAGCACGACGACCGCTACGCCATGGCCGAAGAGTACATGGAAGTCATGTACAAGCTACTCCAATCCTCCTGGCGCACCGACGCCGTCGCCCTCGACCGCGCGCGCGGCATCTACACGCACCCAGAGCGCGTGCGCCCCATCCACCACGAAGGCAAGCACTTCTCCGTGCCGGGCCCGCACATCTGCCAGCCGTCGCCGCAGCGCGTCCCCGTCATCATGCAGGCCGGCACCAGCCGCGCGGGGACCGCCTTCTCCAGCAAGCACGCCGAGGCCGTCTTCGTCAGCGGGCACAGCCCGGCCAGCTGCGCCGCCGGCGTCAAGAGCATCCGCGAGCAGGCGGCCAAGCACGGGCGCGACCCCCGCGCCATCAAGGTCATCGCCAAGGTCTGCATCGTGCTGGGAAGGACGCAGGCCGAGGCCGAAGCCAAGTACGCCGAGTACGCCAGCTACGGCGACGTCGGCGGCGCGCTGGCGCTGTTCGGCGGGTGGACGGGCTACGACATGGACGAGTACGGCGACGACGAAGAGCTGAGGCTCGTCCAGACCAACGCGATCAGGAGCTACATGGAGGGCCTGGGCAAGCACCAGCCCAAGGTCGGCAAGTGGACGAAGAGGGTGCTGGCCGAGCACCTGATCGTCGGCGGCTTGGGCGGCACCATCGTCGGCACGCCCGAGCGCGTGGCGGATGAGCTGGAGAGGTGGATGGAGGAGGCGGATGTGGATGGGTTTAATATCGTGAGTTTTTTTTTCCCCCCCCTGTTACTCCTCCTCAGCTTCACTAACAACGATAAAAAAAAAAAAAGGCCTACGCAATCATGCCCCAATCCTTCATCGACGTCATCGACCTGCTTATCCCCGAACTCCGCCGCCGCGGCACCTTCTGGGACGGCTACCCCTTCCCGCCCGGCACCACCCTGCGCGAGACCCTGTCCGGCGTGCGCGGCCAGAAGCTGCCCGCCGACGACCACCCGGCCTCGCGCTACCTCTGGAAGCCGCCGCCCCCGAGGCCCGAATCCGCGAAGTTGGCGTTCAGGGGGCTGGGACTTAATGGCGTTGGTGGAAGTGTGAATGGTAGTGTGAATGGCGTGCAGTCGGTGAATGGACATGGTGGTGGTCATGGGCAGCTGGGTGGTAGTGTGAAGGCGGATGGTGTTGTGCCGGCTAGTAGTAGGTATTTGCCGGCTTGGTTGGATGGCGGGTTTTGATTTCGTTTTTGAGAAAGCGTGGGGGAAGAATGGTTGTGTGCTGTAGCTGGGCTTGGAGAGGATTTACATAAGAGAGGACAGAAGATGGACATACCAGGTAGGAAAACTGAACGTGCTGAAGAAGAAGAAAAATTGAGAATCGAATCTTGCTTAATTCTTCCTACTCCCTTTCGTTACTATTCGAAGGAAGGCCAGAGGCATTTCCTCCATAAACTATTGTGGAATATCTGGTGTGAAAACAACAATTAGCAGTCAGCTAATCATGACATGCGTCCGAGGGCCTTGGGTAGAAGAGATTTGGACAAACTTACGCTTCTCTACTTCCCTTCACTCAAAGGTCTCGCTTTGCAGTTCGGAGCAGGGCATAGAAGGAAGCCATTTGAAAAGAGTGAATATACTGGGCCGATCTCATCGACCATGCAGTATGGCAAAGATCGTAATTTTCATACACAATTTCTACACACAACATACATCACCCCCGTTTCCACCCATCCCTCCCGATCCAGTGGCTTATACAAGTTGCCCCCTCCCACCAGGAGCAGAAGCCACATCAAAGAAAACCCACCGACTAATACACAACCCTCCCATGCCAAAGCGGCATATCCCTCAATCTGTCCTTCTCCCACTGCACGACATTCTTCTCATCCAACCACGCGCCATCATCCCTGACATCCAGCCCATCCACCTCCCTCCGCGCCTCGCCGATCTCGCGCTCGCTGATCTTCATCTCGTCGCGCACGATCCACAGTGTGGGCGGCTCGCGCGTGATGGCCGGGTTGACAAAGGCTAGCTTGGCCATGTCCTCAGGGTACGGCGGCACGGGCTCGCGCAGCGACGGGTGCAGCGTCGACGCCAGCGCGGCGGGCGACTGCGAGTGCGGCGCGAACCACCGCTGGAAGTTGTCTTTCACCTTCTTGTACTTCTCGTGTCCGTAGATGTCGTTGATGCGCGACGGGTGGTGGATCGAGCCCGCGCGGTGCTGCGTCACGCCTGCGCGCGCTGCGTGGTCCGGCGCGAGGAGCGGCTGCGTTTCCGGGTGCTGGCTGGCGGCTTGGTCGTTGCGAGTACCGTTGTTCTTCTTCTGGTTCTTCTTGTCCTTCTTGTTGTTGCCGTTCTGGGCGTTCGAGGCAGAGGCAGATTCGGAAGAGATGCGGGCCTCGTAATCTGCTTCAGTCTCGGCGAGGAGGTTGCGAGGCAGAAGCTCGGTAAGTGGGGTAAGGGTCTCCCGCATGAGGTACTGGTAGAAAATCGTGGCGAAGAAGAGGATGATCATGAGGATCAGCGGTCCGTTGGCGCTGAGGTCGCCACGGATACGGGTCGAGAACAGGCCGATAAGGCAGAGTTCGGCAATGTAGATGCCAACAGTCAATTGCTGAAGAGCCTGCGCATAGAAGGCGCCCTTCGTGTCGATGTCGGTGGAAAAGACGTAGAAGAAGTTGTACCGCATGGCCAGGTAAATGAAAACAAAGCCGACGGTTGCGAATCCGAGAACCAGCGGTGCAACGCACGAGTAACTGATAGCGATGACTGCCAAGTTCGCCCACTTGGCGCACTCCGAACCATAACCAGGAGTGTCTAGGGTAACATACTTGATGAAGGACTCTCGAGGCGTAGCATAAGGCCAGATGCGGGGCAGAATCTCGTCCCAGAACAAGCCGAGGGGATTAAACACATGCTCGGCACTGATAGCAATTCCGTACAGGACAAAGTACGAAATATAGAAGTTGGATGCCTTGGGAAGATTCTCTGCCAGCAGAGCAGGTGCCAAACGAGGTTCGCGTGCGATTTGACCGAGCACAGCCGTTGCTCCAGACGAAAATGTGGTGACGAGGAAGACCTGAATCAGCGAGAACACGAAGAAGTATTGCTGCGTGCGCAGTTCGACCTGAGAAAGCGTCACTGCACCCGACTGTCTAGCAATGTCTATGAACGAGTTAGCAGAGGTCCCAACCTCAGAGAGAATGGTTACCTACATCTGTAAAATCGAGGGACCAAACTCTGGATGAAAGACAGCAGCAGAGAAGGCAGAAGACCAGTCAAGAGACCCAGTTGCTTGCCGTTAAGGTTCTTGAGCCAGGCGAGCCACTTGAACTTCTCCGAAAGATAGTTCAGGTTCGAGATGGTACCGATAAAGGCGACAGGAATACCCCAGAAAATCGTCAAGATGACAACGAATGCAAAAGCGAGTAGTTTTCGGCCAAGCGCCTCCCAGTCAGACATACGCAAGTTCTTCCAGAGAACTTCATTGGGGTGGACTCCGACCTGACGGGGAACGATGCGCTCGGGATGATTGAACGAGACCAAAGTGAAAGCGGCCTGAGCGGCGGACTGCGTCTCGAATTCAATGAACACGGCACCAAGAAGCTTAGCATCGCCATCGATGCGCAGCTTTTGGGCAGCCTTGACGGATGGGATCATCTTGCGCAATTCCTCTTGGCACTCTGCAATCGTGTCAAACTTGTTTCCCCAGATGAAGTCGAACTTGTCGTGTCTGTGCTTCGGACGGCGCGTAATGGCCAGCCAATGGTCTGTGTCGTGATCGTCGGGGTTCGCGTGAGGGTCCTTGACCATCTTCAACCTCTTCGCATTGGCGGTCTTGATGAGTTTGATCTCAGCAGCCTCCAATTTCAGTGCGACTTTGTCCATCTTCTCAATCATGTCCTCCAGCTCCTTGAAATCTTCCACGAGCCAGACTGTCTTGACTTCATCAAAGAGGCTCTTGATTCTTTGCTTGTCACAATAGTGCTTGGGCACCGAAGTGAAGAGGACAGTCCTGGAGGAGATCTTGCTCGAATTCCAGGGCGAGAGTAGATAAGCCTGGCGCAAGTGGATGAGAAAAATGGTCTCCCTGGTGATCATGAATAGGACGAAGCCTGGAATGATTAGTGGCTAGCACGTGAGCGCGAAAATAATGAGGCTCACCAAAGAAGACCCACGCCACAATAGCGTGGGCCCAGTAGCGCTTCGGATCCTTGACATTGCTGAATGACAAGATATCGAGTTGTTTCTGTCCGCCTCCTCCAGTGGCATTGATAGGAATGAGAACGGAGCCAACGAGCAAGAAGCCAAAGAAACACGTGACGACAATGATCTTGAAAAAGCGCACGTAAAGGTAAGCATCTAGGGACTGCCAGTTGAGAAGGTCTGTGTCTTCAAAAGTGGTGAAGTATTTGATCCAAGCCAGCCTCGTGTCAGGGTCTCTTGGAGTCTTCTCTCTATATGATGGTAAGGCGGCGTTGAGCGTTCCGATCTTAATTGAACACTTACTGCTCTGTCAGGGTATCGATGAAGGTTCTCGGGGCATACAAGCGCCGGAGCTTGCTTCGGAGGAAAACAAAGGTGGTAAGCAGGATGATGGCCACAAGGACGGAAGGGATCAAAGTGTAAATTAGGCTGTAGACGGATGACGACTTGTCACGATGACTTCCGCCGGCCTCCGGAACCTTGAAAGGGTTAGTGAAGAGTGTTGCAAGAGTAATATAAGCGGTTTAGCGAAATGCCCTCGTATCTCCTCTGGCGTGAAAGGCAAAAGGTTACGAACACGAGTGAGGAGCATTGAGCTTCTGCCGAATCGCTGTCCAGACTTACCTTGGAGTGATTGTGGTTCTTCAGGGTGCCGATGAGGTCGTCGGCGACCAGAGGCGACTGGAAGCCTGGGTAATCCATCACGGCAAAATGTCAACAACTAAGGCGCTCTCGGCGATAGCGTCATAAGCCAACCAGAGCTGATCGAGCCCCGACTCAGGAAGTTTGAGTCGACGATGGGAAACTCTGGCAGTGTTTGCCCGGGATGAAGAGTTTTTCAGTGTCGGGCGGGACGCATAGCCAAAAGAGCGGTGATGGTGTTTGCTCGCTGGCTGGACCGCGTCGTCCGCGGGCGCAGCCGCGTCTCAGCTGCGCACGGATCGTGCAGGCGGATGATGTAATCAATGCACGACCGGGGCCGCGTTCGCTCTCAGCCACACAAAAGTCGTGGCCAAGCACTGCGGTGGAGCTATGTCCTCGCCAATCTCGTATCGTCGAGTAATGCAAAGTCAAAATGTATGTTCATTGTAAGACATAAACTATGTACATGCAGAAGCTTGAAATTCATCTCCAATTCTTCACTCCACTTAGTTGTTGTAGAGGTCGATGGCATCAAGGATCTGTTCATCTGGTTAGCACTAGCTCTTTCGGTATAGTACAGACCATAGAGACTTACGAAGTTGGGGGCAAGGTAGGTGTCGCCCGAGCTTCCCGAGATGCACTCGATGGTGATGGTGTTAGAGCCCGAGACCAGAGTGCCGGCCGGGATGTTGAACGTGTAGATCTCGCCGTTGCCCCTGTAGGTACCACGCGTGACGCCGCGCGAGTCGATCTTGGTCGGCGCGCTCGGCGCAGACGGGCTGTAGCTGTTGATCTTGACAGACGGGCGGCCGCTGGCGAAGGCGAGGGTAGTGCCGATGCGGAGCGTGGCCGCGCCAGTCTGCGAAGAGCTGAGCGTGAACTTGATCGTGAGCGGCGAGTTGACACCCTTCCAGATGGCCATGGGAACGTCCGTCAGAGCGCTGGAGCCGACAGTGTAGGTCAGAGGGCCCCAGCTGCTCATGCGGCTGTCCGACGGGTGCATGCGCTCAATCTTATCGGCGTTGCGGAAGCCCTGCGGCTGGCCATCCCACTCACCGATGGTGAAAATGGTCGAGGGGAAGGAGAAGGTGGACGCAATGTTCTTGGTGACGGTCGAGCCTGCCGTCACGGTGACCGAGTCGGTGGCAACCTTGAGCTCATCCTGGTACAGGACCTGGGTGTAGGTGCCAGGCTTCATGGCAGGCGAGGTGAAGGCGCCGTTGGAAGAGGCGTAGACCCAGTACTGAGCGTTGGAGTTGTACCAGTGGAGCACCTTCTGGTAGCTGCTACCAACACCCGAAGCAGTTCCCTTAACATAGCCACGGCCAGAGGTAGCGACGTAGCCGGTCAGCTTGAGGTCCTCAAAGAAAGACGCATCAAAGGTGGAGGGAATGCCAGAGCGGCTGAACTGAAGCTGGTAAGGACCGTGGAAGCCCATGCGGTAGCTCTCGGTCTGGGCGTGGTTGGAGTTCATGTAGAAGTAAAGGTTGGTCGAGTCACCAGCGTTGTTGGTGTTGATATCCCTGAAGAAGGGACCGCCGCTGGATCCCTCGTAGGAAAGAGGCTGGAGGATCATGCAAGCATGGATGGCATCATCATCGCGGTACACGCACTGCACCTTGTCGTCGATGAAACGCTGGCTAGAGTAGAACTTGCTGCGAGTCTGGCCGCTCACGACGAAGACGTCAGAGCCCTCAACGGTGCTGCTGCTGCCGGCAGTCGTCGAGGAAACGCCATACGGGTACTCGAGAGGAAGCTTGCTCGGGTCAAGGCGGGCGATGAAACGGGCTTCACCAATCGAGGGCTCGGAGCTGAAGTAAGTGCCCATGTACAGGGCGCTCTCTCCAGACTTCACGATGATGTAGTGAGTCAAAGTGCTGGTGGTGCAAGTGATCTTGGCGATGTTGCCTGCAGGTCGTTAGTGGGGCAAAGGATGAGGGGTGGGAATGGATCTACATACTGTTGACGATCTCCGAGGCCACAGTCGCGGATCCGAGACCAGAGGAGATGTGAGAACCCTTGCCAGAGTATTGGAATTCCTCTCCACGGTACTTGATGGAAGTAATGTCGCAGCTGCTGCCGGAAATGGTGACAATGAACGGATTGGACGAGCCTGCATCGACGACAAAGTTGGAACCCGACTTGGTCACGCCGAAGGCGGCCAGCGCGGAGCTGAAAAGCGAGAGGAAGGTCAGAAACAAAGCGAAACGTGCCATGGTGGCGGTGCCCTCCAATGAGGGATGGGGGCTGCTAAGGGTGAGAGAGAGCCGTGAGGAACAACTAGAACGTAGCAGGCCCAGCCCCTGCTTTTGTAGTTGTCATTATGTGGAGAGAGTGTGGCGCCTATCCAGAGAATACAGGGAGGTTCAGCATATTGGCCCGTGGGATGCAGTGGCTCATCTCGGTACGGAGAAAAAGGATGGTGAGGTGAACTTGTAAACACGCTCCACAAATCAGGAGCGTGCGGGAGCTGGCGGTATCCGGCGTAGGGTTGATGTTTCAGAACACCACCGCTCGCTAGTTTATTGGGCGGGGCCAGGCCACGGCCTCTCTTCCCGGAAACTGCAGGAAACAATGCCAAAATAATACAAGCTCCGGCTCACGTGCATACGTGACTAGGCTTTACACCCGGGTGGGTAGATTTCTGCAAGCACAGGCGAAATCTGGGGTGCAGCTGGTGACGAGTGGGGTAATTCCAGGCTCAAAGAGGGTGCTCACTCGGGAGAAAGCAGACCGAAGTATGCTCCTCGTACATGGCGTGCAAGCGTCCGGTGGGTTGGACGGAAGGGTACTGGTGATTTCAAAGACCACTGTTCAGAATCCTGGTCGGGCACGCTGTCACCCATGGAAAACGATAAAGGAGTCGGCCAATCCACGCATCGCGCGGCCCGGCTAAATCCCTGTCCCTTATGCTAGATGTTTTAAGGTTGACAGAGAGGAAGCTTGGCAACGCACGATCCCAGCGGAGCATGGAATTTGTTGCGGGTGTCTGGCCCGGCATCCCTAGGGACCGGAGATAGAGTATGCTTAGCCTCTGGGCAAAAGTACTTCCCATTTGCGTCCAAGCCTTTTGGCGGACCCAGATGTTACGCCTGCAATTCCACCGAGGAGCGACGGCGCGACTTTGCGACATTCGTGGGATTATTCGACTGGAATCCGGCCCGCATCGCGCTGGATTTAGCCTTACGGGCCCACCCGCTCGATACAAATGGGAGAGCTGGTGCGTTGCGTTTTCGGCATTAACAGACCTCAAATCCGGAAAAGCGCCAAGGGCGAATGGTCCAGAGCGTGTACCGTTCCTGTGGAGGCATGTTTGTTTATAGCGGACTTGACCCAGCGGGCGCTCCCTGCGACGAGCCACAGGCTTGGCAGGTTTTATCCGGTAACGCGCACCGTAACCGATGCCGGGCGCGACTGGAACGGGATGCAGAGCTCACGGACGCGGCAGCATGGTGAATAATGCCGAAGACACCCCATATACCCGGAGACCGTGTAAAAGCCACTATTCTTAGGAAATGAAATGATGAAAAGGCGAGAGAAAACTAAAACCAAGCGCGCAGTCATCACGACACCACGGCTCTGCCCGTTGCCGCTTTACCCCTGGAAGTGACGGGCACGTGGTGGGCGGCTGGGCTGTGAAACATCAACGACTTTTCTGAAACAGGGTGGGGGGAGGGTCCGGAAGACGGCCGACAACTGCGCTTGCGTTCGATGCATCGGATGCCAAGGTTGAAAGGAGAGGCACGGGAAAGGGAAGGTGGTGATATGCCCACAGACTCTGCCGTGATGGAGCCATCAGCGAAGCCCGTGTTCACGGCCTCTTTAGTACGGATTCATCATGCGTGACCGGTCATGGGGCTGATTCGGCATAAGTCGCTAGAATGACGAAGACACACCGTGCAGAAATGGCAGCGAAGCCGGGGTCGGAGGGCTGACGGGATTAGAAGGTTAGGAGATGTCGGTGATTGTGCATGGAAACTCGCTCGCTTCCTGCCGCTCCCGCATAGGTTGCCCTGCCAAGGCGTCCACGAGGCCCTGAATTTGGAGATGGCCAATGGTACAATTGCGTTGTGAAGTGTCCGAAGAATTTGCTGCCCTGGAAGGCGTTGTTGCGTAAAAATCGAAATAATCGACCGGGCGTTATTCCTCAAAGAGAAATAGTCAATCGAGCCTTTCAACTTCCGTGCTCATGATCCCTCGTGCCAGTGTTCCTATGCACTTTCCAGTTGCAGTAGTGATCAGCGGGGGCGTCTTCGGAAGCCGACTCGTCAACAGCTCAGCAGCCTCTAGTTATAACCTCGGCCGGGCCGCGAAGCTCAGGTACAACCTTCTCAGTGAATCTAAATACCGACAAGGTGCTGTACACGTCGGCATTCTCCGCGACATCCTAAGAGTCAGTCATTCGTGATTTTGGGGCATTGAACGAAGATACAGTAGTTTGTTGTGGTGGCAGGCTGTATCCATTGCTACTCTCCACTATCGCTCTATTCTTCAAGTGCAGGGTTGGTGGATACATATCGCTTAGATCCGGAAGATGCGCTCCATGATCTGCATCCTGTCGATCTACCGCAACGATATCGTTTCTTGTCATTCAATCATTTCGTCATGAGATGCGTCGTTTCGACAACGGGTCCGTTCCAGTGTCGTGCCGGAGTTCAGGCGGACACTCCGATGAAGGCGGACATTGCTTTCACAGCGTCGCCGTCATGGGCCTTGAGGAGCTCAGTCGCTTTCGGCTTGGTCAGCTCCAGCTGCTCAACCTGCAGAGGAAGTGCCTTGTTAGCGTCTGCGCGCAGATACCGCTCGCAGAAGGGGAGCATACCAGCAGAGCGACATCTGCAGGGTCGACCTTGACGGCCTTCTTGACTTCCTGTGTTTTGCTCTTGTCCTTCACGTCCAGACTCTTCATAGCCTTACCCAGAGCTTCCGTGTCGACGTTCTTCTTCGGCGCGCCGTCGTCCTCGCGTTGGGCGGCGTCCAGAGTCGACATGGCCGCTTGCGCCTTGCGGTCCTCGGCGGAAGCGGGGGCGGGCGGTTGCTCGGCGCCCTCGTGCACGCCTGCGGGTTGTGGTTCCTCGGCCATTGTGCGATGTGGGAGTCGTGTTCAAGAACGGGCAGAGTGGTTGTTGGAGGGATGGCTCGCAGAAGGCGGGTAGACGTCACAGCTCCAGCAGCCAAGCGAGCGCGCGGGTGGCTGGTTCGGGTCCGGAGCTCCCGTGCCACGGTCCACCCACCTGCAGTACAGTCATCCAACCAATTCTTCTTTTCGCCGTCTCCTACTGCTCCCTTCCTTCCGCTCGAACACTTGTTGAGCGCAAATTTACTCCGGCTCCACGTCGTTTGCGTCAACCATCTCACGAGAGACCGTCAGCGCTGCGTTTCTACCGTCTCACGGCGGCGCGCATTTCCAAGTCAAGCATTCCAGCGACACCCACCACCAAGGTACCACACTTTCCTTCAGCCTTCTCTGTTTCTCCCCATACTATAAGTATTTCTGCATGCTCCCGTGTTTTTCTTTTCGTCACCAACACTACTTTCGCTATCCTATTCCCTTTCAGGCCGCCGGCACCTTGTTCTGACAATGTCTCCCTTTTGCCTGCACTCGTTCGCAGTCCCTCTTGCCTTCTTCTTCATCCTAGCCCTCGTATGGCGCGAGGTCCGCAAAGATCGTGCACACTACGAGTCTCTTCACCCTTCTGAGAAGACGGTGGCCCTTGCTATCTGTCGAGACGCTCGCCGTAAAGAAGAGGAGATAGGCTTCGATGCATACGTACATTACACTGCTGAAGACACCTCTGCAACTCACTAACACCGGTACAGGACGAGAAAGCCGAAGTTTCCGCGCGGAGCAACGAGTCCCCTGTTTACAAGCACATCCGGAAAGATTCGAGAATTGACTAGCCGCTTCATCCAAAATGACCAACTCAACTGAGAACTCGGCGGCGCCTAATGGAGCTTGGACTCCGTCGTGTATGCCTGTCTAGAACCATTAATAATCGAAGAGAAGTTCTGACTCCTGTAGCCTGGCGCTCAAAGCCCATTGTGCAAGCCATCACCTATCCCGACCCGACTGGCCTTGATCCTGCACTTGACAAGCTTCGCAATCTCCCCCCAATCGTGACGCCCACTGAGATCACGAAGCTCCGCTCACACCTCAAGCGTGTTGCTCTTGGCGATGCCTTCTTGCTGCAGGGTGGTGACTGTGCTGAGCTCTTTTCTTACTGCCAGGACGGCCCTATTGACTCCAAAATTAAGCTCTTGCTCCAAATGTCCTTGGTCCTCATTTGGGGCTCCAACAAGCCAGTCGTCCGCATCGCACGCATGGCCGGTCAGTACGCGAAGCCTCGCTCAAGCGCTATGGAGAAAGTCAACGGCGTCGAGATTCCAAGCTTCCGTGGCGATATTCTGAACGGCTTCCCTCAAGACCAGCGGAACCCGGACCCCGATAGGCTCGTTCAGGCTTACTTTCACTCGGCTGCCACGTCGAACTACGTTCGGGCACAGCTTTCCAGTGGTATCGCCGACCTGCACAACCCATTCGATTGGAGTCTCGGCCATGTTCGAGATGACAAACTGCAGGCGCAGTACTCACACATCGTCAGCAGCATCACCGAGTCGCTACGCTTCATGCGCACTATTGGCGCCGATACTGCCGGTCAATTGGAAACGGTCGAACTTTACACCAGCCACGAGGGCCTCGTGCTCGAGTATGAAGAAGCTCTTACGCGCCGTCTTCCTCGGCCGAGGGGCGCCAGTGCTCGAACTCAGGTCCCGCCTAGTGAGGACGGAAAAGCTTGGTACAACACAGCCGCACACTTTCTTTGGGTCGGCGATCGCACACGTCAGCTGACGCACGCGCACGTCGAATACTTCCGCGGTATTGAGAACCCTATCGGCATCAAGGTCGGGCCGTCGATGAAGAACGAGGAGCTCATTGAGCTTCTCAACATCGTCAATCCGGACAAGGAGATTGGAAAGGTGACTCTCATCACACGTTACGGAGAGGACAAGGTTGAGAAGATGCTCGGAGGACACATCGAAGCTGTGAGAAACAGCGGACATGTCGTGGTCTGGCAGTGCGATCCTATGCATGGGTAAGTTCCGAATGTCCCTGGTGACAAGATGGTTGCTGACACTGAATATAGAAACACGCGCTCCACCGAATCGGGAATCAAGACCCGCCACTTCTCTTCGATTCTTTCCGAGGTCGCTTCTGCGCTGAAAATCCATCAGCAGTTGGGATCTTTCCTCGGTGGCGTGCACCTTGAGCTTACTGGTGACGCAGTCACTGAATGTCTTGGTGGAAGCGAGGGTCTTGATGAGGATGATCTGAGCTTGAACTACACGACGTACTGCGACCCGCGCCTGAACGAGAAACAGGCACTTGAACTGGCGTTCCTGGTTGCAGGCCATTTCCGTGAGAAAGAGGGTGCTAAGTGAGAGAAAATTAGCCTGCATTGAGAGATCTTGCATGATGAAGGGAGATGATGCTATCCAGTTAGTCAAAGAGGTTGGACACGAGACCTCAAAAGTACTTGTTTTAGCAGGAATTGAAAACAAAATCATGGTACCCTCAGGCCAAAGCCGAAATTTCCAGTTGCTACCTAACAGGATACAACCTGTATCGCGATCTCTGTTGCAGGCAGAGAGTCGAAAGAGCCGTTGAGATAAGAATGCAGAGGTTGCAGATATGTAGTGGCTTGATGCCGACGAAGCCGTGATAGGCCGATAGTCGATATCCCGCTCCTCGGCTCGCATCCTTGCATCGCCCGTACCTGCGTCAAGCTTTCTGATGCTCCATTAGTTGGATGCCTCCAACTTCTGGCCGATCAAATCGCCCTATGTCTCAATTGATTAGCACAGAGAAGCAGCCTGCTTCGAATTATTAGAAGACTTAATGTGTCTTTGGGAAAGCGATTTCGTCGGTTGTACCTGCCGTAAGGAGAAAGGAGCTTGGGCCCGGCGGTTATCAGCCCCCCTCCATTATCAATCTCGAACCCCACTGTAGGGCATTGCTACACAAGCTGCAGAAAGTTGCAACTAGTAATCAGCTGCTGTCGCTTTTTCCCTCAGTTACCGCCATGCCAGCCCCTCAAATAACCCCACCACAGGTTCCTCCAGCTCGCCATTCCACTTCATCCCCTCACTTCAACAATTTACCTTGGTCATTCAGACTTTCTTGACCCTTTTGCTGAATATACTACCAAGCATGGCTTCTCCAGTCCCTGTCCCCAACGGGAAGCCCTGGCAAGAGGTTGCCGCCGCCCTCCAAGCCCACCGCGACACAACCCTCGCCGCCGTAGAGCCCCCTCTCGCCAAGCTGCCAGACACACTACCCCTCAACACCACCTCCCTACCCTCCCAGTTCCTCACCTCAGAAGAAGTCTCCATCACCGAGACGCTCCCCGAGGACCTCCTGGCCTCGCTCGCCGCCGGCAAGCTAACCTCGACCACCGTTACACGGGCCTTCCTCCGCCGCGCCGCGCTAGCACAACACGCCACAAACTGCATCACGGAGCTGCTCCCCGCGCGCGCGCTCGCCCGCGCCGCCGAGCTGGACGCCCACCTGGCGGCGCACGGCAAGCCCGTTGGCCCGCTGCACGGGCTGCCGATCTCGGTCAAGGAGCACGTGGCCATGGGCGACGGATTCAAGACGAACGCAGGCTTCTGCGCGTGGGCGGACCACGAGGCGCCGCAGGCCCTCATCCTCGAGATCCTCTGGGCCGCCGGCTGCGTCTTCTACGCGCGCACGACGCAGCCGCAGACGCTGATGCACCTCGAGACGTCCAACAACATCTTCGGCGTCACCGTCAACCCGTTCAACACGGCGCTGACGAGCGGCGGGTCGAGCGGCGGTGAGGGCGCGCTGATCGGCTTCCGCGGGAGCTGTCTGGGCGTCGGCACGGATATCGGCGGCAGCATTAGGAACCCCGCCGCGAACAATGGCGTCTGGGGCCTCCGCCCGACGGCACACCGGCTGCCGCTGGCCGGTGGCGTGGCGACGATGAAGGGGCAGGAGCAGATTGTGCCCGTCATCGGCCCGCTGAGCACGAGCTTGGAGGGAATCAAGGTGTTTGTGAAGACGCTGATTGATTCGAAGCCGTGGTTGAGACAGGTCGACTTGGTTCCGATGAAGTGGAGGTACGACGAAGATTGGCTGCCAAAGAACCCGGAAGGGAAGAGGAGATTGAAGGTTGGTGTTTTGTGGGACGATGGTGTCGTGAAGCCGCACCCGCCGGTTCTGAGGGCGCTGAAGGAGGTTGTGGACAAGCTGAAAGCGGCGGAAGGGGTCGAGGTGGTTGAGTGGACGCCCTATAAGCACGACCTCGCTTGGGAAATTATTGTGAGTTCCTCCATCTTTTCGAGTTTTCCAACCCGAAATATATCTTCGCTGAGGATATCGACTTCCGCTTCGACTCCTATTTTCTGAAGTTTCGGTTCAGAGCTGACAATGACCTTCAGGCAAGTCTCTATTTCAGCGACGGTGGCCGGGAGGAGGCAGCAGCAATCGACGCTTCTGGAGAACCCTGGCGGCCACTCTCCAAGTTCATCCTGAAAGAGAATCCGCACGTACCCAAGGAGCCTTACACAATCCCTGAAGTCTGGCGTCTCACGAAGCTGCGCGAGCAGTATCGCACAGAGTACGCGGCGCACTGGAATGCAACAGCTACAAAGGATGACGGTTCAGATATGGTGGACGTCATCCTCTGCCCGGTCGGACCTGGTGCCGCACCTCCCGTCGACAACGCGAAATATTGGGGCTACACGAGCCAATGGAACCTGCTGGACTACCCGTCGCTCGTCTTCCCGGTGAGCTGGGTTGGATCGACCATGCAAGAACAACACATGCTGACTTGCAGAAGGTTACAGAAGTCGACACAACAGTCGATGTCAAGGATGAGGCGTACCAGCCCCGCAACGATCAGGACGCCTTCAACCACCAGCTTTGTATGTTGTCCAAGCTCTTGATCTTCGTTCGGGCCGTTTTGACTTACTTATTTTGTGATACAGACGACCCTGATGTCTACCGTGATGCGCCGGTGTGCTTGCAACTGGTCGGTCGGCCTTTCGATGATGAAAAAGTATTGCAAGCTATGGAATACATCGTGGATAAGACGGGTGTACCTTTCGCCGGCTTCGGAGTGAAGAAGTAAAGAAGAGGGTCCAATAAGGTGATCCGGAAGGAATCACAGGTACCGGGGTCAAAATGCACGGAGCGGAGATTTACCAATAGCGACCTAAAATTGCCCCATGATGTTTTCCAAAACGCACTCTCATTTGACAAGCTTCTAGACCGGTAATCCACTTCCTAAAACAGTATTCTTAAGCGCTATTCCCGTTTGTATGGGTGATGCTGTCATGACAGCCGCTGCATGTCATACCGCTGCAATGGCGGAATCCAACTGCACATCAGAATTAGCCCAGGACAACTTACCGCTGCCATTATTCCCGGTGGAAGACGTCGTGTAACCATACCTTTATATCCACTTCAACCAACCACGAAACTCCACAGATATGTTGTTAGAGAGGTCAGACAGCCAGACTACACACAACATATGCGGCTATGCAGTCTGTGCTGCAGCGGGGGGGCCACAAACGTACTCACCGTTCGAGATCTTCTCCCATGTTCAATGCTCGAGCCGCGAGGGCCCGATTATTATTACTCGGGTGCTGGAGCCCAAAAGAATCCAGAATCTCGAATGATGTGGCGGCGGGCAGGGCGGCGGGGGCGGCGTTCGTGTCTCTCAGTATCGCGGATTGCCCAATGCGGAAATTCCGCACCACGTCTCCAGTCCACGGGCCACTGGGGTCAGGTCCTTTCTCCGGGCAGTGATCCTCTTTTTCTTTTTTCCCCTTTTCTGCGGGGAGGGTGGAACGTGCAGTGGATGGATTTCTTGTCATGGGCAATTGGTGTGAGAGCGAGGCTGATGCCGTGCCACGACATTGTCCACACGACCTTCCTCCTCTCCCCCAACCGGAAACCAATTCGGGCATCCCGGACGGATAGTAGCTCGAGCTCTCCCCTCTTTTTCGCCGCCTAAGCTTCGGTGGCTTGAGGGAGAGTCGGCAGCGCGCAACGGGCACGGCGGCTACTCAATGATTGCCGGGCCCGCGTGACGAGGCGCTCTGGTTTTCCTTTGGTTGATGCAGCTGCGCTGACGGTCTAGACGGAGGATCAGGAAGCGCGGCAAGTAGCTGGCTAGCTTTACTCATGGGCGGAGAAATATAAAAAGCAAAGACGCTCTTCCTTGGGGGCGTAGAGAGCCTGCATTCTGCACCTTGTTCTGCCGTTGATCTCCAGCATCGCTTTTGTTGTTTCTGGGTTTCGCCCCCCTTGCTGATTGCTTGCGTTGATCTTGCTTGCACGCGAGCGTCCATCTCAGATCTCTCTAGCATCCCGCGCCTGAGTAGGAAACCAGAGAAAAAAAGAGAAAAAGAAATCTCTCTACGGCAAATTCCTCGTTGCCACCTAGCTTCAGAGAGGTGCGTCTACAGTCTTCACATAATTCGAGGACGCTTTTCTCATAATGAGTCCATCGCAGTCAATTGCCCTCTCCGTGCTCCAGCAGAGCTTCCGCAAGGGCGACAGCAATTACCCGAACGAGTAGTCCGCCGATCTTACCATCCCACCATGCCTTCGCCGACGACAGCAGCAACCGTCCTTCCCCGCGCTCTTCTCCGCACGTTCGCGTCGCTTAGTACCCCACGCCGCCCCGCAATATCAATCCCAACCCTCTCCTGCAGGACGACGGCCGCATCTGCACCAGCAATATTGCCAAGAATAGCAAGGGCGACGACCACCGCACGCAGCTTTTCCGCTTCCGCCGCTGTCCGCGACCCGCCGCGCGAATTCGAGAGCGACAACAATGCGCCAGCGCCGCCCGCCGCCGACAAGGCCAGCACGGCCACCGCGTACCTGGGCACGCAGAAGCGGCTGCCCGAGTTTAGCCTGAGGGACAAGGTCGTGCTGGTGTCCGGCGGGGCGCGCGGTCTGGGGTTGACGCAGGCGGAGGCGTTACTGGAGGCGGGCGCAACTGGTGAGTCTTCGCTCTACGTCCTTTGCGCTTTCCGCGGACGGTTCCAATGGGAAGGAGATCATTCACCCACTATACCGTCCAACCGGGGCTCTTCTAGCCTTGAAATTCTGAGAGACCTAGATTGCTAACCGGGGGCCCCAAAAACCAACCAGTCTACGCCCTCGACCGCCTGCCCATCCCCTCGCCCGACTTCGCCCCCATCCAGGAGCGCGCGCGCGCCGAGCTGGGCACCGCGCTGCACTACCGGCAGATCGACGTGCGCGACGTCGCCGGGCTGAACAAGATCGTTGCGGCAATCGGCGACGAGCACGGGCGGCTGGACGGGCTCATCGCCGCGGCCGGCATCCAGCAGGAGACGCCCGCGCTCGAGTACAGCGCCGAGGACTCCAACACGATGCTCGAGGTCAACGTCACGGGCGCCTTCATGACGGCCCAGGCCGTCGCCAAGCAGATGATCCGCTTCGACAACGGCGGCAGCATCGTCATGATTGCCAGCATGAGCGGGACGGTTGCGAATAGGGTATGGGGAATACTTGATGCTTCGAAGAGAAGAGAGGCTAACGATATACTTCAGGGCCTCATCTGCCCGGCCTACAACGCCAGCAAGGCCGCCGTCATCCAGCTCGGCCGCAACCTAGCCTCCGAGTGGGGCGCGTACGGCATCCGCGTCAACACCATCTCGCCGGGCTACATCGTCACGGCCATGGTCGAGGAGCTGTTCAAGCAGTACCCCGAGCGCCGCACCGACTGGCCTACCCAGAACATGCTCGGCCGCCTCAGCGCGCCCCAGGAGTACCGCGGCGCCGGCGTCTTCCTCATCAGCGATGCTAGCAGCTTCATGACTGGCGCCGACCTGAGGATAGATGGCGGGCATGCGGCGTGGTAAACGGGAAGAATGAAGGGGATATATGGGGGGCTAAGAAATGAGAATATAAGAAGAAAGTTGGAGATGCTCTCTTTCAGATTTCAGTTCATGAATCATCATCATTGAGCGAGGCGCTTGGTATAGTACATACATACATATCGAACGTACAGAGTCTCCTATTAGTAACGAAAAGTCCTTTTTCTCGTACTTTAAGAGATATCAGCACTTTTGACGCTTTTTGCTGAGTAGAGATAGATGCCGCCCATGATGCTCGATTGACGACGCACCAATATAAGACTGCCGGGTTGCTCCGTGGTTCTTCACCGAATACGGCCAGTTCTTCCAGAATTGGACTTCGACCGAGGAAAGAAGCTACGAGCACGGCCGTTGCTGAGACCAATGACGCCAGAAATCGTTCGTAGCCTTCCAGCAGCATCGCGTGACTTCTTGAACCCAGCCTTGGACGCCCCAAACCGGCCCTCGCGTCTCCCTAGCTGCCGACGAAGATTCTTGCACCAGCCAATCCCGAATGTACTACTCGAGCCCGTGTCGACGCCCTCTCCGACATCGGCCACCAACCCACACCCTCTCCGCGCCTCTCCACACCAAATCCTCCCCACAACAGAGCAAGGCGAAGAAAGTCCGCGCAGATTCCTAACTCTTTCGGGGCAATTGAGCTTTTCCCACACCATACCCCTTCTCCACAAAAAATCTCCATCACAGCGCCTCCACCACCCCCTTCGGCCCCAGCCTCCCCACCACGCCCTCCCGCAGCCCCAACTGCCGCTCGATCTCGCCGGCCTGCCTGCCGCGCTGATCCCTCAGCACCAGCACCTTCCGCAGCTCCACCACATCCAGAAACTGCCGCCCGGGCGCCCCGCGGCGGCCGAGGTTCGCAAACTCCTGCTCCGCCTCCTCGGCCAGCCGCTCGCGCGCCGATAGGATCGTCAGCGCCGGGTTGTGCATGCGCGGCGGCATGGGCGCGCCCGTCGGCGGCCCGTAGGGGTTGGGCCCCGTCGAGAAGTCGGGGAGGTTGCTGGTGTTGGCGTCGTGGCGGCGCGAGGACGTGGGCGGCATGGTGGATTTGGTGTTCGTGCTGGGCTCGGGCGGTTGCCGGTGCGGCTCGTAGGGTGAGGTGGACGAGTTGGAGGTGTAGGGGTTCGATTCGACGGGGCCGAGGGAGCGGAGTTGGGCGGCGAAGGCCGGGTCGGCGGCGTCGAGGTTGATGGCTAGGTGGCGCGGGCGAGGTTAGTGGGAGGGTTTGCTGAAGGGTCTGCGGCGCGGCCGTTGTGAAGATGTGGTGCCAGAGGATTGTTTGTAGATTGGGTAATTGGTGGAACTGGGATTCCATGGTGCGCGCGTACCTTCGTTCCTCGTCTCGCTGGCTTGCGGCTGCGGGCGCACGGTAGGACCAGGTTGCGAGGCGCGGCCGGCTTGTGTAGGCTTTGGTGCGTTCGTTGCGGCCTTGGATGCGGCTGTGGGGTAGACACGGGCGGCGCTGTTGGCGGCGCGGGACGCCTTGGATGCCGAGGAGCCCATTGTAGCGACGTCGAAAACGCGGAGTAGGTGTGGAGAAGGTGAGAGGAGAATGGAGGCAAAGGTCGATGACGCCGGCGACAATCACGCCTCGCAAAGGCCCATGATCCTGGACGGGCCCAAGCTTCCTGCCTGCATAATCCGCTTGCTCTTGCTTCCTATTGGCCCATTGCTCAACCCCTCCCTCGACCATCACAACGGGTTGCTTACAATTCCAAGATATGGCTTTCTCGGGATGCATTATTCTACTTACTAGATCTGACCTCCACGTGCTCAGAACTGTCTAAGAGTCCACATCTGTATCCGGATATGCTCATGTGGCGGAATGCTCTTTTCAGCCTCGAGGAGCTGCCACATGCACGTAGAACCCTCTTTAGGAAATCGCACACACCCACGTGCTTCTGCTCTTCACTACTCCAAGAACTTTTAAGCCCTCTTGTTTAGCTTTGCCTCCATCTCCAAACAACAACCATCAAGTTCTCGCAAGGATACCAAATAACCATCATGGCTCTCACCTTTGCTGAAGTCACCACCTCCCCTCACGTTAGCAACGCAGACTGGGTTCATGGAGCTGAGACTGCCCTCCAGCGCTTACAAGTAGACATCGACGGAGTTCACAGACGTATCCTGATGAGCGCAACTGAGGAGTCTTTCAGTGACAGTGACGATGACACTTCCTACGAAAGCTTGGCCGAAACCCAAGTTGACAACCAAGAAAGCTCTTCCGTTCCTACCGGAATTCTTCAGATCAATCAGCGCATCATGAACCTGCTGCTGCAAGTGTGGAACGTTGAGCTAAATGACTTGTTCGAGGAGCAGAGGGCGAGGCTGGGATTCCAGATCCTGATTGTCATGAACGACTGGGAGATCTTCAAGGAGTCTATTGGAGAGGCGGAGAATTGAGTGGATAGTTGCGATTCCGGAATCATAGAGGGTGGGATTTCACGATCATACGCTCCACAACGAAAAGAATGCTGGAGAAGTTCATGCGAGCTGACTATGCAGAAATCAAGTGGTGCCCTTTTATCTAACAGGTTTCCTTTGAAATAGCATCTTGAATGACTTCATGCTAAGAGTGTCTCTTTCCAAATTGGCCCCGCATTCATGAATGCACGCTCATGCATAACACCAACGCACACACGCTCAGCGTATCCTCCCCTCCGGCGAATAAACATGACATTTAGAAACGCCCATTCAGAAAAAATGGGTACTTCTGATGGTCAAAAAGAGTTGAAGAGTAATAGAGCTTTTTCAAGTCTTCTTTCATTTCGTTTCGAAATCTGGATAAGAGGACAATCTCCATCACCTCGTTCGCATCTTCAATAGCGGTAGAGCCTAGGCAGCAAGATCCACATCGGCTCTGCTCAGAATCAAAGATTATTACAGCCTCCAGACCATCATTGTACCTCAAGATGAGATACTGGGAAGGAACTGTGTAAGCATGGAAGGCGAGCACATCGAGCCCGGCGTGAGTATCCGATGGAGAGGAAGTTCCGATAGGCACTGTTGGCTCACGGCAAATGGGTCGCCGTGGTGTTTGGCGAAACGTCTGTAAGCCATTGATCTCTGTCCGGCCTTCTTGTGCCTGAGAAAGGATAAATGGTGACCCAAAATGACTATCCCATGTGGGAACACAATCCCACGCTGCCCATGACCACGTGGGAAATCCTTCGATCCGGCGACTAGGTCTTGAATCCTTTGGCATCCACAAAAGTCCAAACTCAAGATGCTGCTCAGGTAGTCCAGAAACAAAGCTCCATCCACTCTGATCCGTAAGCGCAGCAAGGATTCCGGAAAATGCGTTCAAAGTATCTGACTCTTGTGAGAGGCTTTTACTCCGATAAGCCTTGAGCAGTTCCTGAAAGTGTCCAAAGTGAACAGAAGATTCGTCACCCTTTTCAATACGCCTCGAGTACTGCGAGAGACAGACGAACCAGTCTGGTGGGCTACGATTCCTGTCCAAAGAGATGTCCAAGGCATCATTTTCTCCGCATTGGCAAATAAGCTCGGCCTGTAAGTGGGAATGACAGAGGAAAAAACACTGGTACTCTCCAAGGAATAAGCAACGTTGAGATAGAAGTCTTTCCTGGAATGTCCATGCTCGAGTGTTATAGCTCGACTGTTTGATAGTTTCGTTGACCCCTTCCCGAACCGCAACCAAGCCTGCCCCATTTACTTGGCCGGCTTCATATTTCATGACTTTACCAGTAGATGTGGTTTCTATTATCTTATCTTCTTCGCTAGGAAGTCTTGGGAGAGGCGCGTCCGCATTCTTGCCAGAAAGGTTTACGATAGTCAACATCGCGTGGCCATATATGATGTCCATATGCATTATCTGGCCATGCTTCATGGCTGCGTTGTCCTGCTGTATGCAGAGAGCATCCACCCAAAGGTATCTTTCTCCGATTAGAGATACCAATCGCATCGCATCTTTAATCGTTTGGGGGATTTGACTCCAAATTTGTGGTTGCTGTAGAGATCCTCGTAATCCCAGTTTCGCGCGGTTTGCGGACGTGGTCTTGAAGCCTTCCACCCCGCCCCAAACATAGCTCAATGCACAAAATGACATAGATGATGAGCCATATATGAGACGTTGATGAACTACATCAATCAAAGTTATGTCGATTGGATTTTTCAGCCGCGGCCTAGTACGCAAAGGATTTTCTCCAGGCTTGTGGGTGCTCTTGCATATTTTGATCCATCCGCGAATCATGTATGGTCGAGAAAGTTGGTTCTAGACGGTTTGGTCCCAGGAACGACACGGAATTGGTGCAACTCGCGTTCCGGGATAAGACACAAGCTTTTATTCACGTTCTCAACCATCGTAGCTGTGCATGGGCCGTTGGAAGATGGGACGACCTTGATTGCTTCCCGGATACCGGTTTCTCTGATAATCAAGTTACGTAGGAGACGACAGATAATGCAGGAAACACTGTGCAAGTAGATCGCCGCCACACTGGTAGGTTGAGGTGACAATTGACTAGGGCCAGGAATGACTCGGAAACAGCTTTCGGGGTCTTCATAATACAGAGAGGAGCAAGATGGACAACGACGAGATCCTCTAGGAGGCGGCGTTCTGAAAATTTCGCAGAAGATGATGCGCACGCGGTCGGTCTCATCCGAACACATGGCCAGGCTCGTATCAATAGCCCCCATCTCCGGGGCCTGCATGCTCGCGTAAGTTTCCAAGAATAATCCGGTAAGCGTGGGCTCGAATGACGGTCGTAAGTGGTAATGTTGAAAGCAAATCTCGAAGGTGGTCAATGAACTGTGAGCCTGCAAGACATAGAAACAGATCGGGGAGACTCAGTACAAGTAGAAGCACGGAATATTGCTGCCTGCTGAGATGGCAGAGCTGTGCCGCACGCTGACAAGGCTGTGCTGTCAATTGAGTGGTGGAACACCCCACATAATTATGCGATGTGAAGCATCAAAGATCTACCGGACACGTCAAGCACCGACTGAATACGATGTCACAAGAACCAGTAATCGATATTAGCCTCCCACTCAGTCCTATCCAACCTATCAACAACGCCAAGGAAATGCCCCTCAAAAGTCGGAAAGGTATCCGCTATCCAGAGAATTGTACACCTACCCCCCAGCACCACAGATGCAATGAAACTCCACCCAAGGAATGACACAAGGAACCTATCCACCAGTCGACAAATGAAATGAGCCAAAGGGAGCGAAACGGCGACGAATCCTACCCCAACGAACCATGATACCCACGAATAAAACGCCGTGAACCCCCTTCAACCCATCAGGCCGATCGCTACTACGCCAGAAATGTACAATGAACAGGCCTTATTTACGCGGCAGCACCGCCCTGACTCCTCAGCTTCCTCCCGCTGCCAGGGACCCCAATACTCTTGCTGAAGTCCTGGCCCTGCGGTAGATTCTCCCTATCCGCAACACTCTGGGCGCCAGCAACGGTCATGCGAGTTTGCTTCTTCTTCATCGGCAGCTTGCTTTCCGTCCTGTCGGAGAACTGGCGCTTGAGTGTCGGCGCGACCGGCGCAAGGGTCGGGGAGCCGATCGTAAGCGCGACAGTCGGTGGAGCAGATGCGGATTCTGCCGCCGCAGACGGGTTGATGGTGTTGGGGTCGAGCTCGCGGAGGCCGCCGGTGATGCTGGTATCGCTTGCAGCGCTTGTAGGACGAGCGGACGGGGCGGGAAGAGAAGTGGTGGTATGCTCCTCGTCTGCGGGCGGGGCAGCGTCGGTGAAGACCATGCGCTTCGTTGGACTCTTTTGGGGAGATGCGGTGGTAGAGCGGCTGGAGGGAGCTTTGCCCCGGAGCTTGGCAAGGAAAGAGTCCTGCGCCTCGGTGCGCGGGAGAGTCGTTGGGTATGCGTATTTTGTGACTTGCGGAGTCTCGCCAGTGGGTGCGTAGTCTTGCAGACTTTGTTGCTCGATCTCCTCGCGAAGAGCTCTGAGTGGGCCACGGATTTCTCCGTCTTCAGCCAGAAGAGGCAGAGTAGCTTGTAGAGTTGCTGTCTTAGCCTCCATGTCCGAGCTGACATCCTGGATGCGAGAGAAAGACGTGTTGAAGTGCTCGCCGATATTGATATAGGAAGCCTGGACATTGGACGTCAGAGCAGACAGAGATTCAGTGTGGCTGGTGTGATGCGCCTCATTCTGCTCCCGAATACGGGCCACAATGTCGTCGAGCGAGTGGAGTTGCGAATCCATGTTCTCCATCTGGCTGTTGACAATTTTGACCGTTGAATCATGAACTGAAGCGGTGGTTTGACGAAGGGAATCAGTGTGCTCATTTGCACTGGCAAAGTCGGCCTTGATCTTAGTCTTGACGTTCTCGCGAGACTTGACAACCCCAGTGACCAAATCGGACGCCTTGTTGACCCATCCATCCATGTTCTTATTGTAGCTCTCTGCAGCCATCTCGAACGTGGTGTTGGCAGTGTCAAGGTCCTTACCAACATTGGCGATACGCTTGGCTAGGCGCTGCTCCTGAGCAGCCGCAGTCGACTTCATCAGGGCAGCCATCTGAGCGAGAAGCTCTTCACGCTCAGCAACAGCTTTTTGCTTCTCCTCTTCAACAACAGAGACTACGCTCGCATGAGCAGCTTTGTTAGATGCGAGGATCTCCAAGTTGGCTTCAGACATCTGCTTCCGGAGAGTGTCAACCTCCGTGTGTTGCTCGTTCAACTGCTTGATGAGGTCGTCGAAGGTGCTCTTGAAGTCTCGGCCCAGAGCTGCGTAAGATGAATGAAGCTGGGTGTGGAAGGCCTCAAGCTCTGTCACGATTCCCGCCGAAATTCTCTCTGCGGCTGCAGAAAGGTCATTCAAACCAGCGCCGACCTTCTGTTTGACGCCCTCACGCAGAAGTTTGATCTCCTCCAACACTTCATTCAGGTCTTCCTTTGACTTGGCCGTTTGCTCATTTACCTCCTTTTCTGACTGCTCAAAGGCCGTCATCTTTTCTGAAAGGAACGCCTGGGAGACTCCGAGCTTCTCTAGCTCATCTTGCACAAAGCCCTGCATCCGTAGAGCAAGACCGGCCATCAGCTCCTGTTGATGTGATTGGAAGCCAGAAATGCGCTCGTCAACCATGTTCGTGGTGCTCGCAACCTGGGCCTGGGAGGAGCCCCATTGCTGCCGGTTGGCAGCGTGGAGATCGGATCTACGGCGGAGCTTAGAGTGCAGACCACCAATGTCAGACGTAGTCTTGCCAAGGGTCGAAATGAGGTCTTGACCAATGTTGGCAAGCTCCTCCTCGGTCTTTGCGTGAGCCTTCCTCAAAGCAGCCTCCTCAGACAGGTTCTGTCTAGTGTGCTCCAAAACCACTTCAGTCTTCTCCAAGATGCTCTTTGTGCCGTCCAGAATGGATTTAGTCGCCTCGTTGTCTTTCTTGAGCGAGGCAAGATTGTTGGTAAGATTGAACAGCTCTTGGACCTTGTTCCGGAGATTTGTTTCCATGGTCTCAATCTTATCCTTCTGCTCTTGGACGAGGATCCTCCTGGACTCACTCTCGGTGGTAAGTTCTTCGTACGTTTCCTGGGCAAGGTAAACACCGTTCCGCTGTCTGGTGGCAATGAGCTCCATTTTCAGCTTCTCGATCTCTGTAGTGAATTCCCTGAAAAAGGTCTTCTTAGAAACCATCTGGTTGATCTGAGGCTTGTTTCGGATGTTCTTGGCGCGGAAAGCGTAGTCCAGTGTAGAAATGGTCTCCTCAAGGTTGCTCTTTGCCGGAGACAGCGTAGCAATGATGCATGTTTTCGTACGTCCACCCAAGGAATCTTGCAGCAATCGAGTCAACTTGGACTCGCGGTAAGGGATGTGGGAGCTCTTCTCAACCAAGGCGTTAATGACACGTCCCAAAGTAAGCAAGCTCTTGTTGATCAAGCCAGCCTCAGCTGCACGCTTGTTCTCTGCTCCACTGCGCTGGATGTTTTCACTGCCAGCCAAGTCGACCAGGTTCAGCTTTCCCGCACTCACGAAGTCCTCTCCTGTCTCTGTTACGCGCTTCAAGTAGACTGTGATGGTGAAAACAGTGTGACTCCGAGAACTCAAGTCGTTACACTTGGTCGCGGCGACTTGTCTCTTGTGGCTGCCTTCGCGGAGCAGTTTGATTCCCTTGGATGCATTGCTGATGTGTGACTCTTCCATTCCCTGGACCACAGTTGCAGAATGCCCCTTCTTGCTGTTGTCCTCGTACAGCTTCAACTTGGTGTTGTCGTCGACGGCGAGCAGATCGCGAAGCTCTTCATTGTAAAGCTCAATGAAAGAGCATTTGACAGAATTCTCGCATTCTGCGCTCTCAAGCTTCTCAAACAAGGTGTGTAGAACACGGGGAACGATACCGGCGGCGTCGGGTAGTGGCAGCGTATCGGTGATGTCTCCGGACATGGTGTAGGTCTTTCCGGTACCCGTCTGACCATAGGCGAATATTGTGCAATTGAAGCCATTCAAAACCTGCGAATATCAATAAGCGGCGTGTAGAGCGCTTTTATTGGCAGCACTCACATCGTCCAAAATGGGCGCAACAACTTCGTCAAAAACCATCTGCTGGTCAGCAGCTGGTGAGAAGACCTTGTCGAAGCTGTAGGTCTTGTTGCTCAGGGCACTAGCTCCCATGGAGAGCTCGACGTTGTGACCTTTGACTCCATCTGTGGAAACGACGACGCCACTGTTTTCGCGAATCTCTCTGTCATTGCGCCCTCTGCAGCGCACGACGACGTTGATGTTGGTATCTACTCTCGAATCGAAGTCGCGGTCCTTGCGCTTACGCGACTCTGGGGATCTGGCACGTGTAGCGTTTGTTGCGACGGATGCGATGGACTCGGCGGGCGACGCACGACCGGATGGTGTGCCGGCTTGAGCGCGGAGGCTTTGTAGGCTGCGCGCAGTGGGCGGGCGCATGGAGTTCATCCTGCTGGCGGGAAGGCCAGGTCTGGAGGGACCTGCCATTGTAAAATGTGGAGGGGTTTGGTGGGGTCAGGCTGTGTGTTAGTGTCGCGGTTGCAGTGTCAAGCGCGGAGTTGCTATACGGGAAGCGACGGGTTTGTTTTCGTGTACTGGCAGCGACTGCCGCTTTAGGCGAAAAGTAAACACTGGCGTGGCCGACCCACGACAACACAACTTTCATGGATTTTCTCAGACACCCAGCCGGACCGCTCTTTACGAGTTATATACAACCCATAGGCCATCTATCCCCAAGTATATCTCGCAAACCGCGCATGAGCGTGGCGCGCCGGTCTGCGAACAACCCACGGAATTCGGCGGCGAAACGTCGGCATGACTCAGTGAGTGGCCTAATCGATAAGCGGCCATGTCAGTGTCGCCGGCCGCAACCGAGCAACGACATCATCGCCCCAAGCACCAGCACCGCTCTCCTGCCCCTCACGGACATCTCGGTGCTTCTCCTGGACCTTGTGGTAGTGTCTACGCTTGCGCTGCGTAAACGCGGCTTATCACCACCACATAAGCCAATCTCTAGGCGTCGCTAAAGCTGGCCAGTCATTCCCCGCGTCCCTTGTCTTCCTTGCCGCAGGCTGGGAGCTCGCCAATCGTGGTTGCATCTCCCTCTGGCCAATATCGCCCCTCAACCCTCGGTCCCGCAGCTATCTTCAGGTTGAGATCAGATAGATCTCGCGTTTGCAGCTGCGCACCTGGTTGGTTCCAGCCTTGACAGGGCACTAGTGCGCGTGGACGCTGCACGTGGTCGACGTGTTGATAGGCGCGGGGCGTTCAGGGTCCCGCCCGCAGCTTGCAGCTCCCGCCTCTCACTCCCACGCTTCTTCCTCAACACCCCGAGCTCACCTCAACATGTCAAGTCCTCCGCCGTCCACCGCCATAACCCCAGGTCGCTCCCTGGGGTTCATGAGTGAGTTTCACCACCCAAACTTGCTTGCGCTTGCCGGATACTAACTACTCATAGCGCTTGGCGCCTCACTCCATGACATCCTCACTCGAATCAAGGCCCAGCCTTCCCTCTACCCCAAGATCCAGCTCCTATTCGACCCAAAGTATCCGTTGCGCATCCCCGTCGTCATAACCTTACCGGAGAACGGCATCCGTCTGCGTTTCGACGGCCCTGACCAACGCCTACGGCTCATTGAGGTCATCGACTTCACCAAGACAAAGCTCAGTTACAAGAATACCGAGGTAGTGAAAGCCGGAGAAGGTGCTGTCAGCGCTCTAGGTGCCCAAGCTGGCCCGACAGGTCCTCGTTTTCGCCATGTTTACGACAGATTGCTTGGTCCGACGTATGCTGGAGAGTATATCCCTCCTGCTGCTGACGACACCAAGGGAGTTGGAACATACGTCTTATCATACCCTGGGATTGCCTTCAACTTTCCTCTGCTAGCTTCTTCATGGTCTGCCGACAAAGACTTCGTCTCTTTGTTGTCATCTCATGCCGCATCTGCAGCTACATCCATGGCTATCTTCCACGGCGAGTCTTGGTCCAAAGCGCGGGGTACACTGTTTACCCATACTCCTCCCAACCCCAGATCCCTTGAGCTTGCGGCCAAGGCGAATGTTGCCGATGATATAGAAGTCGCCAGAATCTACGGTGAAGGCCGTATCGAGCTCGTCAGGCGCTCCAGCCCACCCTTCTGGATCAATCTGAGCGAGACCACCCCGCAGGATCTGATCACCGAACTGGGGCCGCCAGATGCCATCTATCGCAAGAATGATAACCGCCTTTCGATTCACGGAAATAAGCAGAACACCCTAGATGCTCTCAGTAATAGTGTTGGCTCGATGGCATACGGAGACGCTGAATCCTCTGATACTGATGATCACGAATCATTCACGGGCTCTGAACCAGAAGAGTCCGAGGGCTCTGAGGATGGTGGGAAAGTTTACCTGGATACAGATGACTCGACATCGGCAGAACACTTCTACAACTACTTCCACCACGGCTTCGATGTGCTCATTTCGAGGCCAACTGCAATTTCCACCGCTTCGCCGACTTCACAACATGAGCCTCGCGAGATTCCGAAGGATTTTCCGAATTCCAGAAATAACCTAGTTGCAACCAAAGTCATCTTCCACGGAAACGTTCCTGGTTCATATCCTTTCAACCGCCACCGAAGGAGCCGCTGGACGCTTGAGCATGTCCCGACAGAGCTGTATAGGGAATCGCTCACATCCGAAATGTCCTTCACGGATGTCAAGGGCCGTCTTTGTGAAGCTTTCAAGTCGGCATGTGCGACGGAAGAGGAAGAACGCTCGATGCAGCGCGGGATGGTACTAAACCGAGGCTGGGGCGACAGTCCAGGCAGCAGCTGCGAGCTCCTTGGTGGATTCGAGGAAGCAACAAGCTCACCCATCCAGAAGAAGAAGGGCCGCTCTGGCGGAGCATCTGCTGCGCCGGCCGTTGACTCGACGTTCGGCATTAGTGAGATCTTTGGCTTCCCGGGCTTGATCTTCGAAGTGCTGAAGAATGATACTGTCAGCACCCTGACAGTCATCTGAGCCCTTTGAATCTCGTGATCAAACATTCATTCATGGCGTTTAGGGCGCTAGGCTGGGCGGCGAATACCCTGATTGTTACAAGCATACTATCAGCATGGCAGGCAGCTGCATTCACCACAGCATATGTGGAACGGGAGCATTGCATGATTTCCTTTTGCATCAAGCAGAATTCTGGTACGGTCTGTTCGGATATGATCAAATTAATTCACAATATTTGATTGCTGAAGACATTGCAAGCTATTATGCATCTCGGGTTTATAGCGATCTCGCTCTGCAACTTCTGCCCAGTGATTCCATTCCGGTGAGGATCATCTTGTTAGCTCTCGTGTAGGCTGATGATCGCGTTTCTAGCAGAAGCGCTAAAGCAAGCCACCAGTTTTTGCAGCGGATAAACGGCAGTATAAGTGGCTGGGAATAGAAATGATGGGCTGGGGCCACCAGTGTCAGCCGCAACAGCCCCGTCAGCCGCATGATCACCTCTGCAGGAATGGTTTAGGTCGTCAATTACTATTTTCTCGGGGGCTGAATTGATGCCTTGTTCTTAAAAATCGCCGCCGAGCCACCATTATTCTCAGCCTCCATTTTTCCGCCCTACCTACCGCACACGCGTGTCTCTTTCCCAAAGAGCGACCCCGAACCGGCCAAAAAGAACCAGGAAACACGCAAGGGGACCTGCGCGCACGTCATCATGTCCCGTCGCCGCGGATTATTACCACCGTCACCAACCCGCCCCTCGCACCGCCACTACTACAACAGCAGCGGCGGCGGCGCCTGCGCGGCGCCCTACAGCCGCGACCACGGCGGCCGTCACGTCACGCGCACGCGGCCGGAGCAGCGCTTCGCAACCGCCCCAGTAGCAGCTGCAGCTGCTGCTGCAGACCTCGACTACGGACGTATAAGTCGTCGTCGCACCGAAGACGATGCGGCGGCCGACCTGCCTGCGGTGTTCGACCACGTGCGTCGCAGCGCCGACCGCCGCGCCGCCGCCGCCGCCGACCGTGAGTACGAGGTCGGCTTTGGCGGTGGTGCTGATGATGATGATGACTACGAGTATCGCGAGATTCGTCGTCGGCGCGAGAGGTCCAGGTCCAGGTCCAGGCCCAGGTCCAGGTCTAGGATTCGTAGGTATCGCAATTACTCGACCTATACGACGACGATTCCGGCGAGGCATTCCGTCAGGGTAGGTCGGACTGAGGACGTTGTCGCAGAAGCGCCCGCAGCTGGTGAAGAAGCCGCAGCGGAGATTCCGGAGCGGTATGAGGAGGAGATTGGGTTTGAGTCGCCGGACGATGTATTCGGGGACGGAGGGGGTGGGTTGGGGTATGAGGAACGTGAGGGGATGCGGTATGGGGATTTTATGCTGAGTATGCGGAGTAAGGATGTTTTCGGGGTGTTTGCGACAGGGCTGGGGGGAGAAGGGGAAGATGATAGGGATGTGAGTGATGCAAAAGAGGAGGAGGGAGGAGGAGCCGTAGGCGTGAATGGCGTGGATGCGACGAGTACTGTAGGGAGTGCGCATGAGACGAGGTACAGAGTGCTTTTCTCGCAGTGGGTGGAGAATGGGAGTGGTGGGGAGGATCCGGTGGCAGAGTTAGTCGTGGAGATGGAGAAAGGAGTAGGTACGAGGGGGAAAGCGAGAAGGGGCCTGTTTGAGTGGGTGCATGTCAAACAAGATGTTATGAACTTTGAGGCTTTCACGGTAAGTTCTGAAAGGTGCGAATGCAGCAATAGCTAACGGTACAAAGCGGCGGGTGGAGAAAGCAAGCAGACTTAACCAGGAGGAGAAAAAATACGTCTCGAAGGTGCTGAGAGGCATCTCCAGACAATTCGAGAAGCCATTGCTGACGCAGGATGGGATGCAAGGGAAATACATGATGGCTAATTTCAACCAAGAGTTTGACGACACTACGGGAGCTCCCAGCGTTGCTTTCATCTGTTTGCCGTTCTTCACGCTTGAGAAGTATGGACCACCAAGGCTCCCAGAGAACTCCAAAGCGCACCCGAAAAGGACGCTGTTACAGACACTGTTCTCTTCGGCCAGTCGAGCACAGGATCTTCAGCAGGCCGTAACCCAGCTTCCGAACACGCCGAAAGACTTTCTGTTTCATGTGCGTCAGATTTGGGCTTTCATCGTAGACGATAGTGAGTTTTGCATTTCTTTATTATTATTTTTTTTTTCAAAATCTGCGTGAGAGGCTCGTACCCCGTGAATGTTTTGCAGAGCCATGATCTTCCATATGTAACAACTGCCCTAAGTGCTTGGATTATAGCTAGACATGGCATTTACCATACTATCAATGAAAAAGATTTCCCCGGGTCGTTTGCTAATTTTTCTTGTAGAGTTCATGATCACCTGCTCAGGCGAAGATCCACCGTCGATTGCCCGAGATTCGATCACAATCACCTCACAACCTTTGGCGGCTGATGCAGTGAAATCAACGCCTCAGTATATCGAGGTATCTGACGAGTGCATGAATATATGGCTTCTACCATTGGAGAAGTGCAAAACATGGTTTGTAAGCTACATCAGCCATATATACCTTTTTTTTTTGGTCATGTCTGATTCGGTGCTACAGATGCTGCATTCCAACTTCTTCGATACCATGGTTGACTACGACATTGAAGCTGGTTTCTCATACACAATCACATTCGAAAACACAGTGCTGAGCGAGAATGATTGGCCGAAAGTCTACGAGAAAGCGCAACGGACAACAGTCCGGATATCTATCAGCAGCGGGTATGTTGGTATTAACCTTGCATTTAAGCTTGGCTCACAAGTCCTCCAGTGACAGCGGATACTCGCTGAGGATACCAACAACCACTCCAGGAGGCTACTCTGATGACGATGCTGAGACCCTGGTCTCCGAACCATCGAGCGAGCCGGTTAATTTTCCAGACTTGGAGCTCTCTAAGGACCAATTCCACGTTTTTACCTGGTTGGCTAGCACCAACAACAGCGAAGATCGCTCCGTAAGCGCGGTCCGCTTGGGGAAGGCGTTGGAAGAGGTTCAAAAACTCCTGCTTAGAGAGAGCCATCCGATCGATCGAAAAGAGTACAAATCAGCTTTCATTGAGGGGAAGCGAAACAGATCCTCGTACCAGTCTGTGAGAGATGCTTTGGAAGCTCTTCCCACACCAACCAAAGCGGCACTGGAATGGAAGAAATCAGTGACTGGGTTTGTCAAGGACTTCGTGGACATATTTCAGTTCTTCCTTCCGCTAGACTGCCAAGCCACAGCGGCAGCTTGCTTCTGGGCAGCTATTCACCGTATGCTGAACAGACCTATTCCACAGGACAAGCTCTCTGAGATTGAAGAGCTCAGCAGAATCTCGAGTTATGCAAAACGTTTGAGAGATCTATCCAAAAACATATCCGACCTCGAAGTTCCCCCGCCATCTCAAAGCAACCCTCCAGACAAGTTCGTTGTGGCCTGGATCCACACATGTCTGGCCGTCTGTCATTGGAAACCTTCCGACATGTCGGCATTCGACCACCATCTTGAGCGCTCCGAGAATGAACTGGTTAGCGGTCTGCCCAGCTTTCTGCGCAGTTTCCAGGATAAGCCCTTAGAAAACAGAGCTGCTGCCATGCCTTTAGGCATATTGAGCCTGCTCACGCAAGAGCTCCTGATGGACTTCACCGGCATGAGGCCTGACGTATTCACCTCGTATCGTGACTACTACTACCAACTGGTACATCGAATCCCGCACTCCCACTTCCCATTCCACCCCCTCTGCTTCTCCATTCCAGACACAGCCATCCTAATAAAAGACCCAGAAAAACCGCATGGACGAAGACCCGCTCAACCGCGCCCACCAAAAGAGCATCAACGCCTTCAAGCAAGAGCTCGAAGCCATCACCAACGTCCTGAACCAGCAACTCACCGTGCTCACCGACTTCGGCCTGGCGCTCGAGCAGCGCAAGCAGCACGCCGGGCGCACTCTTTTCTCCGCTCCCTACGCCGTCGCGCCCAACGTCGTCGACAACTGCGCCGCCGCCGTCGACTCCAAGATCCGCGGCTTCGCCGGCATGCGCCAGAATGCCGAGGCGCTGCGCCTGGCCAGCCTCGAGATGATCGACTCGAACAAGGACCGCCAGGAGGCCGCTATCTACGCGTTTACTATCGTTACGATCGTGTTCTTGCCGCTGTCGTTCGTGTCTGGCTTCATGGGGATGAATACGGCGGATATTCGTGACATGCCGCATCGGCAGTGGGTCTTCTGGGCTGCGGGCATACCGCTGACGATATTGATCATCTTGCTGGGGCTCATCGGGGCCGGTGAGTTGGGTAATGCGTGGAGCTGGTGTCTGCGGATGCTAAGTGGGAACCGGTCTTCTGGGGGACGCAGAGGGCGTGGAGGAGTTGCAGAGCCGATATCATATACCGAGAGGGTGACTGCAGGGTTGAGAGAAGATGGCGATGAGGAAACAGCTGCACCTAGGAGGACGGTGCAGGGTGGGTTGATTAGAAGAAAGACATTGGCATCAAGGAGGTGAGAGGGGCATAAAATAAAATCGGAGGAGCTTGTGGGAGCTTGAGGTGCTCTTCAAGGTACAGACATCATGAAACGGACGAGACTGCTCAGAATAGTCAAAGCGCAATCAGCAGAGACAAGATTTTCAAAGGAGCAGATGATTTGGAAGGACAGCAGTACTACCCTATCCAAGTTTAATTCAAGTAACGCCAATGTAATCCAACAAATGAGGGTATACAACTAAACGCTCTATCCAACAATGACGTAAAACCAAATCATGACCTCCCTTCAAGCACACCCGCCGCCCTACCCAAAAAGCCATTGAAGTCTTTCACCCTATCCAACAAACCACCTCCAGGACCAACAGCACTAACGCCATTACTCAAAGCATCTTCAATCTCCCACAAGGGGCTAACCTGCGGGCCTTCATCCTCCCGGCCCTCCCGCGCGGCCTTCTCTCTCCCCCGCTGCACAGCAGTCTCGATGCCGTACAGCGCATCGCTCAGTTCCTCATCACGCCGCCTCTTCGCCTCAGCCTCCATGTGAGCCTGACGAACCGCATCCATACGCAGCGCGACCTGCTCGCGCTCCTTACGTATACCTAAGAACTCCGAGCGCAACGCAACCTTCTCCTTCGTAGCAGCCTTGAGCCGAACGCGCAGAGCCTCCCCGGCATCAACGGCTTCGGTCAGCTCGAAGAGACGGTCAGCCAGCTCCGTGGAGAATGCTTGGACGACACCAGAGCGGCGCTTGAGTTCGGCACGGCGAGGCTTGTCGGAGGTGCCCACTTCGGCAGCCTGTCGGATGAGGGAGTCGTTCATGCGGGCAATGAGTTCGGTAGTGACCTGCGCGAGGATATCGACAGGGTTGACAGCAGGCAGGCGCGGATTGGCCACCGCGGACGGTGTGGGGAGCTCGAGCTCGTCGATTTCGGAAACGTCGTCGGTGGGTTTTCGAGGCGCTGACATGCGATAGACAGTAACAGGAATACGTGGACCTCTGTCAGCGGCGGCGGCGTTGCGGCGAGGTCGCTTTCGCGCTGGACCGTCTGAACTTAGCTGTTCTTTCCGTGGTTTTGGAGCCGGCGGTGCACGTTTAGGCAATGAAGGTCTGCCACGAGACTTTCGCCGAGATGCAACGTTGCTCGCTGAAATCTTGAGTGATGAGGCTTGAGACACAGTGTCATCTCCAGAAGATGCAGCTTCTTCTTCGGGCTGAGAAGCAACTGAATCTGCATCCTCCTCCTGAATGCTCTCAAGCTGGCGATGAGAAGCAACTGGAGAAAGTTCATCCGCAGATGATTCGTCCTCTCCAACTTCCCCAACTTCTTCATCCTCGGTCAAATCATCGTGAACTTTCGCTGCCTGTAAACTTCTGCGAGTTGGTCTCTTTGCGGCGGTCTTAGACGGCTCGGCGATAGTGCTTCCGGGGTCTTCGATAGATTTTCGAGGTCGCCCAGAGCGTTTCGAAGCAGGAGCAGGGCTAGCTTCATCTTGACTGACAAACAAGCCAGGGCTCAAAGCTGCCCTAGCGCTTCCAACATTCTTCAATGAGCTCAGAGGTCTGCGCCCTGTCGACAATGTATGGTCCACGTCATTATCCTCCAACTCATCTTCCGCATCCGCCGCAATGGCTACCGGAGTCGCATGGACAATCCCACTTGTTCTCCTTGACGAACTGTCTTGTGATTTCCCTGCAGATGCTTGGTGCTCCTCGTCGTTCTGCTCTAGCTCATCTTGCTGGCTTTCCGGCACTTGCTGGGCAGAACTAGGCCTCTTCCTCTTCCCTGTGATAGATGGAGTCACGAACGCCTGTTCATTTTCACGGCTTGGCGTCTTCGAACGCCGCTGTGCCCCACTCCTAGTCCGAACCGAAGAACCGCCCGGCGCTGCAGCCGGAGGTTGTTCCTTTGGCGTTTTACGAGCAGACGCTCTCGGTGGTAGCGTGGCCGGAGATTTTCGAGACGAGCGCTGCGCAGGCAGTGCATTCGAGGTGCGGCGCGATGAATTGGAGGCAGGAGTTCGGCGAGTTGAGCGTTGCGCAGGTAGAGGGGCTGCTGCGGCGGCCGGGGTGCGATGCGACGAGGGCTGAGAGGGCGGCGCTTTCGGGGTTGGGCGCGAAGAGGGTTGCGCGGGGAGAGCCGAAGCACCGAAGGTGAATCCAAAGTTCCCCACGGATAGACCGCTCGTGCTGCTGGTTGTAAGCGGGGCGCGGCGGCGGCGGAAGAGCGTATAGCTTACCCGGCGCCGCGCTGGCGCATGCGGCGTCTTTCCTCGCGATCTACAATGATTTGATCAGACATGATCTTCTCTATGAGCTGGGAGATTTACCGTTCGGAGCCATGGCGGGAGAGAAGGCCGGCGTTGCGATGAACAAGTGGTGTTGAGTCGCGTTCTAGCCGACGCGTCGAGGGTGACGCGCTGTTTGGAGATGTCGGCGAAAGAAGCTCCGATGCAAATGCCAAGGCCGCATTGTGCTCCGGCACCCTCGCTGTTGTCCCCGCTCCACAGTTAATCGCTCTTCAGAAAGAGAATGATGATAATGAATGTGCTGAGTTTCGGGTAGAATGGGACGAGAAACAAGCATTTTCGTAACCCGTGGCATGAAGTAAGCCGGGAATCTTAAATGCTCGAGATCTCGCACGTGGCGCGCGGTAGATCGACCCGACGACGTCATGGTGTCGCGGGGATGATCAGCCCTTGTCCGCTTTCTTTCTCGACACAAAAGTCGGGCCGCATCTTTCGTCCACCACGTCCACTTGTACTGTCTCACACCACCTCCACGGTCTTTCCTGCCGAGAAACCTTTTCATCATGGCCGACTACACCAAATACATCCTCAAAGTTACCGCTGGTCCGGACTACGACGAAAAGAACCACACCGAAGTGCTCGTAAACACGGCCAACTCTGTTGGGATCTCAACCGAGCACCTCGACGCCAAGGTCTGGGTCCGCGTGAAGGACTACCGCGGTAATACGTCTTGTTTGACTTCTGGAGCTTATGTACGCTAATTCAACCCAAGGTCTGCCTCAAGGTTCCCCTGCGACATCGCCATACTTCGAGCACTCGGACCACACCGGCGATCGCTACAGCATAGCATACTCGTTCCGCCTGAAGAAGGATATCGCTGGCGACAAACTCGTTTTCGGAAATGACTTCGATCACCCTATCCGCGATCGCTTGCCATGGGGCTTCAGCACCGCCTTCAACTGGGTCAAGGGGTGGGTTGACGCCACTATGGAGGGCGACCCATACGCCGACGAGCCCTACCTCTACTCGCCCATCTTGAGCTCCATGAACATACTACAAGTTGGCGGCAAAGGTCAGGGCATCGACGAGGTCGCAGAAGGCGCCGGCGAGAAGACCGGCGAAGGAGACCAAGCCGCCATAATCTTCAAGGAGGGCGCTCAGGCAGACGGCCAGGAAGTGCGCGAAAAGTCAAGCATGCCTGCCAATAACACGCAGAGGAAGAGGCACTACCAGCAGCTCCAGCCCAGGCAAGACTTCATCTTCGAGAAGGATCGTGCCTACGCTTGTGACTTCTTCAACGGCTATCTGGACTTCAACGAGTTCTCGCTGAAGCTTCCTATTCTTACCATCCCTGTCATCAAGTACTGGGATGGACAACCCCTTCGGTATGTCCCTAAAACGTTGTCTGGCTTGAACTCCCCACCAAAAACACTCGCGCTTGTTCGGTCTTTAGCTCCAACAGTTTATCTGACTGACAAAGAACTCACACTCTTAGATATGTCCTGAGAAACCTCGAGACGAAAGAAGTCTACTTTGTCATCCTCTTCTCCCTCGTTCCTGTCGAGCATGTCGATGCCGGGAGCTCTAGCGAGACCGAAGGCTCCAAGCAGGAAGAATGGGAGAAGGTGGAAAAGGACAAGAACAGCGAGCCGAACGGGCAGACCAAACCCACGAATGATGACCTTGACTAATAAATGACTATTCGAATACGTTACAGTCGATTGAAGAGAAGATTAGCACTTCCTGACATGCCCTACCAGAGATACTGCATCCTACTTTCGTAGATTTGTGGATGTTCTTGCGGGCTTTCAAAGCCTGTATTCTCCTGAACTACCCATGAAGGAAGTAGCATCTCTCACGGGGTATGGAAGGTCGAAATTTCCTCCAATCCACTGTGGCTTTGAGTAGACATTCCTGACAATATTTGACGTACTGAGGGTCGATTTGGAACAAAAGGAGAGGAACAATCATCGAAACAAGCCAGGAGTGCTTCACTCCGAGTGTATCAACTGCAGATTGTCAGGATCGTGCAGACGCCCATGGATCTTGGGCAGAAAACACCCGAAAATTCTCGCAGCGTCACCGGAGATGCACACCTGGGCAAACACACTCCACTCATTTGGTACAGGAGTCTCTGCGGGCCCTCGTGCCAGAGGCCTGGCCTGGACCGATACGCGAACATGTATGGGGCGAGAACAGGGGAAACACTTCACGGAACAACACAGGAGAGAGCTACATTTGGTTTGACTTTAGCATCACAAAGATAGAGTGCGATACAGACAGCGAGAACCTGAAAGAGTGGGAAGAGATGCTACGAAGAAGGGAAATACGCGTTATAGATCTACACGAAACCCCACGTCGGAACGAGGACTCCCCTTATAGCCCGTATTGTTGATAGACGCATGCAGAATAGACCGCACTGCACAAAGAGCAGTCAGTAAAGATTACTTCGTCGGTTGGATGTTTCTCGAGTGAGGGGAGTGACTGAGAGAATATGCTGTTACGAGTAGGCAATTACTCGGCGGAGGGGTTGAGGCTGCATGACGTATATAAATCAACAGGTCAGCTTCTCCTTTCGCCCACAGGGCACTGCCACGGTTTCGTGGCAGAATGGTAACTACTCTAGTTACCATTTAAATGAAAGAATGGGCTAACTTCACTTGTGATAGGTCGAAAAAAGAAAAGGACAAAAACAAAGAGCAGCTGCCTATCCACAATAAAAATCCCAATGAAGCCTTGGGCAAGCTTGGGGGTTTTTCCCTGCTAAGAGGGCCATGAGGCCTTCCCCCCGCGCCGAGCTACGACTCGGATGGGCAGGTGCAGGTTTTTTGCCATTTTTTCCCCTGATCTGCGTGAGGCTCGAACGGGCGAAGGTGACGAGGTGGTTGGTGGTGGGCACGCACAGGGAAATCTGGTGCAGCTGTCCTTGGTGTACTGCACCTTAGTCACATCCTCCCCGTCCGCCGAGACGAGCATCTTCAGAGGCTGCTTCACTATTCGCACGTCTGTGGTGCCCGTCTTCTCGTCTGGCGAGGTGAGGGTCACGCTGCCCACCGCGTCTGGGCGCTCTGACGTGAGTGGTGGTCCTCGGTCTTACTTTACCTAGACGTAGGTCGCGGTTTCTTTTAGCGCGCTAGAATCCGTCTCCTCCGTGGCTGCGATAAAGTGCTCCTCCGGTTCTAGTTTCACTTTGAGCGAGCCCGAGGGTGACGCTGCAGGCGATGTTGACATTTTGTCTTCGATTCTGCGACAGTAACTTTGTAAGCACAACGAAATCACCTACTGCGAATCTAACAGTGAGTAGTGTAGCATAAGGGTTCGGGTTTATCGGAATCATAAGTGTCTGCGTATAGGCTCCACGTCTCCACAAAAGCCTGGGATATCACTCGCTCACCACCGTCCCCAGCTGCGCATCGTCGCCAGTCGACTCGATGAGAGCCCGCATCTTCTCATCGCAGTACTCAGGCTGCTCCCGGAAGTAGAAACGGTCGACCGCCACTTCCACCGAGCATCCATACAGCTTGGGTCCGGCAATCGTCACGCCACGCGCATCCGTCATGTCGCCGCCGCCGATGACCTGCAGCACCGCGTCTGCCATGAGCTTCGCCGGCGTGACGGCTTCTGCAGGGAAAGCTGCCCACGCCGCTTCCTCCAGGATGTTGCTCCGAACCAACCCCGGTAAGAGGACCTTCGTCCGGATTCCGTCTTTGTGCAGGACCCGCGCGATTGAACGCATGAAGCCGACGATGCCATCTTGACGCAATACTTAGCTAGTGGATGAGAAAACGAGGACACAGGTGGAACCCACGCTTCGATGCCGAATATACCGGCGAGTAGTACATCGGATAGATTCCGGCGGCGCTAGACGTCATTACCAGGTTGGCGCCTGCACCTTTGTATGACGAAAGGCGGAAGTAGTGGATGGCCAGGTTGGTGGTGTAGATGGTGCCTCGCAAATTGATGTCGATGTTGGCAAGATCTGGTAACGGCGGTGGTGCTGAGCCGTTTCCATAGTTCTCGTAAAATTTGCTCCGCTCAATGGTGCCGGCGTTGGCGAAGACAAAGTCAAGCTGTTTGTCGGCTTCGAAGACGTTGCGGAAGACACCAACAGCCAGCTATACTTATCAAGTATGTTCTACGTAAGCTTAATGCTACACCTAGTTTGATTCCAATACTACTCTCAATACAACCCAGTGAGACATTTTCCAATGCACCCACTGCTGAATCTCTTCAGCCCACCCTTTTGCTCCCCCTAGTACTCGGGTGGTGGTGTGAGGTTTCGTGGTGTACTTGGGTCCTGCAGCCACTCCATGTCCGGTGATCTTGTGCTCCCATATTGTCCCGCTCCTACAGCGTGACCGTCGAATCCCTGCTGGGAGTTCTGAGCGAGACCTTCAACACCTCCCTCGGAGAGGATCCAAAGTGGAACCTTTATAGTAAGCGAAGTCACAGTCGAGGTGAAAATCGACAAGTCGAGGCGATAGACGCGAGAGATGAGACATGAATGAAATGTCGGGACGAATGTTTTGCTTGTCGGGAGCTCGATGGGAATTTGGAGGTTTGCGGTGTAAAACGGTTTTCCCCCTTCCCCTTCCTGTTTCGTCCACAGTCCAGAGCTTACTGAGCGAGACGCGAGTGGTAGTGTCACCGAAGAGAAGTCCATGGAAGTGTCGCGTTGAGCTTGGTCGCGGCATGGGAATTGAGACCGTGGCGTCGTAGCATAAAAAGTGAGGATTCTTAGCTCGCTCTTCAGACTGCTGAGATCTGGTGGAGGGCTATCCATTTTGACGGGGTCGAAACGAAGGAAGGCCCTTGCCTGCCCAGACAGAGGGTCGTAGGTCGCCGCGCGCGTATCTTCCAGATGTAGGCTGTACGGCTTCTGAGCCTCCATCGTTAATTCGCCCAAAGCCTCCCCAAAGCCTCTTTTGCGAATCGTTCTCTCGTTCCTGAGTCGGTAATCGGTGTTTTCACATCCGCTGAGGAGAATTTGCCGGCGCTCGTGAATGGGTTTCACGCGTACTTTTTTGGTCTTTTCTGCAAGCGTAGCAATCTTGCCGTCAGGCTTGTATTCGCGCATCGTCACCCTAATGACATAAGAGACCTTTGCCGTCTTTTCCGTGAAGTCATCACGAAGCTTGCCGCCATGCCCAGAAGTCACCGCCTCACCCATGCTTGGAGGCAACTGTAGGTGCATGCTATGGACCTCTTCGTCGGAACATCGACATGCATCTGGCAGAAGCTTTTCTGGGATCACGAAAGTGAAAGGTACCTTGAAAGTTCGGCCGGCTTCAGCAATACGTGGGTTCGGCAGTGCTGCTTCTGCTATGGGTTGATCAAGCTCAAGGAAAGTATGGGTGCCGGTCTTTCGGGATGCGCTCTGACAAAAGGTATTGCTTGACCCTGGGGGGAAATGCTGATCAGCAATAGAACTAAGACTTTCAGTGTAATGAGCGGTTTCTATGTCCTCGGTTCCAGCGTTGTAGATAGCTCGATGAGAATACATACCGACAAAACCAATCTTCATGTCGTGGAATTTGGTCTTTCCAGCAGCTTTCACAAGCACTTCGCCCTCGACTTTGTCCCCAATGGAAAATGATGTAAGAAGACCCTTTTGTTGACTGGCACCGAGCTTGAGAGCAATCTCAATAACTGGTTTGGGCTCTACGATGCTGCTTTGGACCTGAAGATAACCTGTACTGCTTGCATGTGACGGATCGTACAACGCCATTTTATGGAATTGTGATTACTTCACTGCAAAACTGTTGTAGGTACAGGATAATACGTGTCCGTGTTTGACGCGTGTGGAAGCGTTCGTGAGGACTCGGGCGGTAAACCTGCGGTAAGGTATTGTGACAATCTCGAGACAACTCGACATATCAGTGAGGACGATTGTCGGTACTGTGAAATGCTCGCAAACGTAACTTCAAAGAATACGGGCTCTGCCTAGAGTTTAAAGGAGGTCTGACATTGTACACGGAAATTTTAGGAATGCGGGGTCAGTCTGAGTCATGGATTTCCTATCAGCACGATTGGGGGCCGCTGCGTTGCCGGCAAAATCTTCACTCCAGACCTTAGCAATGACTTTCATTCTTATGCAATCACACTTCACTGATAGCAGCTCGGTACGGTTCATGGCGATAAGAGATTACACATTGAGCTATACTACCCAGTCATCATACAAAAGCGAACCCGAAAATACAAATACATCATCCACATCATTATGTAGTATCGTCATCATCAACTCCTCTCGACCATCTAAGGCAGCGTCGCGCTCAGCGTCCTCTCCAACACGTTGAAGCCGACCTCGACCGTGATCGCGCCCGTAGGCACGCGCCACTCCTGGGCGACGACGTCCCAGTAGGAGACGTCGCGGCGGCGCAGCTCGAAGCCGACCGTCTTGCTCTCGCCAGCCGCCAGCTCAACGCGGTCAAAGCCGCGCAGCTGCCAGGCGGGGGTGCCGGCGGGAGCGCCAGCAGCAAGCAGGTTGGCGTACAGTTGGGGCACGGCGGCGCCGGCAACGTCACCAGTGTTGGAGACGGTGACGTTGGCGACGTAGACGGTGTCCCAGAGCTCGGAGTTGCCGCCGGGGATGATGGTGGCGTCGGCGGAAGGCGTGGTGCCGGCGATGGCGGCGTCGGTTGCGGCGGCGACGACGAGGTCGGAGACCTCGAAGGTCGTGTACGAGAGGCCGTAGCCGAAGGGGTAGAGGACGTTGGAGGTCGTGTTGCTGGCGATGTAGTACTTGTAGTCGATCATGTTGCCCTCGGTGAAGTCGGCCTGCCACGCGTTCGAGTCCGTCGTCTCGACCAGGTCGGTCGAGTTGACGAGTGTCTTGGGGAAGACGCTGTCAGAGACGGGGATGGTGTAGGGCAGGCGGCCCGACGGGTTGATGGCGCCGTAGAGCACGTCGACGAGCGAGTTGCCCGCCTCCTGGCCCGGGAAGTGTGCCTCGACGATGGCCGTGACGTTGGGGTTGGAGGCGAAGGGGAAGAGAGAGGGACCGGTGCCGTAGTGGACGACGATCGTGTTGTTGCAGCTGGCTGCCACAGTGTTCACGACGCCCGTGCCGTTGTACGACGGGTAGATGCTCTCGCGGTCGAAGCCCTCGGTCGCCCAGGACTTGATGAAGACAAGGCACACGTCGGGCTTGGGCAAAAGGGAGCTGATGCCGTAACCGGTGATGGCCTCATTTTCAAGGATGTACTGCAGGAAAGAGCCGTCCTCCTTGGCCTTGGCCTTGATAGCCTCAAGGGGAGTGACGAGGTAAGAGAAGCGGCCGGTTCCGCTACCACCGCCAGAAGCGATGTTGCCAAATTCGGCGTCATTCGCCTTGAAGGGGCTACCGCCGATGAGAGAGTAAAGACCTTCGGAGTACTCGCTAGCCGCGTTACCGAAAACCGCAATGTTCTTGGGGGCGTTCAAGGGAAGAGCGCCATTCGTGTTCTTGAGCAGAACGGTGCCGTTGGCAGCAGACTCGCGAATGAACTGGGCGGTCTCATCGCTGCGAAGGTCAACAACTTCCTCCTCAGTGCCAACTTCGAAGCTGTTGACCCATGTCGACTCAGCCTTGCCATTGAGGATGTTGGAGTAGGCGTCGACCTTGGGGAAGTCCTGGTCTTGGCCAAGGTGGAAGTACGGGGTCAGGACTCTGAGGACCATGTCGTCAAGTCTGCTCTCCGGAATGGTGCCGTTGTTCACAGCAAGAGTTGCGTTCTCGCCCCAGTATGAAGGAGAAGGGGTGGTGAAACCAATGCCACCGGGCATGTTCATATCCAAACCGCCCTCGATGGTGGCAACGCCCGAGTGCACCGCGCCCCAGTCAGACATGACGTAGCCTTGGAAGTTCAGCTCTGTCTTCAGAAGGCCATTCAAAGTCTTCGAGTTCTGGCAGCCGTAGGTACCATTCAAACGGTTGTAGCTGCACATGACCGAAGCAGTACCAGCGTGTACTGCGTCGGCGAAGGGCCACAGGTAGCTCTCGTGCATGGTCTTGTCATCGATGTTAGACGACAGAGACTCAATTCTTGTGCCATCATCAGCCGTGCTCGGGTTGCGCTGAGTCTCTTGCTCATTGCCAATGAAGTGCTTGGTAGTGGCCTGGACACCGGCATCTTGCAGACCGATAACACTCTCCGCAACACCGATTCCGCTAAAACCAAATTAGCATCGCGTACAAAGTTAGGGGCGGTGAGGGTGAAATACCTCAAATACGGCTCAGGCGAGATTCCCTCCCAGTTACGGCCACCGTAGGGATCTCTGCCGAGCGGGCCGACAACGGGTGCCAGGGCGATCTGAGAACCCTTGGCCTTGAACTCAAGGCCCATATAGTGGCTTCGCTTGTAAAAAGCGTTGCGATCCCAGGTAGATGCGACGTTCACGCCAGCAGGGTAGACGTTGGCATAGACTGCCTGCCTAATGCCCACAGGACCATCCTGCAGACACAAGCCGGTGAAGTTAAGTCTCTCAATCGACCCAATCATACCCTGAAGCAAATTAGCAATGTCCTTTTAATGGTACTCGTAGAATCTTGAATGACTTCGAGAGCATCTGTTTAGAGGCGAATCCGGTTTACAGATCGGCAGGTAAGGAACTTACAGCACACGGGCCGGTGGTACCGGTGACCAAGTAGACCTTCTCCTCCAAGGAGAGCTCGGCAAGGAAGTCCTTTGCCTTGGCGAATGCATCCTCCCAGCCTACACCGGTTGCGTTTGCTGTGGACAGTCAGTGACTACATCTTGGCGATCCACATTTCATAGTAACACATATTATCACTCAAGGCATATACTGCTAGTCTGGTGAAGAGTTTGCTGTGCCAAAACACCGACGAAAGGCCAAAGGGAAGCAAAAGAAGACTTACGTGAAGGCAGGATCTCCGGGCTGGTGGTGTACAGGGAGTGATCCCAGGCGGATGCCGGCGACACCAGAGACGCGGCGATCCCGAGCAGAGCCAAAAAGTTGATTGCGGAAGCCATGGCGAAAAGGATGTTTGATCAGCTTGATGAGCCTCAACGGTGCGGACGACACCAGAGGTTTTATACGCCTTCCAGGCCGTGCCTACCTCCGCACGCACAGTGCCGGCCTCGTACCTCCTCACGACACCACAAGGCGACATCCGCGCCGGCAGATCAGCGGCAATGCACCCATAGCACCGGAAGCCGCATGCCTGGATGTAGCATCTCCCACCGAGCTGAATGGCGTGCGTCGTGCCGGTGCCGGTGAGACTGTGGCGCGCGAAAGGCCCTCTATGGGCGCGTCCGCCAGCCAAGGACGCTTGGCGACCGCCATGTGACGAGTGACGGTGAAGAAATTTTGAGAGAAGCAAGCGCCGAGGTGCTGAAGGCGCTGTGGATCCATGTTTACTACGCCCCGGCCGCGGCCCGGGAGCACCACGGCTCAGCGTGAGCATGCCTTGTTCGGGTTAGCCCCCCGCATTTAGTTCCTTCGAATCTGGAGAACAGGGGGAGACATTGGAGAAACGGCAGGGATGATTTGCCGACATAAACCCCACACGGCGGCTCCAGAACGGTGAATGCCGAGCGCTCACGTTGTGGAATGCCGAACCGTCAGCCCACGACCACCCCGGCGTCTCTCCACGTCTGCTCTGGGTGGCTAAGGAGATGCGGCTCAACGGCCCTTGGCCCTAGTTAGCTCAGCGGGAATGGGAGTTCTGGAAAATGCATGCCAGAGTTTAGGCTGCTTGCCGTGCAGGAAACAATCTCACTTACTCCTCACCGAGCCGATGGCCTTTCCCGACGCCCACACCGCGGATGCACCCCAGAATTGTCGCTTATGGCGGCCCAACGACCAGGAACCTGATCGCGGGGTGCCGAAGTTTCGCCAGATGGTGTGCATGCTGCCGTCAGTGCGCTCTCGAGATGTCACCCTCCAGCCTGCACATGAGCCGTGGTCGCCTGAGCCGTGCGGTCATTGGCAGAAATTTCGGATTTATTGGCGCAGCTCTCTATTCGGGATATGACTCTGCCGAAAGCCTTCTCCGACCTCTACTGCCGTATACAAGCTACCCACCATGTAATCCTTCGGAGCTCGGGAAAAGCTGAACCGCCATGCCTGTTGAGGATAAGGAAACCCGCTGTGACTTTCTTGCTCCGACATAATGGCGCATCAGCTGGTGGTGGTGATGAGCCTTTCACGTAACACCCCCGGCTGGGCAAAAGCCGAAGTTGAGTCGCCCCACACTTCTCCAGGCCGTCTCCGACTTCTCCTTAGAACACCGCCAGCGCACTGCAGTAGCTCACGGAACTGTCCTTGGGGCTTACGCAGTCACTGCTTCTTTCGTACCTGACGAACCGGAACTTGCCCTTGCCTTCGTCGAGAGACAGTGCTTCGATCGCCGCCATGACCACTCCGATGGGGTGTCTCCCGCAAACGGTGTTCCCCGTCTCCTCGAGAATGTCGAGAAACCGCTGGTGGCTCTTCGTCTCCACAGCATCCATGCAGTACCCATCTACGGCCGCAATGCTCTCATGGATAGCCGGGTTCGACGGCGGCCGTTCAGAAGACCTCAGCATGCGAGCTTCTCCTGGCGCCTTCTCGTAGTGAGTGTACTGGAAGCGGGCGCCCCAGTGGCAGAAGTCAGAAGAGATGATGAACACTGTCGTCGGATCTGCAAGGTACGGAGCTAGGATCTGGCCGAACTGGCGCTCCGTTGCGGCTGAAGTGGCGCCCACGAGGATGGGCACGAGGGGCGGAAACTCGGAGGGGTCGGAGAACTGCCTGCGCGGTGTGCCGGCTGAGCAGCATGTCCCCTGACTAGACTCGTCTGGAATCTTACCTAGAAAGAACCTTGTAGATGTAAGGAAGATGCATCTCAAGACTGTGCTCGTCCTCATCTTGGTCTTGGGTCATGGTATCGAACTTCCCCTTCGTGCGCAGCTCGGCAACGGTTGCCTTGTCGATCTGCAGGTTGCCCAACGGCGTCTCGTAGGCGTCGCATTGCGTCAGGGCGCAGCCGCTGAGATAGTAGTGGTGGGACGGCCCGAGGAGGAAGACGCGCTTCCTGCATCGCGTGAGTTTCTCGTACTGTACAAGGTCTTGTGGATCACCATGCAGGGGAGTCGGCACTCATGCCGGAGCACACATGTGCGGTGTGATGTGATTTTTTGCACCTCGGATACGGGATGTGATTACATGAGCTTTCGGGAGTACTTACGCTTGAGACAAGTCAAGAGCCTTATAGGCCCATGCGGCTGCAGGACCAGAATAAGCGTATCCGGCATGCCTACAGATCCCACATGAGCCACGCCGTTTTTATTCACCTTTTACGCTACCATTTCTCAACCTACGGCGCAATTATCGCCCTCGCGCCGGCGGAAGGGATGTTGATCGAGTCATTTTGTGAGCCAGGGCGGATGCCGGGGGTACTGGCGGGCACAGCGTCCAGCCACTGATCAAGCTGGGCGGAGAGCGCGCTCTTGTTCGCGGAGTACCAGGAGCCGGCGTGGCTAGCTTCGCGGATAGACATTTTGCGGTTAGGACGTTGATCGGACGAGAGCCTTCGCGGTCGACGAAAGCAAGCTAGCTTCCTGAGGAGCTTGGGAATGTTGGGCTGTTGGAGCGGGTTAACGGAAAGCACGGGAGAAGCTCGATCAAATCACGGAGACGGCGGGAAGGGCGGAAGATTCATGCAATCGTGAAGCGAATATATTCGAAGAAGCCAAGCACAAGACTTTCCGTTGACAGAAAGGTTGATGTGGGATGCAGATGTTGAACTGGATGCGGGACGGGCTCTAGCCCGCCGGACAAGTGGGACATGATGACCTCAGCCCCGCGCATCGGCGGTCGGCGTTTGGCGGCGCGTTTCATCACGTCACTGACGCGCTCCTCGCGTTCTGAGCGCGTTGAGTGCTCTGTGCCTCAGCCTCAGCCTCACGTTCGGTCCCGTTCCCGCTTACCTCTTCCCAACGCCGTCGCCATCTTCACGCACATATACTCCCACCAACATTCCAATTGCGCATCTCTCGGGTTCAGCATTTTCGCAATGTCTCCTAAGCGCAAGCGTTCCGACTCCACTTCCTCGCCGGCCTCGACCTCCAGCCTCTTCTCGCGATCTTCCGTGAGCCCATCTCCTCCATCCCACCTCCCCAGCAACACCATGCAGCTGGACGTTCCCACCCAGGCCTATCCAACACCTGCTCACTCATGGATGTGGCAGCCACGGAGCGAGGCCAGCAACGACAGCGGACGGACGATGAAGCGCTTCCGAGACAACAGGCCTGACGAACGCCTCATCCACGGTACGGAGCTCCAGCACTTTTCACGCAGCACCCGCACGGTAGCGCTAACAGCATCATTATAGAGTCCACATTGAGAAGGTTATACAGTGCGCAGCGCGAACAACCGCACGTCTCGCCCATCCCATCCCAAGCCCCTGCAGTAGCAGAAGACGCAGCACCCGTGTCTCACCAACCCGCCGTCCAAAAGTCCACTCTCCACAAGTTTTGGAACATACCTCAAGCGCCTTCGCAGCAGTCACCCCCAGCTTCGTTGCCGGCTGCATCCAATGGCGCACAAGGCGCACGTTGTGAAGACTGCGATGCTAGCCTCGTGTCCGAGGATAGCATGGACATTGACATGGACGGCTGCGGGTCGCAGCAGCAGTTTGCGTGTAATCACTGCGGGCGAATGGTATGCGGAACATGTTCCATATCTCGCGATGTGAGAAGTTGCCTCAACTGTGCTATGACATGAGTGCTCTTAGCCACTGTGAATTAGCTGTGGAACATGCCCTATGCTGAAAGGTCCTATTTCTAGAAGGGCCATGCGCGGGGCATATCATATATGTCATGTACAATTTTTGATTATTAGCGAGCATATGCTGATAATGGCGTCGAGGGGGTTTCTGGGTTTCACGGCGCTGGATTATGTGGGTTAGGATCAGACAAAGGAAATTTTTGGATATTGTTGAATCTACGCAGATTTTTAGCAATGATCCCACATGGATCAAGCTACATAGATTGGAGAATTACATGCATAAAATGAATGAATTGGCCCCATTCTCTAAATGTATAGTACAGTCTCCGCGCGCCATAAAGTCGTACGACTTCAAGTGCTCTACACGAACTTCCTCGCGCTCTCCTTGATCGTTCTTCCTAGCCAGATAGCGGCGTTCTTCGATCCGTCGTCCACCCGGTTCATCTTCCACGCAAGCCACGCAACCCAACCTACCGTTCCAACTAGCACACTCGACATTCCCGCCAACAGCACCTTTCCTTGCTTCTGCACCACCTTCTCCACCACCGAGTACCGCTCGTTTCCGAAGCTGACGCGTGAGTACTGTGTTGCGATGCCCGAGCTGGGGAACCATACGCTTAGCCACTCCTCAACCGCCTTGCGCAGGCGGTAGACCGGAGACTTGACGTCAGACCGCATCTCCTGGTAGTTCCTGAGAGCTAGGTCATTGATTGAGTGCGCATCCGGGCGGCGGAAGCGCGAGTACTCGTCTAGCGCCCGCCCGCGCTGCTTCGCGCGCTCCTTGGCGTCGCTGTTGACCAGTATGTACTGGCTCTCCTCAACCTTGGAGGACGAGGGGCTGGTGGGCGAGGGCGGCACGAAGCGGTCGAGCCAGTCGTACAGCGTCCGCACGTCTTCAAGCCCGGCGTTCATGCCCTGACCGTAGAATGGCACCATGGCGTGCGCCGCGTCGCCAACGATGACGGCTGAGCTGCCGACGTGGTAGGGCGCGCATTTGATGCTGATGAGCGGCAGGTGCGGGTTCTCGAGGTACTGACGCTGTAGGTCCTCGGCTGAGATGAGATCTGGCACAACTCCTGGGAAGTGGGTTTGGAAAAAGGGGACCAGGCGGTTCTCGGGGTCGGCGTCGATTTCGGCGTAGCCGTCGGCGGAAAGGAAGAGCGTTGATGTGAAGGATTTGTCGAGCGAGGGGATGGCGATGAACATGAATGAGCCTCCAGGCCAGATGTGCAGATGGTTAGGTGAGATCTTGAAGCCGTTATATGCGGAGGTGTTGGTGGTGTCCGCCTTGACGTGGAATTCGCACCAGAGGGTGTCGATGTATTGCTGAGTGTAGTCCATGCGTGTGAACTTCATCATGTGGTAGCGGACGGCAGAATGAGCACCATCAGCGCCAATCATGAAATCGAACTTGATCTCGATTTCCCTGTGGCCGGACGCTGTCGTTGGGCCCTTGAAGGGATCTGACTGGTCTTTTTTCGTCATGTCTTCGAACCAGGCAATGTTGTTCTTGAAGTCTGCGCCGACCAGCTTGTGGTTGAACAATAACTTCACGTTAGGCATGTTCTCAAGTTCATCTAGAAGACGGTTGTTCAAGTTGTGGCGATCAACTGCCAATATAGCCTGTGAGATCATCAGCTACTGCTTATCAAAGGAGCGATTGTCCACTCACTCGGCCATGCACGTCGTACGTTTGCGATTCTTCGTAGTTTTCCCCATTCTTACTGCCGTGGATCATCCGTCCATGCATGGGGATTGTCTCACTCAAGACTGATTCGATCAATCCGGGGCAGTTTGCTAGCCGCATGGAGTGGATGCCCCGCTCGGAAAGGGCAAGGTTGATGGATTTTGTGAAATTGAGCGGTACTGTCGAGGGATCCCGCAGGTCTACACATCTGCATGGTAAGAATCACTGAACTATGAGCGAAGACAATAGAGGGACCCATTTCTCTGCTGAATTGTAGGGATGTAGCAAACATGACTCGAGCTGCTGAAAATTCATGACGCGCTGCGTTTTTGAACAAAGCAGCTTTGTGGAGAAGAGGGACTGGAAGGCACACGTATCATGAAGGACACATCGAGCAATGGGCCAATAGCAACGGCGGGAAAGGGGAGCATACCTCCTCTCAGCTCGTAGACCTCAACTTCGTCGCCTCTCTGGGCCGCATAAAGGGCGGCGAGGGCGCCGACAGGCCCCGCTCCAACGACCACTGTTCGCTGGGTGACCATGTTCCTGGGTTGCAGTGGGTTGGAAAAGAGGACGGCGACAAGGGAAAATATAGCCGTCACCTGAGAAATGAGGTGATGAGGTAAGAAAACTGATGACTATTCCTTCCATCTTCCGGACGACCGCGTCTGGCTCCTACCTTTTCTCGACCGCATCTGACTCGCTAGCGGGTAGTGGCGGATCGGCGTCTGCGGGCGCCAATGCCGATCTCCAGAAATTCAACGCCGTTTTTGTGCTACTCCGCCTGAACTCCGGTGAAGGTCACACTTCTATCACTCTTTGTGCAGCATATCTCAGCATATAAATAGCTTGCTGTTCAAACGGTTGCGACCCTCACCTTCGCCATCTCGACGGTCAAGACGCCCCTCTTTAGCAACCATGGCTACCGAAACTGCAGGCCCGCGCAAGTGCCTGGGAGTCGACTGCGGAAAAGACGCCACCGCGCTGCAATGTCCTAAATGCCAGAAGCTGGGAAAAGAGTCCTACTTCTGCTCGCAAGATTGCTTCAAGAAGAGCTGGGTACACACCGAGAAACCTCACGCGACACCGAACAGCCCCGCTGACCGCCAAACTACAGAGTGAGCACAAGGCACTGCACAAGGCCGCCGGCGCAACCTCAAGTAACCCTCTCCGTAACATCTTCCCGCCGAAAGTCGTCTCACAGCCTGACCCAGACACCGGTCACTACAACCCCTTCCCGTCCTTCTCTTTTACCGGCGACCTTCGCCCCGTGTACCCTCTGTCGCCCCGCAGAGAAGTTCCCAAGACTATACCACACCCCGACTATGCGAAGGATGGCATTCCGAGGAGTGAGCAGATCTTTGTCAACAGACACAAGATCAAGGTTCTCGACGCGAAAGAGATTGAGGGTATGAGGAAGGTCTGCCGCTTGGCGAGAGAAGTGCTGGACGAGGCCGCCAGGGCAGCAGTGCCGGGCGTTACAACCGATTATATCGACGAGGTCGTCCACAAGGCCTGCGTCGCCCGTAATGTGAGTACAGAAAGCGCGAATGCGCTCGAGTGAGCCATTTGGGCGCAGTGCAGAAGAAGTAATCGCTCATCATCCACAGTCTTACCCGTCCCCGCTTAACTACTGCCACTTCCCGAAGTCGGTTTGCACCTCTCTCAACGAAATCATTTGCCACGGCATTCCCGACCAGCGCGTCTTGCAAGACGGTGATATTCTCAACATCGACGTCACGCTCTACCACGAAGGGTTCCACGGCGATATCAACGAGACATACTACATCGGCGAGAAGGCGCTTGCCGACGCGGACTCGATTCGCGTCGTCGAGACAGCACGCGACACTCTTGACGAGGCTATCAAGATCGTCAAGCCAGGCATGCTATTCCGTGACCCTGGCAACGTCATCGAGAAGCTGGCGAAGCAGAGGAACTGCAGCGTGATCAAGACGTACTGCGGCCATGGTATCAACCAACTGTTCCACTGCCCGCCCAACGTCCCGCACTATGCAAAGAACAAGGCGGTTGGTACGGCCAAGCCCGGCATGTGCTTCACCATCGAGCCCATGATTGCACTGGGAACGCACAGGGACAAGACCTGGCCGGATGATTGGACCAGTGCCACGCAGGACGGCAAGAGGACTGCACAGTTTGGTAGGAATCAACTACTCCATCGTAATCGTCTAGTACATGCTAATAGGTCTGCAGAACATACCCTGCTTGTCACGGAGGATGGCGTGGAAGTCCTGACGGCTAGGCTACCGGATTCGCCGGGCGGTCCTGTTCCGATACCTGGAATCACGGACGGAACCAAGGAGGCCACTAACGGTGCTTGAGTAGCGGCATGAAATGCGTCGGATGGTTGCATACGGAGAGGCGTCGGGGAACGATGTGCTTAGCGGGATGTTGTTGAGCGCTTAGATACCTCTTTCAGATTTTAAAGGCGCTTAGATGCGTCGGCATGCCGAAGGATAGTTGCATTGCATAATGCGCATCGGGAAGTGTAAGAGTGGGCGACGTGACTCGGCTCGTGACGGGTGCCAATGTGTCTGTGCGGAGCTTGATGCGTGCCTTGGAAGACAGCTCATGCCAGCAGCGCAAAACCGACTGCGTTTCGTCATCGTCTATCCGTCTACTCAAGACGTCAGCTCCTTCCAAGCCCGTTTCCTTCCGCGTTTGCCGGCTCGCATTGTTTCTTTGCAAGGTGCTGCACCAAGTCCCCAGCTTCTGGAGCTCGAGCCGATTGCCCACCGCCTACGACTCGCGCACTCCGGCAGATAACGTCTTCGCGTCCCCCGCCAACCGACGACCGACAAGCAAATCTCAACGACGTATCTCTACCAGATCACATCGTCGAACTACCATAGCCCGACGCTTCCGCGCAGCTGCCGTTGACCTCTCCATCGCAATCTTCCACCCAGCATCCTCGCGCTCGAAAGCTTTTCAAGATGTCTGGCGAGGCGTGGCTCTACCTCCTCGCTGTCCTCATAAATGCGGTCAACCTCTTCCTCCAGGTCTTCTTCACGATCATGTACTCTGATCTCGAATGGTACGCATCACTTCCCAGCGCTCTTTGCGCAGCTCTTGCTGCTTCGGCGCCTTCTCCACGCGCCTCACGCGCGCGTCGAAGCTGAGAGTCGGCGCCTCGTGGATGACACCGAGCCCTGCTAACACGGCTGGCCACAGCGACTACATCAACCCCATCGATCTTTGCAACCGTCTGAACACTTACATCATCCCCGAAGCCGCTGTCCACGCCTTCCTGACGTTCCTCTTCCTCATCAACGGCTACTGGATTGCTCTGCTGCTCAACCTGCCCCTCCTGGCATGGAACGCGAAGAAGTGAGTGACACGCGACTCCTCAATGGGCCCAGAAAAGCCACGCTATTGGTTCTGCGATTGTGCGGGAGAATACGTGGCCAAGCGCCTAGGCTGTCGATTCAGGGTTAAGAACAGACGACTGATTGCGAGTGGCAGGATCCTTGAGAACCAGCACCTTCTGGACGCGACCGAGATTTTCAGGAAGCTCAACGTGCACAAGAAGGTACGGAAAAGCGTCTCAGGCGACTTGCGCGCCGAGTGTTTTGCTCAAAATGGACACGCGTGCACTAACACCCTGGACAGGAATCCTTCATCAAGCTCGGTTTCCACTTGGTTATGTTCTTCTTTTACCTCTACAGCATGATGTGAGTCCCCTCCCACTCCGGACATCTTTGCGGTCTTCCGATGCTAATTTGCCTGACAACAGCGTCGCCTTGATCCGTGATGAGACGCACTGAATCCGCTCTGAGACCGAGAAGAGCATGTACCGTGGCTCCTTATGAGTAAACGGCAAGCCTTCCGTAGGCGCGAATACGGCTCGAAGTCGCTTGCCTTTGCGGCAACATGCGCTATGAATTAAGAAAGAATGAGTAGTAACGGCTGGGACGAGTGGATGGATGTATGAATGACATGAGATAGGCGAGGGGTACGCGCTTCTGGGCATGTACTTTCCTTGGCTCTGTATGCCCGCCTGCCGGGCTTGTCGAGCACAAGGCTGTATTTATAGCCCTGGCGGAGACTTGAATGGTATGATAGCTCCGCAACTAATGCCGAGTAGCAAAATAAACTTTGAATGGTACTGAAACGTAAAACCGCATGCGCGTCTTTCCCGTCTCATTCCTGGGACAAACATCAGTGGCCTGTGGAAAAAGCGCTATTTCTGATGAGAACAACTGTCGACGTTCGGCATATGCATCTCGGCGTGCTGTGGCTCTTTTCTTTTTCCTCTGGCGCAAGCCAACTGATCTATCTCACCAGCTGTATTGTACTGTGGTCCATCGCCTTGCTCAGGTTGTGGTGCTGAGTCAGCGTAAGACCCTGACTCGCTCAACGTCACTGCCCCCCAAGCTGCAGCCAAAAGTCCAAACTACTGCTACATAAGTCGCGTCGTCCCATCCACGAACCACACAACGCATACGACACATATATACACACCATGGCGAGCAACACCAAAGGTCGCGTACCTACGGGCTTTGCTGACGAAATCGTCATCAGCGAGGCCTCTTTCCGTTCGGCGCACCGAGCGCGCGAGGCAGCAACTGAACCGCCGAGCAAAAAGCGCAAGAGAGAAGAAAAGGGCGACTCCAGCATTGTATACGGCAAAGGCGCATACAAGGGTCCATGGGCAAAATACCAGTTCGAGCGACCGGACGCTGCGTCGGACGAGGAGGGCTCCGACGTGGAAATCGTGTATGAAGAGGACGAGATCGAAGAGCAGCCTGCGCCACCGACAACGAAGGATGGGACCGCGTACGAGCACGAGGATGCGGCGGAAGAGAAGACGGTCTTCCACGGCTCGCAAGAGTTCGACTACCAAGGGCGCACATATATGCATGTGCCGCAGGATTTGGGAGTCAACTTGCGGGGCGAGATCACCGACCTCAAAAACTACATCCCCAAGAAGTGCATCCACACCTGGAAACATCACACCAAGGCCATCAACGCGCTGCGCTTTTTCCCCGACTCGGGCCACCTTCTGCTGTCAGCATCTGCGGACAACACAGTCAAGATTTGGGACGTCTATCACAATCGCGAACTGCTGCGGAGTTACATGGGGCACAACAAGTCCGTCAACGACATTTGCTTCAACAACGATGGCACACAGTTCCTATCTGCCTCGTACGACCGTCAGATGAAGCTGTGGGATACGGAGACCGGCAAGTGCATCACAAAGTTCTCGACCGGCAAGACGCCGCATGTTGTGCGCTTCAACCCCGACCCCGCGCTCAACCACGAGTTCCTGGCTGGTATGGCGGACAAGAAGATCGTGCAGTTCGATACGAGGACGCAGCAGATGGTGCAAGAATACGATCACCACCTGGGACCAGTCAACACCATCACCTTCTGCGACGAGAACAGGCGGTTCATCACGACGTCAGACGACAAGTCGCTGCGTGCGTGGGAGTATGGTATCCCGGTGCCGATCAAGTTTATCGCGGAGCCGTACATGTACCCGATGGTGCGGAGCGCGCCGCACCCGTCCGGCAAGTACGTGGCGTTCCAGTCGTCGGACAACCAGATCGTCGTGTACGCATGCACCGACCGCTTCCGGCAGAACCGCAAGAAGTCGTTCCGCGGCCACAACAATGCAGGCTACGCCATCGATGTGTCTATCTCGCCCGATGGCCAGTTCGTGTCGTCGGGTGACAGCGGCGGCTTCGTCACCTTCTGGGACTGGAAGACGTGCAAGATGTACCACAAGATCCAGGCGAGCGATGCACCCGTCATCAGCACCAACTGGCACCCGAGGGAGACGAGCAAGGTCGTCACGGGCGATTTGAACGGCGTGATCAAGTTCTGGGATTGATTTGTTTTCTGTTTGCTGCTCTCCTTGCGCGAGCGTTGGCGAAGACTGAGCATACTGGGTTATCGAAGTGTATTTGCAAGGCTATGAAGGCATGATAGCGAGGGAAGAGGCAAGAGTGATACCAAAAATGACACGTTCACCACCAACAGACATGATAAGGCTGCCGCCTAACTGAGTCAAGCAAGGCAGCTACTTGAATCCGTGCATGAGACAGCATGGCCAAATCATGACCGTTCGAGTAACACGCCGAAGAGAAACAACTTCGAACGCAGCGGAGCTGACGGGATTGCCCAAAGGAGACTGACCGGGGTCGATGATGCGCACTCGCCGCACGAATGTGTGTAATTTAAGTCGTACCAACCCCATAACACTCTTGTAAGGCAGGCAGGCGCGCAGTGTGACCGGGACGATCGCACGGAGTTTCCTTTCTCGGCGCAGGTTTTTTGTGGAGATTGGACGGGCGCGGTCCGGTCGGTCGGCCTGACGTTAGCTGTGATTATTGATGCTTTGGTGTGGACGGGTTCAATTTACAGAGGTAGTTAGTACGTAGAGGCGGGCCGTCGCTCACTCGTCATTGGCGGTGCTCGGGATACTTTCCTCCCGTTGCTGGGTTGTTGCTCCTTCCCCTCGCCTTACGCCCCCCCGTTCACATGCGATCTTCGCCTTGGCGCTTTTGCTTGTATCCCGTCGTCCTTTTTACCACTATAATCCTTGTCCCTCCCGCGGCTGGGATCTGACTCTTTTGCGCGGATCTTGCTGGGGAAAGAAGCAAAAAGGCGAATCGATGCGAGGGGTTGCGAACGGGATGGACTGACTGGGGATGGAGGGTGGTCGGTCTGCCGGATGAGGTAAACCGACCATTTTGCATGTCGGTTATGCAGGGGCGCCTTGGGGGAGAGTCGTCGAGTCACTTGTGTTGCCGATGTAAAGTTACACTTTGTGTCGCTGCTGTCTTTTTTTTTTTTTGGTCCTCGAGAGGGTTTTGGGCGTTCCTGAATAATTGCGGAGCGTGGTGGAAGCGGCCGTTGGATGAGCTGCTTTGGTGGAGGTACGTGGGGCATTGCAAGTGGGGGCCTTGAGGACAATGTGATGGTCTCTCACTTTGCTTGCAGGATTTCTCCTAGGTTGGTATGAGAAAAAACGGCGCCTATCTTTCTTTCGTAGGATTACTCCGGTGCTATAGCTTCTGTCCATGCGCGCGTTTGGTCAGAAGAGGTGACTTCATGAGCGCGAGGCATCTCATAGCTTTAACCCGCAGACAAAAAGATGGCAGACCTTATGCTTAGAATTTGATATGAGGCCGAGGTTCACTTTATTTCTGCCAAAAAGAAAAAAATTTGAGACGCATAAGCGGCGGACAAATAGAGGAAGTCAAATAGAGGGTAAAAATTTTCAACGAATGCGCGACTTTATCCCCAAAGGATTCTCAATTGCATACTATTTCCTTCCCTGCAAATCGCTTTGCTCATACAGCCGGTGAGTGGGATCGTTATGTATGTAGTCTATATATTTGAAGACTTGGCATGACATGCCCCACGTCCCGCCATACGGAGCTGAAGCTATTGTCCGGATGCAAATGTAAAATAAATAAATGAGACATTTGCATCCGGACGATAGCTTCAGCTCCGTATGATTCTATGGAGATTTTGAACCGTGGATCACATGTCAATTGTTTTTATAAGGGTCTTCCCACACCACAACCCTTCACTTTCCCGCAATACTATTGGACGAACGTGTGAACACACCACAATAGCAACAATAAGAACAATAGGCCGGCTCCCAGCCACCACATTATACCACACATTCAAAAGCACCTCGACTCCGCTTCCAAACCACAACAACTCTTCCCGTCTCACCAAACGAATCATCATGCCTAGTCGCAAGCAGTACAAGCCGACCAGCGCCGGCAGGCCCCAATACACTGACCTCTCCATCAAGCCCGTAGAGAAGAACACCGTTCTCGCCAGCGCGCTGAGGGACACTCAGAGGCGATTTGACACCTTCGCCGACCAGCACGAACTTATCAACGACCCCAACTCATGGCTTAACGAGCTTGCCTGGTCGAGCGAAGTCAAGAAGTTCGTGTGGCCCGATGATATCAGACTCAGCCCGCGCGACAAGATCATTTCCGCCATCCAGGCCTTTCTCAACTCTTACCAGTCCAAGGGCTGCGACCACTTTGCTTTCTCGGACTGCCTTTGCATCTGGGATATCTCAAAGCTTTGTTCCCAAGAGAAATTCTTCCGCTTCCCAGCTTTCGGATCGGCGTTCTGCGTCCAGTTCTCTAGCTTTACACCCCATGTCGTCAAGATTGGATTGGTTGAGGGCGAGTTGGATGTCTTCCTGAAGCAAGATGTCTGCGTCCCAATTTCCCAATTCCTGGAAGTCCTCCGCGGTGTCAGCCCCAGTTTCGCCCCATGCTACGATACCCAGCTCAAGTTCTGGGAAAGCAAGATGACCTACGACGACAAGACGAAGTTTAACTACTCTGGATTGCCGCGCGAACTCAGGTGGATGATAATTGAGCATCTCAGCGAAGATACCGATCTCTGGCCCTACCTTTACAAGCGCGGAGATGCCAGGAGCCGCTACTCCTGTGCAGAAGAAGCGCGTAGGATGGGCTCAACAACTATCACGCCCGTTCAGTACCAGTACGTCGTGAAAGGCATCGGTATCTTCAGTAAAGGGACCCACGATGAGCTCATGCTCCTGAAGACTTCGATCCGTCGGAACACCTTCTGTTTCGATAGGCCTGGCAACCTAGCCCGTTTCCTGGATTCAATCCACGAGAGCGAGCTGTGCAATATCCGCAAGGTCCATCTCAACTTCGACCACGCCGACTTCTTAAGCTTCTTTGGGGCCAACATCCAGCCCGGCGAAAAGCATTACGGACGGTTCGCGAAAGCACTTAAGACTCTCAGCCAGCTCCATCTGGAAACCGTTTGGATCGAGCCCCAGGTATCTGAAAACATGACCATCAAGGGCTACTTCTCTAGGCCGCAGGAGTTTGGCTGCCACATGAAGGCGGTGAGGTACATCTGCGGATTAATCACCCGCAACCTCCAAAATGCCAAGAAGCTCAGGCTTTGCGGCAGCTACTATCGTCGCTCCTGGCAAGGCGCTCTTGATGAGATGTTCTTTGACGCAAAGCGGGCTGAGTTTACGTCAGACAAGTTTTACGCTCTGAATGCCGGCAAGCCGTCCAAAGTAGAGGGTCTCGGCGGCGGCGCCAAGGTTTCGAGGAAGCGTCGCAAGCACAACAAGAGCATCGTCGATGCTGAGCACATGCCATATGATGCTGCTGTCGACCTGCCGGGAATCAACGAGGAGGAGCCGGCTATCTTGTGGCCGTGCGGGTGTCACGACCCGTGCGGCCCGGACTACTTTAACAGCAGTGAGCGGCCGGAGAAGAAGGCGGTCGGGGAGGAGACGAGTGGAGAGGAGGAGTAGGTGGTGGGATATCCAGTGTGCCGATTAGATAAACAATGAAGATCATTTCCTTTTGCTGCCGAAATGTAAACAAAGTGGGGGAGGTGAAGCTCTTGTCAGGACGTCTTTGGCGATATTTGTTCGTGGGTGGTTGAAGCTAACGTCCGGACGCAGATGTGTAATTCTTAAATCAACATATGCGTCCGGACGTTAGCTTCAAGTACCCCCGTATGTCAAGTGCGATCAGCATCAAAAGTAGTCGCAGGGTAAAATGGCGAGAGCGATGAGCGGCTAAGGCAGCAAGGCGACAGCGGGTGGTAGGGCTGATGGTGGTTCGGGATTGGACCGTGCGGGGGAGGGTTGAGAGAGGAAAGTGGCTCGCGTCAGCTGTGCGTGCGGCAACTGCAACCTGATGGCCGCTGGATGACAAACGTCCAAAGCCACCATCGCCCTTCGTCTCGCTCCAAGCCAGCCTCGCCGAAACTGGCACCGGCTTGCGCGTGCCTGTAATTATGCTTCTTACCAGCTGACTCCCCTCACTCCGGGCGACGCGCTCACGACGCTATTCAACATCTGCCGCAGCTGCTTCCGCCGTAGCTGCGGCTTTCCCCACGCCTAGCCCGCATGGCTTCAACCACCTCCGCCCTGTCGCGATACCGCCCCATCGTGATAACTGTCGCCGGAGCCGCCGCCTGCTTCTCGGCATATCTCCTCTGGTCAACCATCACCGCCGAGCCCGCCCAGGGCCTTCAGCGCAGCAACGCCGTCCATCGCCGCAACCCGCGACGCCGCACCCGCTCCCACCGCAATGACGATGCCGACGCCGATGCCAGAACCGACGCCACCGACACTGGCCGGCCCTACGGCATCTTCGTCGTTGAGGATGCCGACAACCACGGACATCGCCACAGGTTCCCGCTCTTCCCGGGAAGGCTCCCTGGCGTCGATTGGTTCCAACGCGTCTGCCACCACGAGCAGTGGATGGCCGAGGAGCTAGCTGAAGAAGCTCAACGCCAGTTCTTAGACAATTACCTGGAACGCGAAGTCGACTCCTCCACGCAGCTCTCCACGCGCCAAGAAACCGAGCAAATCTACCGTCGCCTCCTCGGCTGGGGCCTCCCGCGAGCTCAGATCATGGCTGCCTTCGGACGACACAATCGCAGGGTCACGGGAGTCTCGCAGACAGACGGCACACAGGACTTGGCTATCCCCGCCAACGACGATGAGACCGAGGCTGCCTCGTGGCACGAGGCCGAATCGCAAGCTGGTGGCATGGCGGTTAATGACCAAAACGGCGACGGACACGCTCTCCGGAGAACACTGTACTACATTGCAGAGGACCAAGCGCGACAAAAGGGCATCGTTCATCGCGGCATCACTTGCGATGGCTGTAGCACCACGCCCATTCGCGGGATTCGTTGGCGCTGCACCAACTGTATAGACTACGACTTGTGCTCCGATTGCGAGGCTACCAACATCCACCCCAAGACCCACATGTTTCAGAAGGTCAAGGTTCCTGCCAGGTACCTGGGATACACCCGAAATCCCATGCCAGTATATTTCCCAGGTAATCCAGGATACATGCCGTCAATTGTGCCGAACGCCGTGCGGAAAAGCCTGGAGGAGCAGACGCAGTACGAACCGGAAGAGATCGATGGTCTTTGGGAGCAATTCACGTGTCTTGCCAACGTCCAATGGGACGAGGATCCGGAGAAACTTGGCGCAGCCATAGACAGGCGCGCCTTTGACAAATCTTTCGTGCCCCGCTACACTGCTAACATCCCTGCGCCGAATCTCGTATACGACCGTGTTTTTGCCTTCTTCGACAGCAACGGCGATGGTTTGATTGGGTTCAAAGAATTCGTTCTCGGCATGAACTTCATCCGCATGAGTCCACATAGCCGCGCTAAACTCCGCAAAATATTCGAGTGCTACGATATCGACGGCGACAGCTATGTGACTCGCAAGGACTTTCTGCGCATCTTCCGGGCATACTACAACATCCTCCGTGAAAAGACCAGGGATATGCTGATGGTTGCTGAAGAGCACCTCAGTGTAGCTGGGGCTATGGACACGATTGAGTCGAGCCAACCTTTGAGTTCTGCGTTCCTCGGAGGACCGAATTTCAACAGACAAAGACCGAGCGCGGCATTGAGGAAAACTTTTGATCGCTTTGGAGACCCCCTAGAGGACGATGTTATACTAGAGGATGGTCACGACATTGAAGATCGCTCTCAGCTTATTGCGGATTCTGGAGAACTTCGGATCGCTAACAGTCGCGCGCCTGGTCAGACCGTCGAACAAGTTCGTCAAGAAGCTGTTGCGGATCGATGGAGGCGGAGAGAGTTCTATATCGACGAGGAGGAAGGCCTTACCGCGCCCGATTCCTCAGAACCTGATCATACCGACGCCCCGGCTGACGTAGCCTCGACAATTGACGGCCACGTCGACATGCCTAACGGCGTCTATGTCCGACCTTCGCATTCCCGTTCATCCTCCCGGGTCCGCTTCGCAGATGATCTTGAGTCAGATGCTCGTTCTGATATCTCTACGTCTTCGCGGCCCATCGGAGAGCGCTGGGGTGGCTACGAGATCCCACAAGCTGAAGAAGACCTTGGTAAAGATATTCTCTATCAAGTCACCCAGCAAGGCTGCAACGAAATGCTCGACCCAATTTTCAAGCGGAAAGAGGACATTGCCATGGAAGTCCAGGCGACCAAGTCTGAGCGTCAGTTGTGGCGCCAGAGGATCAACGAGTTCATCAAAGACATGGAGGAAAAAACCGGAGCAGATTTTAAGAACGACCCTCTCGTCAGATCTCCTGAGGCCGAAGAGCTCATGAAGGTCTCCCTCCAATTCGTTGCACTGGTTACTGGCCGGAGCTGGAAAACCTACCAAACTCTGAAGAACAAGGGTTTCATCCCAAACGAAGACATTGACGCTCTCGACGGTTTCGTGGAGGAGGTCTTTCAACCGTTCGAACGCGATCTACGACAAGCAGAAAATAACGGCATTTCCAACGAAGCATACAAGAGTTTCATTTCCTCGGCTAGATCCCTCATTGCAAAGGCTGCAAGGCGCATCTCAGAAACAAAGAATGAACCAGGAACTGCGACGGATACCCAAAAGCGAGAAGCTCGGCTCGAAGTCGACCTTGTTGACATGCAGTTGGACGAGCTCTTCGAGAGGTCGAATTTGCTAACAGATGGGGATCGCGATAGAGCGAGGCGATCGGAGGAACCAGACAGAGAGGTTAATGGGGAGACACACAACGCTGATGGGGATGATGCCAGCGAGAACCCGGAAATAAGATGGCTCGAGCTGGTAATGAGCCGTCCGTCTGATGCCAGAACATCGGGCCAGAGAAGAGAGCAAGCTAGCGCACGCAGTCAAAGGGCAGCATCACCACCTGGAGACCCAACGTTGCCGCAGTTCCGCCCGAACAGCATCCCAAGCAATCCAGCGCAGGCAAGCTTCCTGCCTATGCCGAGCCTTCCCACCAACACCACTGCGCCGCCAGAAAGGCCTCAGACGCCTGAGATCATCCCTCCTGCTCCTCCGTTAGAACAAGCAGAGCCTCTCAGGGACCCTACCATGCCTCAATTCCGCCCCAACAGCGAGCGCGATATCCATCCGCCCAGGGCCTCATCGCTCAACCCGCCACCCACACCTGTTCCTCAAGGGAGCGCAACTCGAACCAGCCGCCAGGCCTCACCCGCCCCGGCACCCAGCCACGCAAACGAACCCACGCTCTTCATCCCAATCTCATCTGAGGCGTCCACGTCAGACAGCTCTTCGGAGGACACGCCCAGCTCCGGAGAATCTACTTCGGCCGAGGAAGACGAAGATGACGATGACGAGGACGAGGATACCGCAGCCGAGATCCGCATGCGCCCCAGCGACATTCGCGACCTGCCAGAGGAATTCCTCTCTCTCGTCAGCACGGCCATCCGCGAGCAGCGCGTTCGCGACGCCATCAACCACTCGTCGGCCGCCGCCCGCGCGCCCAACGTCTATCTGTCCACAGCGTACGCTCGGCAGCGCGATCACCGCGAAGCGCCCGACGAGCGTCGGATGGCGCGATTGGCGATGCTGGACGGTGCGGAGAGTGAGATCAAGAAGGTTGGCAGGGGGAGAATCGGGTTCGATGAGTTCGCCGAGATGATGCAAGGGCCGGCGGGAGGTGCCTTGGCATTTGTGGAGGGGTGGTTGGAGCTGGGGAGTTTATAAGCTGAGGAGACGCGGAAGAAATTGATGAAGAAGAACAAAAAGGGCATTGATCGGGGAAAAAAGTCATTCATAGCATGGGGGATTTTGCACACAGGATGGGTGCATGGCAGGTCGGATTTTCTAAAAATTCAGTAGTGCTACATAGGCAGCTATTTACTTGTAGAAATGATACCCGATGGATCGGTCGCTTATATATCTATTCCGCTTTTCTATCTTCATGGTTCCCTTCAGCTGCAAGAATTTGGAATGGCCTCTATTCATGCTTGCCACATGCGACCAACGGCCTAATTTAAATCAATTGCTAGAAACATTCATGTCGTGAGGAGATGATTTGAACGGGAATTGTGAAGCTGTTCATGGGAAACGGAGTGGAAGTCGAGCTTGGCACGTTGGAGCTTGGTTGGCTTTTGACGTCACAGCTCAACTCGTTTCTCCCCAGCATCTCGGGCTCTTGATTCCAACCCACATTTTCAGCATGTCAGAGCCGACCACTTTGACAAAAGAAATATCACCGCCTCCAAGGAAGAAGAGAAAGGATCGATCCGCACTTCTCGAGTATCCCCAACCTCAACCAGAAAGCCGGCAAATTCCGGAGGACCAAGATGGTACCGCACCGAGTCTCGCCGCTGTCGAAGCTGGCGAAGCCGAAGTCGCGGACCATCTAGCATACTTCGCCACGCACCTAGCACTGAAGTCTAGGGCCGAGCCTAGAGACCCGAGAATTTCTGTCGAGGAGTTCAAAAGTCTTTATCAAAGAAATCAGCATGCGAAGGGTCGGCATTTTGTCGTGCATCAGCACAATCATCCCGTATCCGGAGTTCACTGTAAGTCATTGAGATAATATCTTCCCTTATACCACTCAGTGAGCTAACTCTTGATGTCAGACGATCTGCGGCTCCAATTCTCTGAGTCGAGTTCTATCTCTTTCGCCATCCCGTACGGCTTGCCCGGGAACCCGAACAGTTGGAGACCGGGCCGCATGGCTATTGAGACCCGAGTTCATAATGTGTGGGTATGGAACATTCCATAAGCACAGGCTGGCCTTTTCCTTTCCTTTGTCTGTTCTACGTTGTATAGAAACTAAGTTGAGGCTAAGGACCACCACAGAACAACCTGATCGAATCCGCATCTCACGCCACAGGCTCGCTCCTGATCTGGGACACGGGCGAGTACGAAGTCCTCGATAGATACAAACGAGCAGCAGAGACCGATGATGACTTATCAAACGTCTCCGACTGCGAAATGGTCAACCCCACTTCGGAGAATGAGCGGCTCATCCAGGCTTTCCAGAGCGTAAGAGACGGCTTCCCACATTCTCTCAATCATGTAATTTTCTGTCTGATCTGACTTGAGTCCCCATCTTTTCTCGAGAAAGTCATACATCCGCCTTCGCCTACACGGCACCCGTCTGCCAGAGAATTACACAGTCATACTCCGGCTCCCGTCGGCAAACAATAATTACGCGTCAAAGCAGCAGTCTACGCCGTCGGGGTTGAAGAACAAACGCCGTCGTGTGGATCCTGATTCCCTGACGATAAAGCCAAAGCCCGCAGCTACACCTGCATCCACAGACTCAGAGCGCGAAGTTAAGGCGGGTTCTCCTGATGCAATGAATGCTACTGCTGCTTCTGCTGTTACACCAATGTCGGAAGGCGAGGACGAGGCCGAAGAGGAATATGCACGAATCCGCCGAGATAACGCGTACCCCGGCGCGACTAACAGCATCGGCTCGGTGCACCAGCGGCGGTGGTACTTGACGTTGGATCAGGCGAACTCGGGGTTCGTGCATGACAGAAGCCCCAGCGGGGACAAGGGATATTGGAAACGTGGGATTGCAGGCGAGGGGTTTGCGGCGTTTTTCGTGAGAGGGCCAGAGTATGAGAGAAGCGTTGCCACAGGGAGGTTGTCGGAGGAGGTCATGGCGGATGAGGGGGTCGACGGTTTTGTAGCGAGGAAGATGTGGCGGCCCATTATCGAGTAGGAAATACTCCAATAAATTTTCATGCTTGCGTGGGTAGTTGAAGCTCACGTCCGGATGCGTTTGTATAATTTTTAATTCAACATTTACGTCCGGACGTTAGCTTCAAGTCCTCCAACAAGTGTGCTTTTACAGCTCGTTTCAGCCTCTACTCCAACATGACTCCAAAGGCCCCTTATTCGTGGCAATACAAATACCAACGCACCGTCTCGCTAGTTGTAGGACCTGACTTTGCCATCTTCTGAATCATTTCCGCGGTTGCCGACTTCGCACCCTGATCCGCCAACCAGTGGCCATAACTCTCTCCCTTGACGTGGGCCGGCACCCAGTGCATCTCGACTTTCTTGCCACATTTGTGAACCAGCGTATCTAAGGCGTCCACCAATCTCCAAAGCTCGCGGACGTCGCAGCCGGCCTTCCTGGACAAAACCACCCATTCACCGTCGTCAGTGCGGTCGAATTCCTTCAGGAGGTTGAGGAGCACCTTAGAATCCGTATAGATAATGATTGTGTGGATCTCGGGGTCCTATATGGATATGACGTATTATCTGATATTCCTTTGGGCTTGCCATGCCATGAAATGATGGGTAAACTGTGTTATGTACAAGGGAAAGTGATAGTTACCCAAGCAGACTCGTCAATTGCGGTCATTACAGCCACATAAGCGCCGAACACCTCAGCTGCGTTGTTGTCCTTCAGCCAGAACGTCTTGACGACGCACTCATCCCATTCGGTGCCGTTAGGGATGTGCCTCCAGGTGACGCATACCGCGGTGGCGCAACCGTTACGACCGCTCGGGTCGTTGCTGGACGGGACCTCCTTCTTAGACCCGTCTGCGTAGAAGGACATACGGCCTTTCGGGTGCGGCCAGCACGACTTCGCAGCGTGCGCAAGAGCGGCTTCGGGTGGCTCTACTACAATCTTGGCGGGAACACGGCCAGGCCTGGACACACTGAAAGTGAAGTCGGCAGGCGCGAGTTCTCCGCGGCGATTGTAGAGGTACAGCCGCCGCTGGTGCAGCTGTCGCCGGCGTATCCGCCGCTGCCTGGCCATTGCGAGAGCAGAAGTGAGGGTATTTGTCAAGGAGCGGGTGCGGAGGTGAGAGTGGCGGGCGGGCGCGTAGGCGGAAGAGTGTTGGGTGGAGCTGGAAAAGAATCAGGGTGAGGATTCACAAATGACTGTCCCGACGGTAGCGAAAGCGAAAGAACCGGGTGGATCTGTTCTTAGCCATGAGGAAGGTGCGCTGCAGAGACAGCGGAGCAGGTGGCTGATCATTAGCATCAGGTTATATGCTTAGTCTGTCTTTCCAAATGGCATCGGTGATAGGGCTGGCCTGGCGGTCGGATCTGCTAGAGTGGCCGAGTCGCTCAAGAGACTCGGTACACAGCAACCCTTTGGAATACTACGGATCATCAGGTTGCCGCTCCCATTACAGGCACTCTGGGTCGCAGCATATTGCACGAGTTCGAATCTCCCGTGCTGACGATACCTCAGTGAGGAACGACGCTCTATCACCCATTTTTTTTTGTCTGTCTCTCCAAGCAAATCCTAGTTGAAAACTTCGTACTCACGATTAAGAATGGGGAGCAAGGCTGTGTCATATTCTTTTCTTTTTACTGTCTGCCTCTTACTTCTTTCTTAACCTCACTTTTTCTACGCATTCTTCACCTCTACCTCCTACGCCACCACTACTGGCACGTCATCATAGTTCTTCTTCATCCAAAGCCTCACCTTCTCCAGTCCCTCCTTGAGCACATCCGTCTCACAGCAAAACCCAACCCTCACATAACCCGGGAACCTTTGCCCAAAGCTCTCCGGCCCAGGCACAAACAACACGCCCGTCTCGTCCAACAACGTCTTGCAGAACTTGGCCGCGTCCACCGGCTCACCACCCTCGCCCTCACGATGGAACCGCAAGAAGGCCGTGGTGCCCGCCCTCGGCTTCACCCAGTCAATGACATCATCATGCTTAGCGACGAACTTCTCCAGGATCTCCAAGTTCGCCTTCGCGAGGCTGATGTTGCGGGCGAGCAAGGCGTGCACGGTGCTGGGGCTGAGAGCGCGCGCGGCGACCTGCTGGTCCAGGCTACTGACGCTGATGGTCGTGTAGTGGCGGGCGGCGGCTATCTTCTCGACGAGGGCCGGGCTGCGCGAGGCGATCCAGCCGACGCGGATGCCGGCGAGGCTGTAGGCCTTGGAGAGCGAGCCGGTGGCGATGGTGTGCTCATAGCCGAGCGACAGGATCGACGGCGGGAAGGCGTCGTCGATGGGCGAGATGCTGTGGAAGATGGGGCGGTAGACTTCGTCGCTCAGGATGGTGATGGACTTGGTTGCGGCGAAGTCGACGAGGTCCTGGAGGAGGGATTTGGGGAGGATGGCGCCGGTGGGGTTGTTGGGATTGCTTGGGGGGATACGTTAGTTGATGTGCTTCGTCACATGAGGGCGTGGCCGCGTACTTGACTACGATCAGCTTGGTGTTTGGCCGCACCAAAGCCTTCAGTTCTTCTAGATCTGGCACCCAGTCTTTCTCGGCCTTGGCTTCCCAGAGATCTACATCAGCACCTAGGCTTTTTGGGACCTCGTAGAGCTGCTGGTACGTTGGGTGGTGAACAATGACATGGTCTCCGGGCCCAACAAGGGCGTAAAAGACCAAGGTGTTAGCCATGATAGCACCGGGGGTAATCAAGATATTGTCCTCAGGTAAACGAGAAGTGGCCCTTGAGGAGTAGAGATTCGAGAGGTTCTTCCGAAGAGCCTCGCTACCACGAATTGCGCCATAAGTGAGCTTTTCGGAAGTTGTCAGGATACTGACAGATTTCTCAGCGGGATCCTCAGCTAGAGCTTGCAAATCCTCAATGGAGATGGATGCACAGCAGGTCTCGGCGAGGTTGAACTTGGCGGAGTTCTCATGGGCGTCCATCCACTACACGAATCAGTGCCGGGGCTCATGAGTATTGTAATTGATTCGTGAAAAGGCGAAGGGATATATCAGGCGACTATAATACCGTCCCTTCCGGTGCCTCTTAGCTGTCTCTTGGCAGCTGAAGACACACCGATTGACATGACTCCACTCAGTTGTGCCGTATCCGTACAAACGTGGACCCAATCGCCAAATTCAACGACAAGCAAACCGGAACGCACGGAAAGACAAGAGAAAATTCTGCAGAAGCAGCTCGACCTACCTCCTCGACACCGAAGGGCTCCAGATTGACCATGATGGCTGCGGTTGATCGACAGAGCGCGGGAGAACAGGGCAGCGGGTGCTCTGGTTGGAGCAGACGAGCGATCCAGCGATCACGAGAGGCGAACGTGATTCGCGTTGATAGAGAGTCGGGAGCAGTGCGAGGAGCTTATAGCGTGTCGTGCAGATGCAGGGCCGCAGGTTAGGACGAACGGAGGGCGCTTGGAGCTAACCCAAGCGGCGCAACGGTTGCCGCCGCACCTCAGCCCCGGCGCGCTGTTGTTGGGCGGGCTGACCGACGATCGCGAGTCGCGTGAACGGGCGATCTCGAGGCTCAACCTGGCGTCGCTGACCACCTGATGCCAGCATCTCGGCCCCCTTGCCCTTCGAGGTGACACGCGGGCGGCCCAATGGTTGGTGCGGCTGCAAGCGAAGGAAGCGTTGGCTGCAGAGACACAGGCAGTTTGGGAAGCGTGCGAAGGCAGGCGGGCAGTGCGCAGCCGAGGAGCGGCGTCGGCCGTAATGAACCTGCCTCCCCGCAAGTCTCCACACCAGCAAGCAAGCCAGCTTCACCGCCATCACAGCTACTCTCTGTCTCGCGTCGGATTATGATCCGCTGAGCCCGAGCTAACCGCCGCGCCCGATATTTTCCTCACGTCCCCGTTGCGCCCTCCACTCTTGCCGCCGCTCATATCTGCGACGTCGCGCCACCGCCAGCTCCAGGCAGCTGCATCGCGACTCGAGAGCTCCGTTGCAACGCGCAGCTTGGGCCGCGCCCACAACAACAGACACCATGCGCTCGCCCCGATGGGCCTCCCACTTGCTGGCGGCCATGGCGGCCCTCTCCAGCATTGCCGCCGCCCAGCGCACCTTTTCAAACTACACCAGCAACGACATGGTGCAGGACCCCTTCTCCATCTACGACGACCGCCCCGACGGCTGCCCGCCGTGCTTCAACTGCAACCTCGAGCAGTTCCCGTGTCATCAATTTGCCGGCTGCAGCAAGAACAACGGCCGCTGCGTCTGTCCGCCTGGCTTCGGCGGCAACGACTGCTCTGATCCCGTCTGCGGCTCGCTCGCTGATGGCAGAGACAGGGCGCCTCGCCAGGGCGCACAGTGCGACTGCAAAGAGGGCTGGGCAGGCATCAATTGCAATGTCTGCACCACCAACCAGGCTTGTAACGCCCTGATGCCAGAGGGCATCGATGGCGTGTGCTACCGCGAGGGTCTCGTTGTCAAGGAGAACTACCAGATGTGTGACATCACGAACCGCAAGATTCTCGACCAACTGAAGGACCAGAAGCCGCAGGCTACATTCTCGTGCAACGCAGAGACCGAGGAGTGCAATTTCCAGTGTATGTGGTCCCATTCCCTCCCAGCATCGCCACTAACAGCTTTTAGTCTGGGTCGATCAGAAGGAATCTTTCTACTGCTCCCTTGATACCTGCGGCTTCACTGTTAACCAAGAATCGAACCGAAACACTACCAAATACCGCTGCGAGAATGTCAAGTGCTCGTGTATCCCTGGGCGTATGCTTTGCGGAGAGGAAGGCTCTATCGACATTGGCGAGTTCTTGGACGAGTCCATCAAGGGCCCAGCCACGTTCAGGACTATCTCGACCGAGGGTGGCAGCAGCGAGGATGGCAGCATATTCTCTGAGCCGGCCATGAACGACTTGATCGCGAGCGTTTTTGGTGACGAGAGCATTACCCTGCGCTGCCACTCCGGCGAGTGTCTGCACGAGACCGAGGTTCCCGGTTATGAGCGCCCGGTGAAGGCAATCAACTCTCGTTTGATTGCTGGCGTGATCGCCGGTTGCGCTTTGTTCCTTGTGGCCGTCATTCTCGTTGTATGGATCCTTTCTAGAAGGAGCGCCGCGCGCGGTTGGGGCCCTATTCATTTGACCGACGATGAGGACGACGAGGCCATGAAGCTCATTGCCGACCACAAGCCCGCTGCGCTGCACTTCGAAAACGTGTCATACCAGCTCAATGGCAAGCAGATCCTCAGCAACGTTCAGGGCTCCGTCCGTCCCGGAGAACTACTGGCGATCATGGGTGCTTCTGGTGCTGGCAAGACTACTTTCTTGGATATCCTGGCTAGGAAGAACAAACGCGGTCACATCTACGGCGATATTTACGTCAACGGCGAAAAGATCCCGAACGATGATTTCAGGAGCGTCATTGGATTTGTCGACCAGGAGGACGCTCTCCTGCCTACTTTGACCGTTCATGAGACGATTATGGATTCTGCCCTCCTCCGCCTGCCAAAGGAAATGAGCCGCGCTTCAAAGGAACAGAGGGTCGAGGATGTCGAAAGACAGCTTGGCATCTACCATATTCGCCACCAGATGATCGGCTCGGAGGAAGGAAGTGGCCGTGGCATCTCGGGTGGTGAGAAGCGCCGTGTCGGAATTGCCTGCGAACTAGTCACGAGCCCCAGCATTCTGTTCCTTGACGAGCCCACCAGCGGTTTGGATGCCTACAATGCCTTCAACGTTGTCGAGTGCCTGGTCGATTTGGTCAAGACGTACAACAGGACTGTGGTCTTCACGATCCATCAGCCGAGATCGAACATTGTCGCACTTTTCGACCAGCTCATCCTGCTTGCCAAAGGAAGGACTGTCTACTCCGGACCTTTTGCGAACTGCCAGGCCTACTTTGACAATATTGGATATTCGTGTCCTCCTGGCTTTAACATCGCCGATTTCCTCGTCGATCTCACGATGCACGCTTCTACACCTCGAGTCCCGATTGATGAGAACAGCTCTCTCTTTGCACCTCGCGATGATATCCCAACTAGGGCCAGCAGTGCAATTGGCGTGAAGTCAATCCCGAGCATTTCCAATGTAAGCATCGACCAGGAGCCAGGTAGCGAGTCAGCAAGCTCCAGGCCCAAGAATAAGAGGAAGACTTCGATCAGACAGCAGCAGGAACGCCAGCTCTACACGCGCAAGAAGAGCAACTACGAACAGCCTCCGACGCCCAAGACCGACGATGAGTCGATTGCTGATACTGAGAGAGACAACATCCGCCTTCACCGACAGCAGGGGGCTCCGCCGCCGCAGATCCTGGAAGACCCTGATCAAATCCTCCCGGCTGCCGAGGGAAGCACTGGTACTGATCTCGACACCCTCGTTGCGACCTACTCTCGCTCGGATGTTGCCGAGGCTCTTCACGAGGAAATCTACACGATTATCATGACTGCCCAGAGCTCAAACGGACACAACGATTCGAACTCGGCGAATGGCAGCTACAAGGTTAAGGGCTACCGCAAGGTTGGTGTGATCAGCCAGTTCGTGATCTTGTCCAAACGGACCTGGCGTAACCTTTACCGGAACCCGCTGCTCATGCTTACCCACTACGCTATCGCAATCGTTCTTGCTGTCCTCATCGGCTACCTCTTCTATGGTCTCACGGATGACATCAAGGGTTTCCAAAACCGCTTGGGTCTGTTCTTCTTCTTGCTCGCTCTTTTCGGTTTCAGCACGCTTACGTCGCTTACTGTTTTCGCTCCCGAGCGCCTAATTTTCATGCGCGAGCGTGCCAAGGGTTACTACAAGCCCATCGCTTATTTCGCTTCAAAGGTCCTGTTCGACATCGTCCCGCTGCGTCTGGTCCCGCCGATCATTATGGGTGCCATTGTGTACCCCATGACTGGTCTCATTCCAGCTGCGGCGGAGTTTTGGAAGTTCATGCTGTTCCTGACCTTGTTCAATCTGGCTGCGGCGAACATCTGCCTCTTCATCGGTATCGTCGTGAAGAACCAGGGTGTGGCAAACCTCATCGCTACGCTGGTAATGCTCTTCTCGCTGCTGTTTGGTGGATTCCTTCTTAACCACGAGACCATTCCCAAATCTGCTTTGTGGTTGCAGTCGGTAAGTCCATGCTCTCGATGCCTTTTTCTCGTGACAACGCGCTAACAGTATCTGCAGCTGTCCATCTTCCACTACGGTTTTGAGGGTCTGATTGTCAATGAGGTCAAGTACCTCTCCCTGGTGGATCACAAGTATGGCCTCGACATCGAGGTTCCCGGCTCAGCTATTCTTAGCAGCTTTGGATTCAACGTCCTTGCGCTGTGGCAGGATGCCATCGGACTTGCCGTTTTCTGCGGCGTGTTCGTCGTTCTCGCATACGCGAGCATGCATCTGCTGCTTGTGGAGACTAGGTGAGATGGACTTGTCGCATATTTGCTCAAGAGAGTGTGTATATCATCGATGGCTGGGTGTGTCACTGTGGTTTTGCGACATCGGGCGCACTGTTGAACTAGAGGTCGTGCATGGTCACCACGCGAGGCAGACAGGGATTCACCGTCCGTGCAGTGTACAGAAGATAGAGCATCGGATTGGTCTCAATGGCATGTCTGGAGGATTTACAATGCGGGTTGGGTTGATCGGTCTCAGCCAGGGATACCGCGCCGCGGGTACGGGTATGTGCATTATATACAGGCGTTGTCTTTTTCTTGTTTTACTGGATATCAATGGATCATACCATTTGTTTCGATTCGCTCAAGCCAGCCTTGCTTCCCGGGCGCCTTTGTGACCAGGGGAGCGATGATGGGACAAGGGACGTGGTCTTGATTGGCATATGTAGGACTTGCTTTTTCTCGTTCCGTGCGACGGGGTGAGACTCCATTGGGAAGGTTTGAAACATTTTATTCTAACGTCAAGCGGACACGTCATCTAGGCAACACTGTTCAGAAGCACAGGATTCTTCCGCGAACTTAGCCAACGCAATGGCGAAGACGGTTAGTAACGAGACGTGGTCCTCGATTGGAGGCGCCACTCAGCGTGGGGAATGGAAGCTGTAATGAGGCCTTCATCTGGACTAGGCAAACGACGAGCCAAACGCACTGGCCGCGGCCGGGAAGAGATGCCATTGGAGAACACGACAATTTCATTACAGTGGCGCGCCAGCAATAATACCAACAACAGCGGTGGCCCCCGCGGCCGCGGCTGCGGCTGCGTCCGCAATGCAAATCATTCGTAACCTTAACTCTCATTTCCCCTCCGGTGCACCGGGTCTCGGGCGAGGAAGGCAATTTTGGGAAGGTGACGCCGGGCGATGGAGCAGTTTAGAGGAAAGTAGGAGGGTTGACGGTGTTCCCATTCGGCGGGGACGGTAATATGAAGGGTCGTTCGCATTTATCGAGCAATTGCTGCTGGGACGGGGCGGTTCAGCAGATGGAACGGCATCCCTGGACAGATCGGGTTGCGTGCGGCCGGCGATCTCTCATTTTGGGGCCGGCGGCATGTGATGAGGAGCCGGTTGGTCCTGCACAGAATGCTCCTGCAATCAATATTAGGGGCGAGCCCGGAGAAGGAGAAGGGGCCTGCGCCCGGGCGCATTGACGATGGTGAAGCGGAGGTGCCGGTAGGGCTGGGCCGTTTGATGACCCCTCTCCACCACGAGATGTGGGTTGTGTTCTCCTCGCTCCGAATTGGGGAGACCGGTTTGGGCAGAGACAGGCCATCTCGATCCGGCCTAGGGCTCGCCCGCTTCGTGCCTGGTTTTGCGCTACGGTAGCTCCACGCAGCGTGCGCACACGTCCACGGCCGGGCTTGTCTGGGCCGCAGTGGTCTAGGACAGGTCGCGCAGTCACGGCAGCTGGGCAGCAAAGGCAGTGCTGATTGAGAGCCGCCGGTTCGCGAGTCTCATGAGGTGAGGTGGGCGCGGAGGCGTGGACGGGACGTCATTGGGCCCGCATCTAGGGCCGTTCGGCACAGGCGGGCGACGAGAGCGGCGTAATTTGAGCGTCAATTGATGGGCGAAGGGAGGCGGCGTCGTCATAGGGGGCCAGCCATCGATGGCGTAGCTAGCTCTGCGATCGAACCCTGGAATTAGTCTGGACGACGGCTTGTCGACAGCTGCCAGTCAACAACACAATTTTCTCTATCTCGAGAGAGGGTTACGCGCCCGTAGTCGCACACGCATCTGAAGCGCATTGTAAGTGCACATCCTACCCACGACCCCCCGTCTGAAACCCGCGTTTCACATCGGCGCCCGGTCACCGTTTGGTGCCCACGCCCGCGCGCAACCTTGCCTGCCCTACAACATTGGCCCACCGCCCGCCCGCATCAAGTCCCACGACCGCATTACTATGTCCACGTCGTCCTAGCCACAATTCTTCCCTACAGAGAACACACCCACTGATTCCCCCCCTCCCGCACCGCAGCCATGTCCCAACTACCTGGCGGCGGCGGCGTGAGATCACTCCGTGCTATGTTTGAGAGCTCGCATCCCGAGCGCTCTGCCTCCCCTGAGCTTCGTGGCCGTTCGCCCACCCCCGGCTCACCCTCTGTTCGCAGCAGCGAGTCCAATTCGCGCCCGACATCTAGGGTGCGCGCCAGCTTCATTTCCGTCGGCCCCTTCGATTCGCCCCCGACCAGCATGCCGGAAGAGAACGGCGTCGACAGCCCGGCCGTTGAGAGCCCGCCCAGCGACGCCATCAACGCCCTCAGGGCTGCCGCGCCTTCCGAGCCGACCGGCAGCACCCCCACGCAGCGCCGCGGCAGCATGAGCCTCGATCCCAACCGCGACTCCGAGACGCTGGAGGAGCTCCGGCACACCGTGTCGTCCGAGGCCGAGCACCGCCGCGCCAGCGTCGACATCAAGGAGACGGTTCCCGAAAACGCCGTCTTCACCGGCCCGACCAACACGCCTTTCATGGAGATCAAGGAGGACAAGGCCATGGGCAACTTTATCGACAACCAAAACAACCAGTTGAACGACGCTAGGAAGTCGGGCGAGCCCGGCCCGAAGGAGGAAGCGACGACGGAGAACGCGCAGCGCGTTCTCCAGGAAGCTGCCGCCGGCCTGAAGCGCGTCGAGGCTGCCGCCGAGGAGAAGAAGTCGGAATCCGCCAACAACTCGTCGTCTGACGCCACCGCTACCGCGCCAACTCCCGCCACCGAAGAACTTAAGGAAGACATCGCTATTCCCGACGAAGAGCCCACAATGTCTCAACCTGACAAAAAGACCGATGTGGAGGACACGAGCGCTGAGATGAAGCCCTCGGACCCCAAGGAAGAGAGCGCCGTTTCTGGAGGCGAGGCTCTGCCGCCGCCTACCGAGACTCTGAAGCCTCTAGGCACTGAGAAGCCTGCTGAGGAGGCGCCTGAACCTGTCGCTGAAGAGAAGACTGAGGAGAAGGCTGAGGAGGTCGAGCCCCAGCCCGAGACGAAGGCCGATGCCGCGTCTGAGCCTGTTCCTGAGCCCGCTGAGAAGAAGCCCGAGCCCGCTCTGGCTGAGGAGAGCAAGCCGTCTGGAGCCAAGTCTCCCGCTCCTCCTGCGACTCCCACCTCGCCGATTGCGTCCCCGAAGTCGACGACCTCGAAGACTTCGATCGCCAAGGAGCCTGCGAAGAGGGCGAGTAGGACTTCGCTCAAGTCTGCGACTTCCAGCTCCGCCGCGAAGCCTCGCGCTTCGTCCAGGCCTGCTTCTGAGAAGAAGGCCCACGCCACGCCCCCTTTTACGAAGCCCAGACCAAAGTCGCCTACGCGCCCTGCCAAGCTCCCCTCGCACCTGACGCAGCCCACGGCCGCTTCTGCGGCGAAGCGCGATGCTGAGAAGGAGGAGAAGAAGCCCGCCGCCAAGCCCAGGACGACGACGACCCCGCGCGCCCCCGCCGTCGCGGCCAAGACCACGACTGCTGCTGCCAGCAAGACGGCAGCCGAGAAGAAGGCCGGTTCTCGCCCTTCGCTGCCTGCGCAGAGCACCGCCAAGCGCCCCGAGTCCCGCACCTCCAGGCCCAGCGTTGGCGCCCGTGCGGCCGACGACAGCTTCCTTGCCCGCATGATGCGCCCGACGGCCTCTTCTGCCAGCAAGACGCACGAGAAGAAGGACGACGTCAAGTCGCCCCCGCGCCGCACGGTGTCGACGAAGACGAAGCAGACGAATGGCAGCAGCGTTGCCGCGAAGGCGAAGACAAAGGTTGTGGAGGGTATCGACAAGGCGAAGGAGAAGATTGCGGATAAGGATACTGAGGAAAAGAAGGAGGAGAGCTCGGGACCGAAGCTGGAGCCGGCGGCTCCCATCACTGAGAAGCCGGTGGAGGAGGAACAGGCGGCCGAGGAGGAGGGCAAGAACACGCCGCCGCAGGGTACGGAAGAGGAGAGCGGGGAGACTATGACGCAAACGCCTGCGGGTATTGAGGGCGGTGTTATTCGGTAAGATAGATACACTATTCTTCCACAATCACTAATCGCGTATTAAACTTTCATTCCACCCACCGCACGCTCATGTTTTCCTTTACTTTTATCTCTTTGTGGTTGCATGCAATTAAGCGTCAAGAACTTCGCCAGGTCGTAGCCCAACAGCAGGTGCTACTCAGTTTGAATCGCCCCCGCAAATCCGGCAGCCGCAACAACTCTTCCCCGACTACACAACAGCAACGCCAACAAGCGCGCCCCGCGCTCTCCGCAGCTTCAGCAACGCCAGCAGCATGACCGCCTATTCTTCCGCGAGCACCGCCTTCTCCGCCTCGACCGCCGCCACGTCCGTCTATGGCGGTAGCACCCCGACCAGCAACAGCGGCTGCACGTGTGGTTCGACGCCGTCGTCCGTCTGTGGCGACATTCCTCCTCTTCCCGTCAAGCCCGCCACCGCCGCCCCGCGCAGGGGTCGCATCTCGAACTTGGTTGCGTTTTTTGAGAATAACCAGTAAATACTTGATTTCTTCCGGTACAAAACACCCCCTTTTTTAATCGACCTGTTCGATTAGCCCTGCTTTTTTTTTTTTTTTTCGGCAAAGGCAAAAAGCAAAGGCAAAAGCGAGCTTTGAGGCGTGACCGTCTGTCAGGTACAGACAACCCGCTTTTTTTCGACTGGTTTCGAGCATAGCGAGCATTTGTGCTTTTTCTCTGTTGGGCGATTTTCTCTCTTGCGATGGCCTTTTGGTACAAGGCCTGATTTTTCTACCTTTTCTCTTCACCCTCCACACGAAACTTGTCATCTCGCTGGTCGAAAGGCGATGATTGTGTGTATGTTTTTCTGCGACTTTTTTTTTTTGTTTTGCCCCCTCTTTTGAATACTGTACGGCGCGCCATATGGTTCAAGAGACAAGGGTACAGATGGATGTTACACGCGGGAAGAAGCAGAGTGCTCTGTGTCTCTGGAAGATAGGAGGCGGCTTCAATTGGTTAAACGAACACATGCTGTCGACGTTGGACGACTGAAGGATAGGACATGCGGCGCCTAATCCTCTGTTTTGGTTTTGGTTTTGTTGTTTTTGCTGCTGTTTTCGTGGTTTGGTTTTTGCGTTGTTGGTCTTTGCGTGTGTTTCTTGTTTGCGTCTTTTTATTTCGCTTCGTGGTTGTCGTTTTTGGAATGGTTTTCGAGCTTCACATTGCAGTGGTTCGTGTATGTCTATGTATGTTTAGCTAGGTGTATTGCTTTTTAATGGTTTTGTTGTTTTTCAGTCCCCTCTCCTCATTCTGCTTTGGATTGAAAGCGCCCGGACTGTTTGGCCCCCTGTTGGATGTTCTTCGCTGTCTACGAGTTTCCTCTCTGGAGTACGATTCGTTCCGCTCAGCAGAAGTACGGGGTTTGATGACTGATCAGGAGTGGAGATAAAAAAGCGTCAATGTCGATTCCCTTGGGTGTGCAACAGAAGACAAGCAGTTGAGGTATTCATTATGACGAATGCCACAACGTTCATGCGACAAGCGCACCCGGACAATAGCCCTCATATCTACTCTATGGAAAAGAGAATACTGGCCATATGCTGAGCGAGCCAAAGAGACAACGCGAGTAACCATCGGTTAGTAACGTAAGTTACTACTAGTTACTTACGTTGCTCACTACTGCTACTAGGACTAGTAATCGCTAAGATCTATAGGATTATCGCAGTTAGTATTCCGTGGCGGGGGGAGGAGGGGCCAGAACCTGGGGCAGAGAGGGCGGAGGTGGTAAGAATTGTAGGCACCAAGCACAAAATGCAGCCATTGTTTCGATTGTACGCTTAGCTTCTCAAGGCGAGCAAATCAGCGCCGAATCTACGGGAAAGCACCACCAAGTGGGATGACAAGCTATCGAGAAAACCCAAACATTGAGCAAGAGCCTCGTAGCCATTAGCCTCAGACTTCCTCCTGGTCCAAGCCACCATCGTCGTCGAAGAAGCTCTTCTGAGCCTCCTCCATGCCAGCCTCCTCGCCGTCACTATCCTTGATCTCGTCCTCCTTCTCGAGCTTGATCTTCTTAGACGCAACCGCGCGCTCCTCCTCGTCGCTGAGCTTCTTCTCGTCGCCCTCGTCCTCGGAAGTGTCGGGCTCCTTGTACGAACGCTTGGCGCCAGCGGCCTTGCGCGCGCTCCTCGGACGTTTCGCGCTGCTAGGAGCGCTCAGCAAACCGACGCCGCTATCGTCGCTGTCCTCGGAGTCATGCTTGGCGGCAGCGCCCTTCCTGTTGCTGCCACGGGTGCCGCCGGGTGTGCCGCCGCTGCTCTTCGGGCCGCGCGGCGTGAGGGGAGCGGGCTTGATGGGGTTGCCGTCGCTGTCGGAGAGGAGGTCGGCGGCGCGCTTGCGGACGGAGCCGATGCGGTGAGCGATGGCCTGAGACTTGGGATCTACCGAGACAGCGGGACGTAAGTGTGGAAAACGAAGACGGGATGTGCAGGGAAAGGTTGCGTACCGAAACCCATGGCGGCGTTGAGCTTCTTCATCATGTCGCCGCTGACCTTAATGTCGAAGATGTTGAGGAAGAGGCCGAACAGCTGGGAGGAGTGAGCCGAGCATTTCGTGATTGTGGAGCAGAGCCATCACGTACCTTGGCATCCGCCTCGGAATCCCACTTCATGCCAGGCGCCATGGTGGTGGTGGTGTCTCGTTTGAAGATGTGGAGTCAATGTTGTGGTTTTTGTTTGGTGGAGAGATCGAGACACGGGTGAGGCGGAATAAATAGAGCAGTGGTCGTGGTGAGTCGGAGAGCCTAATCCTAATTCGGCAATGCGTGCAATATTTGGAGAGCGCGCGGCCTATGGGAAAGGTGCCTACAATGTTGGCCCTCTCTGCCCTCTCTGCCCAAATTCAGGCCCCTCCCCCTCCACCCCGCCCCCGCCATAGACTATTAACTTTGGTAGTCCTTTGCAAACGCAGATATATTACAAGGAGAATTCCGGTAGGCTTTCGGTAATTCAGAAGTGGGATATTGGTATTAGGTAGAAGTCGTATGAATTCCTAGTATCGGCATGAAAGGATGTGCTAGAATCTAGGTGAATAGTAGGCTCAATAGCCACCTTGCGAAAAGTGGCTAGATGTCAGAATCACAACGCCACTACTGTAGAAGTTAAGAAGCTATCGGCGGGAGCACCATAACAAAAGAGATATTCAAGCATCGTGGCAATCCAGATCCATTGATTCAAGATCCTACATTGCTAAGCAGCCCGTATAGAAAACCCATTATGTAGAGTACCGCATTTCTCGTTGAAATGAACCCCCGAATGAAGAGCCCGTCCGTGGTGTAGTGAGACATGTCTATCTACACGTCCTCACCGTCCTGGTCGAAGTAGGATTCTGACGACTTGATCTTCTTGGTGGGCGAGTCAGGGATCTCATCGTCGTCGTCCTCGGCACCACCGTCCTTGGCGCCGCGCTTGCGAGGCGAAGAGCGGGGAGTCTTGTCCAGATCATCGGTATCCTTCTTCTTGCGGTTGCGGGACTTCGCAGGAGTAGCCGGGGCGCTAGCTTTGCCGCCGCCGCTGCCGTCGCCGCCGCTGGTCAAAGCACAGTTTGCGCCACCGTACTTCTTCTTGAGGACCTTGGTGAAGCGCTGGCTGATGGCACCGACCGTGGTGTCTGGGGTATGATTAGCTTATGGCTGCTATTGAGTGAGAGAACTGAACTCACCTCCACCGAGCTTCTCAGCAATGGCCTTCCAGCCGTCGCTGCCCAGCTTGGCATCGGTAGCCTCGATGTACGCCATCAAGAGCTGTGCGGCGGTTAGCATGAACATGGGACTTCTGGTGAAGTTACTGACGCGCGCATCGTTGTCGGCGTTCCAGACGACAGGCATGCTTGGTTCTTGTACGCTTTTGCTGTACGAGGGTGTGTGGAAGAGATTCTGACTGAGCTGGAGTGGCGAAGTTTTCTTGGAGTGCGAGCGATGTGGAAGGTTGGTAAAGAAAGGAAGATCAGCGAAAGGTGGAGGTGGGGGATTTATATAGTGCCAGAACGCACGTGAACCTCGTGCTCGCATGCACATTAATGAGCATGAGGAAGGAGCGTTCGGGTGCTCCTGTCTACTTTGAGTATCCACACGATCTTAAGAGGTTAATTTTGCCAAATTGTCGGATATGAAGCCATCGTCCGGACGTACTTGTTCAATTTGAAGAATGACATGTTCAGACATTCGATTCAGCTGCCTACGTTTGAGAAGTTACTGCTGTTGCTCTCCAAGCCCTCAAGTAGATGAAAAAGTCCTCCAATAACGCTCACCCGTGCAAAGAAGAACCCATCCAACGCCGGTGAGAAACACCTATCTAAACCTGGTCGGGCTGGTCAAAGTACGACTCGGCGCCGTTGCCAGAGCCAACCTCGTCATCCTCCGTCTGTTCCTTCTTGACCTTCTTCGTAGGCGACTCGGGAACCTTGTCCTCCTCGTCGTCAGCATCCTCCTCATCGGTGGCAGTCTCAGAATAGTTCTTGGTGTTGCGCTTGCGAGCCGACGATCGAGGGGTCTTGTTCGACTTGGACGCGGCAGCGCTGGTCTTGTTCGACTTGGGCGTGGCAGCCTTGCGCGGGGAAGAGCCACCGCCGGCCTGAGCCTTGATCTTGCGGAAGCGGTGCTTGAGAGCCTCGGCAGTGAAACCTGTGCGCGGCGACGATGATATGAGCAAAGAGGCGGGAGTGAAGTGCGGGGGAGGTGGAGAGGGAGGGCTTGCTCACCTTCACCCATGCGCTCAGCGATCTCGTCATACTGACGAGCGCTGATGGTGATTCCACAGACATCCATGGTGGATTGGAAGAGCTGCGTAGCGTTAGCGGAGTGAGGGCGGCGGCTTGAGAGATGCGCGGGTGGACTTGCGCGTTGATCGACCTCGGCGGTCCAGCTGGTCGGCATGATTACGCGTAGATGCGTGGGTTGTAAGTGCGTTGGGTGTTGCGGTCGAGGCACTGCGTTGTAAAGAGTTTGAGGTTGTGGTTTGAGTCGGACGGTGAAGTGTTGTGGAGAGTGGAGGGCGGAAGATGGAAATCGCATTTATATACCCACAAATTCGACGACCGCCCGCCCGCATTTCGCAGCATGTGACATGCCTGAGACCTGGCTCTATCCTTCCAGAGGGATGTGGGTGGTCAGAGTAGTAGACACCTTCCAGTTAACCGTTAGTAACCTATTGCTTGATTGTTAGCCATCAGGCAGCGTAGATATTCTACGCTGCTCGCAGGCTTTCTATGAATCATCCAGCGCATCTTCTTCAGTCTGTCCCCAACTTTCTTCACACTCTGCCTTCTCAAAAAACGGTCTCGCGTCCAAACTCATACAAGCCACCCAACTCTCCGCAACACCGCGACGGCGACGATCAGAGACACCGCCGCAGCCATGTCTACGGACGACCAGAACGTACGTCCCTCCGTCACTCCCCCATTCCTCCTCCACTCCTCATCTCACCTCCGCTCCTCATCTCACATCCATCCTCATAATCTCACCACCCTCTCACCCCCGACGAAAGCAAAACCATGACTAAAGCCGCAGTCGCGACCGCGCGCAGACGCTACTCCTCCACGCCATGATCCAGGTCTTCCACCCTAACCGCGCCGAGTGCGACCGCATGGCCGAAATCATGGGCAACGGCGTCACCGGCAACGCGCTGCGCCAGCGCATCGCGAAACTGCGCAACAAGAACCCCATCAGCAGCACCGGCGGCGCCACCACCGTCGCCACGCCTACCAGCACTACCAAGAAGGGCGGCAAGAACAAGAAGGCCGCCAACACCGAGATCGACGATGACGACGACGAAGAGTATGCGGCAAAGACTCCGAGCAAGAAAGGCCGCGCTCCCGCTCGCTCTCGTGGTGGTGGTGGTCGCAAGCGTGGCAGGGCTGGCGAAGATGATGGCGACGGCGAGGAGTCGAAGGGCACGTCGTCGTCTGCTGCGAAGAAGGCCAAGACTATCGGCAAGGTCAAGCAGGAGCAGGTTCCCGAAGTCGAGGACGAAGATGAGCTGAAGATCGAGCATGAAGAGTTGGCTGGAGATGCGGGCGACGTGGGTGTCGTTGCTGCCAACCCTATCGTGGGCGGCATGGTTTTCGGCGGATTCGAAGACGACGAGGCGGAGCCGCTCCTTGGTCAGGGATCGTTCTTCTATCTTCAGGATGAGGACGAAGAGGTCGTTTGAGGCGGGCCAGGATCAGAAGACACCGTTACCTGGTGGTCACTTTACGTGCGTGGCCATGGGTAAAGGCAACAGTTCATAGCTACTGGATGATCGCGAGATCCCAGATGATGCTTTCTAACAGAAAGAACGGCTTAAATAAAACGGCAAAGGAAATAAAATATATAAAAGACTGGTGGAAATGTATCTTGCTCATGCTAGTGGTTGCTCGTGTTGCTTGAACTCACTTGGCGGCAGGCAAATGCGGGGAATTCACCTGCATCCCGTCTCGAGGATGCCACATGTCACCTCTCATATCGCCGCCTGCAGCTACCCATGTGGGTGAGGTCGTTTCTCTTACTTTTCCGTGTATTTATTGCCTGTATGATGGGCTCCGCGATGTCGCGGGCAAGGAACCACCGCGCAGGAAGAAGCTAGTGATGAACGCTGGTAGTAATATGCGTTAGTAGTGGCGGTGGTGGTAGTAAATACGTTGTTGGTAAGTGGTTTCGTTAGTGGTGACAAGATAGATAATTGGGTTTTTAAGGGGGAGTAAATTCTGGAAACAGGGGAGTCAAATTTGTATCAGCCTTTCAATTCGGAAGGTGAGGTGTTGTCTCTCAGCCAAGCCCGAAGGCCTTTGAAAGCTGAGCCACTTCACAACAAACCGTCCATCCTCAACCTTCTTCCGCACACCTTTGCTCGTCGCGACTCTCCATTCACCCGCATCTGGCAAAACAAAATCAGCGTCGTCATCATCAAGATGCCTATGATTTGGAACGCCGAGGCTGATGCTAAGGTATGGGCACATTTCTGATCACCTTCAACTTCAGCTCACTAACCATCATGTAGCTTTTGCTTGGTATCCTGAAGATCTACGACGTCAAGGTCGCCAAAGGGCCTCAGCTCGAAGAACTCAACGCCTTCATGGGACCCGGTAAGCTCGCCCAAGCTCTCCAGATTCCGAGCAGCACCTGACGACTCTTGTAGACTGCGTCGGTCTCGCTATCACGAACCACATCACCAGGCTCAAGAAGGCCGCCGAGGGTGACGGCAACGGTGCCAATGGCGCTGCCACGGCGACCCCGAAGACTCCCAAGTCTGGCAAGCGCAAGAACGGCGGCGGTGCCCAGGACGGCGAGGAGTCTCCGACCAAGAAGCGCGCTCGCACTAAGAAGACGGCCAAGGACGAGACAAGCAAGTCGGGTGACGAGGGCGGAGAGTCGGGCGAGGCGCTGGACATGGCCGCCAGCCAGGAGGGTTCGTACTTCGACGCCGAGGAGTAATGCTGCTACGGCACAGAGGTCTTTCAGGATATCCAAACTTCTCAGCTGGCGATTACTGCGTAGCACACACTGGGCCATGATCCCCTACGATTAGCTTCCAAATTCACTTCCAATGCTTTCCGTTTGCTACTATGTTCCAGAAATTTTGTGCCTCGAATCATGACAAAGGTTCACTGCCTGATTTCTCCGTTCAGCATTAGCTTTGTTTTCGAAAAATAACATACATAGGTAGTTGAGGCTACCGTCCGGACGAGAATGTCGAATTAAAAAATTCTACATACACGTCCGGACGATAGCTTCAAGTACCCATGACATGAGCAAAAATAAATCCACGCCAGCCATCGACTGCGAGAGGGGGCTGTACCGGCTACGGATCACATGTTTCGACCTATTGGCCGTATGTACACACTTCCACCTGAAATCAATTGCTCATCCATGGGGCGAGCAGGGCGAGCGGTACCGCTAGCAGTAACTCGAGTTGCTGTTGACGATATCCGTCAATACTACACTTATCCCAAATGGCACATTAGAAATTTAATCTTCAGACACAAATGTGTTGTTTGAAACTCCACAACCATCGCACACTTGGATTCTTCAAAGGTCCAGCAAAAAGTGCCATTGTAAAGTATGAAAAAAAATACTCGAACCGAATCTCGCACCTCGCCCGATGACGTTTCCGAAAGGGGTTCTCGTCCTCGAATCCACTCCTCCATCACTCGCTTTACGGTAAGAAAGATGCTGCAAAGGCAAAAAAGGGAGACCGATGGAGCAGAGGACATAACAAACGAATGTACCGGCAACCAGAAGTGCCACAAAAAAAAAAAAAAAAAAGACCGGCAAGAGATGCGAGCATCAGTTCTTCCCCCCTACCCAATCCACAGCCGGGCAGCACCATACCTCCTACCCCAAAAAAGCCTTAGTTATCATAAGCCTTGATGGCCTCATCCAGCGTCCCGTCAATCGACAGCTTCTGCTGCTTCGCGCACTCCTTCCTCCTTGGGATCAGGTCGATGAGGGCAAACGCCAGCGAATCAACCACCACCTCAACCGACCGCAAGGCACCAGCAATCGCCTTGGCCACGCCAAGGCCGGCACGGCGCTCGTGCTCAGAAGCAGTCATCACGGCACCGCTGGCGTCTTGCTGGTACCCCATAGCAGCAAGCAGCTGGTTCGCGTTGACCGAGGCATCCTGGGCAATGGTATCGAGCTGCGCAGCATCGGCATCAGCGAACGGGATGCTGGGGAGGACGCCGCGGCGGCCGATGACGATGTTGAGCAGGGCCTGGTGGACGCGGACGAACGAGATAAGGGCGATGACGATGGCGTCGGTCGCGTCGTCGACCGGGTCGACGCCGTTGTTGTTGTCGTCCTGCCGCTTCGTGAACGGCGACAGCGCGGTTATGCGCGGAATCCCAGTCGTCAGCTCCGACACGACGCTGCTTAGCCCGTTGACAAGCTTCAGGACGGCCTGCGCGCTGCCGAAGGTGGATCCGATCTGCTTGGCTGGAGCTTGCAGGTTTTGTGAGAGCAGCGTCACCTTGTTGATGGTGTCGATGACGCCCTGCGCCGCTGTGTTGACGGTCGAGGCGATGGTGCCGAGCGGGCAGTCGGCGGCGGCCGTGGCGGTCGGGAAGCCGGTGCTGATGGCCGTGAGCTGGTCGATGTCGGTGAAAGCGCCGGTGGTCGGGAGTTCGAAGGGCGCGCAGGAGCCCTGCAGCGGGACAAGCTCGATGACTTGGGTTGCTGAGAGCTCTTTGTCGATGAAGGTGGCGGAGCTGGCCGAGGCCTGCGGGGGGAGGAAAATGGTCGTGGTGCCGGCGACGAGAGTGCCGTTGGGGACGCCAACGACGGCGAAGCCGTTGACCGTGCCGCACGGGGTGACGGTGCTGGTGAAGTCTTCGCCTTGGGAAGGAATGGGAATCGTAATGGTATCGAATGAAGGTGCCAAGGCAGCTCCAAGAACGGAGGTGAACAGTGAAGGGGTAACGAAAGTAGACTTCATGATTGCAACTGTGCTGGGCTTCGAGTGATGGAATCTGGAGTGGAGAGGGCGATGATGGTTAAACAGCAGCTGGTTGCCTGTTATATAGAGGCCTGGACCTCACAGATGGTTACTTCCGGAACGCCTCCCGGAGTGCATCTCCCCGTGTTGGTCACTTAACCCCTCACAGTTTGTGCAATCATCTTGCGGGGTACTATGGTGGTGAATCGATACTCCCAGGCAAGGGATTCCTCTTTCGACCGAGAATTTTGGTAAAAGAGCTTAGTTGGGTAAGAGATGGCAGTCCGTGATCCGAGGTCAGAGCTCCGGTTGAAGGAGGGAATTTGGACCATCACCACCATGAACCCCCACGGGAACTGCTGACACTTTTGAACCAAGAAATTATACAAACAACTGCTTCTCATATGTATTTTACGCTAACTCTCCCGCCCGTATAACTCTACGTATTCCTCAGAGTACATAAGCGGTCGAATCCATGCTATGCATTTCTGCGTAAGATTTTTGAATCTCGTCCAGTTTTATTCGTTTCTTCTCTCTCCCGTTTGGCTATTATCAGTCTTGTGTCCTGCTATCTGCATCTTAGCTCTCGATTTGCGCTACAGGGCAATGACATCTGTTGAGCGCATACTTTTTCGTGCGCTGCTGAGGTCAATAGAGCCCGTCAAAAACTCTAGGCATGACAAGAGAATAAAAGCAAGATGACTAAGGAAAGGAAAAACAAGATAACAAAAAGTTTGCGAAAAAGCCATACCATATGAAGTGAAATATACATGTTTCATTTGACATATTGTAACAATCGTAATTGTTCGCGTAACATGTCAGAACAAGCGCCCTTGTAGTGTTTCTCCGCCCGGTCTCGACCATCACAGAAGCACTTCTCTATCCGTGGATCATATGGCCAGTACCTGTGACAAACCGCCGTTGCCGCTTGGTGCAAGTGTTTAGACTGCAAGCGAGGAACCGGGAATGCATGGGCGGGACGCCCCGCCGCGCCAGACCGCGTGTAACGCACACCGGCATGCACCGAGGGAGATCATCAGTCCCCGGAAAATCAATCGCTTAACGTGCTCCTCCCGGCAGTGCGATGCACGGGATTATGAGACACGCAATGGAAAAATTCTCGGGTTCGCTGTCCGCCGGCATAAAGTGGCCTCATGAGCAAATCAATCACCACTATCATCCACGGGGAACTGAAAACACACGTGAGCCGAGGAAACGCAAATTGTTTGTCTCAGAACCCCGTGCATCTCAGACTTGAGAAATGTGATGAAACAGCATCAATCGCATCCGAGAAATGCCGAAAAGGCGGTCGCTCCCGTCGTCGGTTACACATAGCACTCACTGCAGCGGCGCTTGTCTGTCTTTGATCCACGACGGCGCGCAACAGGAAACAACCCAAGGTGACCTAATCCACAATCCCCATGCTTTCCACTTGATCGGTATCGTTCCCCGTGCAACGTATCCATCACTTTTCGTGTGATTGGTTTCTCGTAACAGAGATGTCGCATTGGGAAAGTGGTGCGTCACTTCCAACCTCTCCAGTGGTACGAATTACCCAGGACTCATTAACTCGCCTCAAGATCTCAACTCGGCTTACCGGAACAATTGCGAGATGCTGGAGTGAGTTTCAAAGACGCAAGGAACCATAAGATCATACTACCACAGCATCTTTTGACCGGTCTGAGCTACAATCCATTCACCTTCCCGTTCGAGTTCAGTACATGGCAGAGATTTCGATCGCTCGTCTTCTTCCGCAACCGATTGTAAGGCGTCAGCTGAAAACAAGGTAGCAATTGCAGAGTGGCCTGAATGTTTGTGAATATGGTCGTGTTCCTTTTGAATTGCTCAAAAAAAAAAGACTGCTCTTCAGTTCCTTGAGGAGCTGTTCTGTCTTTTCCTGATGTCCATTCTATTTCGCAATATGAGAAATCTTCCACGTTTCCCCCTGTGGCCGCATCGAGCATGTCATGCAAATTACGGGGTCTTCTCGATGTCGATGAGCAGGCAAAGTCATGCTGCAGCATCTGAGCCCAAACAGATCGCCATACTCGGCGGTGGCATCACAGGCCTGACCGCTACCTACTATGCCAGCAAACGCTTCCCCAACGCCACCATAACCCTCTTCGAGTCAACGCATCGTCTTGGCGGCGTCATAGACTCTGTCCACACCAAAGTCGGCAATGGTTCCATGGTCTGCGAGACAGGTACCCGCACGCTCCGTGCCAACGCTCCTCGCGCCATCGTGACGCTTGATCTAGTCAGTCTCCTCCTTCCTTACAGAAGTCTACCATGCCCGGCGTCAACTCCCTCGCATTTCCCATCTTACTCTCCAAATGCCTCCACCACCACCAACTAACGCCAACCAACCCCCCTCCCAGATCCGCACCCTCAACCTAACCCCCCACATCCAAGCAACCCCGCGCACCCACCCCGCCGCCTCAACCCGCTTCCTCCTCTCCCCCTACCACCACCCTTCCTCCTCCCCCTCCTCCCC